>JAFBJQ010001439.1:353931-379930 GCA_016785345.1 Trinectes maculatus
CACACACGCACACACACACACACACACACACACACACAGAACCAATGTGCTGAGGCTCTTTGCCGCAAAAGACACGAGAGCTGATGTCGAAATAGGATAGCATGCGCGGTGTTATTTATCTGTGTGTGTGTGTGTGTGTGTGTGTGTGTGTGTGTGTGTGTGTGCGTGTGTGTGTGTGTGTGATGTGTGATGTGTGCAGGAGGTGAGTGTCAAAAAGGAAGCAGGTCTGAGAGCTGTGCAGAGGCTCTGACAAACAGCCATGTGATTACAGTAAGGAAAAGTATGCTGCTTGACCTCAGGCTTCCTCACACCTTTATGAGTCTGGCATCAGGCCACACAGATGTGGAGGACAGTCAGAGTCAAATGGCCGGCTCACCATCACTCAGCAGGAGCATGAGGTTGCACACGTTTGTATAACAGGACTGTACATAATGACGGTTACGAAGGTGTGTTCGAAATAATAAGCAGGGAGGGTTGCTGTGTGGTTGTGAGGGTTCCCTGTTATTTTTTTCAATTCTCAACTAACAGTAAACAACGTCTGCCACCGTTTCGTAAAGTTTGTTTCCATCCCACACCTAGAGACAAACCCCAGGTCCCCAAAGTGGCCATTACAAGGAATTACTTAAACACTGAATACATTTTTAAATGCATCTATTTCTTCAAAGTATTTCACAGTCAGCAATGTCACCAACAATGGAGCATTTCAGAAACTATCCTCATAAGCAGATGAATATGACAAATGCTGGACAAGGAAATAGAAAAAGCTTCATAAAATTCTTTATCATTATCATATCATGTGACCGCTGTGTGATCTTGGTGTCATATGATTTGTATTTCATAATGTTTCCCTGGACTGTGCTGTTTTTTTAGTCTCGCTAAGGAAACTATTTATCTGGCACAGTCAGAACTTTACATTCAAAAATCAAAAATAAAGTTGTTACGGGGAAAGCTAAGCAAAAGTGGACTCTGAATCTTCTCATTTCTTACTGACTAGCCAATATAGCAGGTACCACATATGAGATCTGAACATTCTTCTATTTTTTTGGCATTGCAATAAAAACACAACTTGAGAAAAAAAAACATGAATTGCAGGGGTAGATGAAAAATTTGAGACTTTACACCGACTCCAAAGTCCAGGCGGGAAATTATGAAAGTGAATGAGCAACATTGTCAATCTGCTGCTACCTGCACTGTGCCTGTGAGCAGGAACTCAGCACCGGGTTGTAAACTGTTGTCGTACTGGTCAGCTTCCAGGTGTGAATGTGCAGAAGTGATTTAATAGTAGACAACACCACAAAACCAACTTCCCTCACAGAGGGCTGAACCTAATCGAGGTACAGGATAAAATAAATAACCAGTCAGGAGGTAGGCGACACTTGAGGTTTAGCTTGAGGTGGCGAGATAAAAAAAACTCACAAGATCCGAATGACACAAGGTGCTTTTATTCACCAGATCAATGAGTCCATTGACTGACTGAACCCTGCAATGGTTTAATGGGGGCGAGGGCACAGATCGTAATCAGCAGACACAGTATGTTGATTTCTTTCAATGTTATTTACTGCATAAGTGCCTGGGAAAGGAAAAACAACAAATCAGACAGCATCCATACATTCAAACTTGGTAAATAAATAACAGAGCTCGGCCTGATCTGTTTTATATACAGGAGATTTAATAGATAACATGTGCTGCATTGACAGGCCCTCGGTCGCTCATGAAACCAGGCGTTCCACTGAGCCGTGGTGCGGGCGGTGCGGGTTTCACAAATAGGAAAACCGTTTTATGTCAAAACAATGGGGGAAACATGATTTGACTTTGAGGTGCATGTCATGTGCCCACAACACAGGAAAATACACTTCAAGAACTCGTCAAGCGAACGCACTGGAAAGTCCAATTATGTGCTCACGCGAACCGCTGGGGGAAAGCCGCGCAAATGACTTTGTTCGAGACACATCAAACACAGTGTGGAAAACTGTGGTAATTTATTAAAGTCAACAGGGGAACTGTATTTGTTTTCATTACATATTATTAATGTAATACCGCGCTCAAGCTTTCCACACAATGGTATGAGAAACACATGCGCTGTTAAACAATCACTACATGTTGGCTGCAACAACAGCCAGATCATTTATTTTGTCACAAGCACATTGGAAACAAATTAAATCAATGTTTCTGGACTGGCTTTAACAGTTTCCATGTTCCATGCATGTACACTTACTGTACAATAGGAATGTGTCAAGTTCAATTAGCAAAGACAGTATTATTGTTTTATTATCATTATTATTATTATTATTATTACTGTTATTATCTCTCTTAAAGAGGAAGCATTAAAGGCCCTCAGCAATGAGCAGACATTGTTATATAAAGTCTGACATAAATACAGTATAGTCAATTCCATGTTCTGCACCCAAAGCTTCTGCTGAACATTCCTTCAGAAGATGTAGCGTTAATGTTGGTTTGTAACGGCCGTGTGGAGCGAGCAGTTCATAGGAAGACAAAAAAGTGGTTGTTCGAATAAATGAAATTAAAGCTGTGATTCCACATCGAAAGCATGAAACAACTGTGCTGTTTCAATCAGAGCAGGGCGGTGGGGACATGGACCTCACATCATGGCTGCAGAGTGAAGAAGCATTTTTTCCAAAAAATGTTGGCCTCGTCCCAGACGACCCAAACCAACACTAACATCGATCGATTTTTCAAAGACAGGTCTCATTTCCATCTGAGGAAACAGCTCAGTCACATCATCTACCGCAGAACCCACTTTTTCCAATTAGCCAGACATTTTAGCAGATGATTCCTCAGGTTGTAGCAATGCACGGGCCACGTACTGACGACATCCCACAATGAGGCGAGCAACTTCACAGACCACGCTCCCCTTCCGCACTGCAGCCAGTCATCTCAGTGGTACGTTACATAAAGCCTGCGTTTGCAGGAACAGGCCAAGACAAACCCAGTACAGCTGGAAGCATAAGGAGTGGGTGGGTGGATTACACGTGGAGCTGACTGACAAAGCACTACCCGCATGTAGCTTCCATTTAAGCAAACACTTTTGAACATGTGCAGGATCAAACTATCTCATCCATCGCCCTATACAACATATTCGCAATGTGCGCTGCTTGGCTTCTTTTCCACTTCGGGAGCAAGACTCAACCAGAAGCGACCAACTGAAGCGGCAGAAAGGAAACTCGTGCGGTTGGGAGTGCAGCGAGCGAAGCTGTGACTTTCTCACTCCAGAGGCTGACTAACTCGTTTCCTTCCATGTGGTAGAATATGGCCCGCGGTTCATTCATAGGGTTTTACTGTGCGAGGCTGCGAAAAAAAACAAAGGTGCGCTTCTCAAAAAGAATACATCCGTGTGAACGACGCTGATGCGTCTCAGCGAGCGCCAGCCAAGAGCTTCACTGGAGCTTCACTCAATTTCATCAGCCATGACACCGTTGCAGTGTACATTCAAAACGTGTAAACCCGCCAGACAAGCTGGAAACCATCACTGCCACTCAGCTGTAACTCCTCCTTCTCCGAGCAGCCAAAACGCTCCGTCTGCTGCTTTTTATAAATAAAGGTCAACATGATGACAGGGCAACTTATTGTTTGACCAGTATCTCAGATCTCTCGACAACTTTCCACCGCCTTGTCTTTAATTCTGTGCATGTTCCAGAAAAGTGTGAAGGGACGACTGGTAATTTGAGAAACGTAAGGGAAATGAAAAAGTGCCAAGAATTTATATACAATTAATTCCCTTCTTGCCGTATGGTGAGAGCTCTGTGTTTGTGTGTGTGTGTGTGTGTGTGTGAGTGTGCATGTCCATGTACATTTCTGGTGCAGACAAAGTGGAATCCCAACTCAAACCACTGCACTGGGGTCCAGGGCCTTGTCCAGACCACAGTATATAGTAGGCAACTCTACACCTGACATCTTAGACCTATTCCGATCATCAGGAGGCTCAAACAAAACTATCCCGCTTACCCCAATTTGCGTCAACCACAAAGCCTGATGGTTAGCAGCCAGATTTCTCCCTGCTTCTACAGGACGCGCTGCTGTGCGGCTCTCCAAAGAAAATCCCTCAGTTTCACCGAGGCTTTGATTATTTGGATCCAGAGGAACAATGGCCCTCTGTGGTAATTTGGCCTGCGGTGCAGTTGCACTGAAGTGGAGTGGAGATAATTGTGGTGAGGTCACAGCTTGGTTACTAGCCACTGTATCTCCAATGAAAGCCAGGTGGCTTCTGGCCTAATAGCACCATTTGTTTTCCATACCTGACAGAGAGCTTCTCATCTCTCCTCAGTGACTAGATCCTGCTGCACATGCGTGGGTGTGTGCTTGCATGCATCTGTACACACACACACACACACACAGTATGTGTGTATGTGTAAGTATTGCATGCATTAGCAGTGTCCAGAGGCCAGGCGGAGAAGAGGAAGGCTGAGTCACAGGATCCAAAGCCTCTCAGGAAGAGAGCAGCGTGATCTAAAACATGCTCGGCCAGGCCCCCGCACACTGCTGATGAGTTATAGCCCCACTGCGATCCTCTGCCTCAGAGATAGACTGCAGTGCACACTCCATCACCCCCCTTTGGCTCCGGGTAGCAGGGCGACAGCCATCAGATTCACCTCCACACGGGGCAAATAAACAGGTGAATCTGGAGGAATTTATGTCTGGTTGAGGTAGAACAGGGGTCAGAGGGTGGCCAGGAACAGCAGGATGTAGGAACACGCTGCTGCTGCCAGACAGAATCATCAATAATTTCTCTCAGCTTGGAGAAAGAAACTGGACAGGAACTAATTTTTGATTAATAATGAGAGGGAAGGTTCTTACGTTCAATCGGCAATACAACTGCACGAAATAACAATCAACTACACAGACTGTGCAGCCAAATCCCAACACCTTCTTTAGAGCAGACACCCGGACACGGTCTCTCTGAACGGTTCCACAGACAGACAGGAATAATAGCAAGTGCAGTGTAGGGAAAAGCCATTTGAAGACAGGCAAAGGCAGAGCTGCACCACCGACCACAGCAGATTGGAGAGCAGGAGCAGAGGGAGAATATGGAAACAGGGAGCGGCTCTGCTCTGAGGGGAACTAACAGCTGGAGAAAGACACACTGGGACAAAGGGAGACGTGCTGAGGGCTTCAAACATTCTCAGAAAAACAAATCAAACAAAAGTGAAATTGTAATAGAAACACTTTTATTTCCGATTGGCCGCTGGTGTTTTTCATTCGGGCGAATGCCGCTCATTATCGCCGTGTCATTTCCCCTTCACAACCCATTAGCTGGTTTCTCCTTCTATCGATGAATGGACATGTAGTTGCACTTCCCCTGCCACCTTCTTATCAGTTTGACAGATCACCCTCTAGGCTGAAAAACAGGAAGAGCAAATAGCGCTGAGAAAACAACACAGAATGAGACGTTCAGCAACCTGCGCGTCCTGCGGGGATCATCAACACCACACCGACACCACTGTGGAGCTCCAACAGAGACCACATGCTCTTTACTGAGGGACACCTCCGGCTAGTTCTGCTCCTCAGGTCTTTAGTTCCGAAAAGCAAAAAGGAGTGACCCTTCGCTCAGCATTTGTCACGGGTCACGACCTTAAGGGTGCTGAGTTTGTCATTTTGTCAGTTAATGCGCTTCAAGGTGGAAGCGGACAAACGCGACTTGTTAATGAGTAAATTAATAAGGGAAATGAAATATCCGCGTTCAGCCAGCCATGTGGCGCTGATGTTAAAAATTAATGAAGCGGTGATCTCGCTCTCTCTCTCTCTCTCTCTCTCTCTCTGGCAGCTCTGTGAAATCACATCGCCACATGTGTTTGGCCCCACAAGGACAAAGTCACCAGGACTCCTGAGTATTAAACGCTCGTCAATCCACTACCACTTCAATATCATCAGAATCACGGCCCGTTCAGATGGTATTAGCAGAGATTGGAGTGACGTGAGATTATCACCCGCCGCTGGCTACACTCGAGTATGGTGAAGGGCATTTGGGCAGAGCATCCAAAGCAAAGCCACACTCGTCGG
Organism: Trinectes maculatus; assembly: GCA_016785345.1. Lineage (NCBI taxonomy): Eukaryota > Metazoa > Chordata > Actinopteri > Pleuronectiformes > Achiridae > Trinectes > Trinectes maculatus. The sequence continues at coordinate 359,947 of JAFBJQ010001439.1, forward strand.
CAGGAGCGGCCTTCTGCGGATGCTTTTGGCACCAGACTTGAGGAGTGCGGTGGCCACAGCCCCCTCTGTGGCCCACGTGAGGCCTGCCAACAGGGCTGTCCCAGCCTCCCCTGCCCCCCTCTCCCCAGAGACCACCACTCTTCCCCACTCTGTCATTCTCTGACTCTTGTGGCCGGGCCCTGCGTTCTGCCTTGCCACTTTACATTTAAAGCAGAGCGAGGCGGCAGAAATGTGCACTGCAGATGGTAGAAATTACTTCGCTCACTTAACTTCAGAGATATTTTTTCCCTCTTTCTTCTCCCTCTCTCTTTCTCTCTCTCTGTTTTCCACAAATTACTCCAAGACTAGGGAAATTGATAGATTCCTATTGCAAGTAGGCTTTGGAGTTGTCCATGGAAGACTTTTTAAGACGTCCCGTCAGCATTCCCAATTGCGATATTAATTTAGTAAACGCCATGACTTGTGGAATAGATCGTACGCCTGCGAATGAGCACCGAATACCATCCTTGTCGGAAAAAGGTTCAGGCCATAACAGTGTTTATTCAGAACCAGCATCAACAGTGGCTATTTTGATTCAGCGGTGACCTGTTTTTTTTTGTTTTGTTTTGGGGGTTTTTTTTTTAAGAAGGAGCTGAATGTGCTTTCCAGGAAACGTCTGGCTTCATGTATATCACACATAAAGCCGTGTGCTGTTGGGGCGTCCTCTGGGGTGAAATATGGCTGCCAGCTCCATAGGAACATGCAGATGTGGACTTATAGTGTTGAAGGGAAGGAGCGAGGGATGGAGGGAGGGGCAGAGGGAGATGGCGGTGATTTATTTACCGTGTGTTTGGTCAATGTGAACTGCAGTCCCTCCATTTTCCAACTGCACCCCCCCCCCAACTCTTTACTTTGCTCCTTCGTATGGAAACGTCATCCCTTGCCCAGGAAAATGAATCTTTAAGAGGATTGTCCCATGGCATCATGAGATCATGCGATACTTCTCAAAGTTTTCTGACAGGACCAATACTTTATCATACTTTGCTATTTTACTGTGTGTTGTTTAGTGTTGCCTGTTCCTGACTGAAAACGGCCTTTGTCTGTCTAATTACAGAGGCAGATGTACAGGCCTCAACCAGAGCTGGGAATTACAGCACTGACCGGGGAAACCTGCGGCTGAGGCATCTGCCTCTCACAACATTTCCAGCTGTAGTGACAACGCAGCGACATACGAAGGAGAGGCACTGAAATGGACTACTAACGTTACATTTGATGTTTTCTTTCCCATCAGCTAAGCCAGAAGAAACTTCAAACTTCCCATCTCCTGCTAAGTTTTATCATCCACTCTGAACGCCAGAGAAACGTTTCACTCACTCACTCACGCAAAGCTGCACTGCACACTCTCCATTCATATCAGACGTGTGTGCTGCCAGCACGCAACGAGTCACAACTCCATTGCACTCCATCTAGTCCAATAAACAGTGAAAATTCAACTGTTTTGATCGTCTAATTCGCCTAACAGCATCCAGTCGAATGTTCAGTCCTTCCAGAGCAAGTGTTTAGCTTCAGATATTTCAGTTTCCAAGCAGCCTAATCCCACCCATCCTGAGCAGCATCACATCATCCTCCAAGTATGCCTGGGCGAAGAGGAATGCTCTGTTGCTGCCTGTCCAGACTGACCAAGTGGCTGACTGCGAGTCATTCTCAGGGAGTCGTGAACTTTTGTCCCGCCACTGCTCCCTTGCTGGCCGCACGAGAGAACTTGGGCGACACCAAACAGGAAGTGTTCAACAAGTGGAAGCTTTGGATGTTTATCTCGCACCATTCATCAAGCCCCCCAAAAAACAGACAGAGGAGTCAAAGTCCCACCAGCGAAACAAGGCCGCCCTGACTCCATGAGCTGCATGTATACATGTATGCGCCATCACGGGTTAGATCTGAGCTAGATGGTACCCGACTGGGAGGGTCTCCGCCACCCACCCGCTGGCTCCTTTCATCCTTTCTCACAGTCCTCAAGGAGCCAGGCCAACATTTGATACCCCTGTGCCAAGTGGTGACACTGAAGCAGTCATATAAATATTCAACAGATTTCAGACTCAGTAAGAGCAGTGGCTGCTTAAAGTCTGTCAAGATCGGGTTGATCTCAACCACAAAATGTGGCGAATGGCGTCCAAACCACTATCAGATCTATCAAAACGGACGTCAGATCGGTACAAGGAACAGAGAGAAAGCAAAGAGGTTTCGCGGACTTTGGCTAAGTCATGTGGTCGAGTCTTTAACAGGAAGGGGAATGAGCTGCAAAAAATGTATACAATACAGGGCTATTAGAACAGGCTGTATGACTCCCTGCCAAACAATGAGACTGATTCAAAACTTGAGGGTTCAGGAAAGATATGAAATGTCAACCTGGAAGCCATGACTCCAAAACGCGCAGTAAAAGAAAGCACACGCAAACATCTGGAAAGTTTGCAGCCGTGCATGTGCATCCACGGTGCATCTGCTATTGCAACATCTTTCTTTATTCACAGCCTGTAAAATGATTTCTCCGCGAGGAACAAGCAAAAGAGCTCGGCGAATCTGGACCGAGCTATTTTGTCAGATGTTGTTTTGTGCACCAGAAGATCTCACACATCTTATAGTTTGGCAAGCCAGCAAAGGAACGGCTTCCAAAATAAGAAAACCCAAAAGAAAACTAAAAAAGAACCAACAGCAGCAACAGTGTAGCAAATTAAAGCACTCAGCACTTTGGCAGAAAAACCAACCTTCTGTCCTTGAGCTATGGTCGCAAGCTTCGAGAACATACTGAGAGAATGGTACTGCAGATACAGGCAGTGAAATGAGGATGTTGTTCAAAAGTAAACAAGACTGGGTGAACATATTGCGCAAAGGGTTGTGCCATACCTACAGCAGCCAAGTGTGCAGGCTGTAATGTTCTGCACTTGTTGTACAAGGCAGAGGGCGAGCAAGGTATAGCACCATGGTTAACAACATGGTTTACATACACCTAGAACCCAATATGAAAAATCACAACAGCTGACACAGCAGAAAACCTGACACGGAACGGACAGTGGGGACAAATGGGGATAAGCATCCATGTTTGCTGCATGGCTGAGTGGTGAGTCACTCAGTGAAGCGGCCAGGAGGAAACAGCAGCACGAGGAGGAGGAGGAGGAGGAGGAGGGGGGTGGCTGCACTTCCAGCCAGACTCCATCTCCACGCACATATTAGCACATGAAGCCGAAAGCTTTTTCCGGCCTGGCCTCTGCCGACAGACACCTGAGGTTCTGCTGACTGGAGACATCCCGGGATTACTGTCATCGGCCAGGCTCGCAGGGTCAGAGATCCCCAGCTGGAAAAGTTGTCCAGCATGAGTGGACTTTGTTAAAGGCTCAGCACTGTCATACATATTTTCGAACACGACACGAGGGAGGGATGGACTGGAGAGTGCAGAAGGCCGACAGTCATATTTTCCATTGATATCAAAGCCACATGGCTGGACTTCATGAAATATTTGAGGCAGTGCACTGCGCTTGGCAGTGTTTCACAACAGAAATGCACAACAATGCGGATGAATCGGATGTCCTCTGTGTTCTCTGATATTGATTTACAGTATATAATGATGAAAAGAACACAGATATGTATTGTTTCTACACATATTCCCATGATTGTTGGAAATAAATAAAAACATTTCCTCCATCTTTAGATAAATGCAGGTTGATATGAGGTGACGCAGTGATCCAGGTCACTGTGTGGCTGATTATCAGCAAACACACAGGCTGAGGGCCCTGCACATATTCACAGCCTTTTTTTAGGGGTCGTCCTCAAAGCGTTGTGTTTCACCCTTTTTCCTGTTACAGATTCTTGCCACTACGCCAGCGTTACAGGATCCATGTAAATATGCGCAGTGATGAGATTTTCTGCTCCGCGGGGCAGAACCGTTCATAACTAGCTGGTGAGATTTAGCAGACGTCCTAAAGAACGACAACATTACTGTGCCACTCTGGAATGTCAGCTCGGACAACAGGGAACCAAGGGACACACGCTCAGCGCAGAAAACTCCTTCACTCTGGTCATCACTAGTTTTATCCTTCATTCATTTCCTCCTTATACCCATTACCACCCCACACACACAACCACGACTCACCTAAATGTTCACATCCTAGTGGCTGATGCAAAGTGCTTTGATTAATCATCCTCTTTTTTTATTCAGTCAACGATAATGACGGACACAAACCGAGTGATCATCGTTATTCACAAGTGGTTAAACAAAGCAGCAACGTGTGGATGCACACGGGAGCCATTTCATTATTCCAGGAGGCTTTAATCCCACACAACTTAATACAAAAAATAAATTAAATAAATAAATAAAACAACACAATAAAGTGCCAGTCTGATCCATGGGCTCAAAGAAGACAAGTCAGAGGTTTAGAGCCCCTACGTGTGTTTAGAAATTGATTTAGTGTGAATAATAAATGGTGTTATTAATTTTTACATTTCTATTTGTAGTATCTTTTTGGTTGCTGTGCATGTTTACGACTGGTTTATGTGAAATACTGTTTGGAAGTTATTTGGAATTTGTAGCCGTGCAGTGAGCGTGTTTTTTTTTTCCGACAGAGAAAACCACTTCACATGCAAGACACTGCATCTGTGGTGTTGTAGCTTCGCAGTGCTTATCATTACACTGGGCCACTTCCCATTAGAAAACATAAATTAAAATGTTTTGCCCTCATTTTCACTCTGCACGTTATAAACAGGAATACGCTCTCACGCTGGCAGACACAGGCCGTGATCCGGGCGTCCCGCCCGCTCTCGGCACAACTAAACACGAACGTGTAAATTAAAGCTGGCGCCATTGATTTGCACTTAAAACATTGTCACACAACCGAATATGAGATGGCAAATTATGTGGAATAACGCGGTCTGCACTGGTGATTTAAGCCACTTCCTATGGTGAGGTTATACTCCAGTGTCATTACAACTCATTACTAATGTCATGGAAAATAAAGCAGATCCAACATCACACTGGCAAAGGTCTCTCTCTCTCTCTCTCTCTCTGTGTGTGTGTGTGTGCATAAGAGCTTACATACATGCATCTTGCATCATATAAGTGCAGTAAGGTAAATAACAAGTGCAACTAGATTGTGTCCTGTGACTGGAGGAGCATCGGTTGCTGTTGTGTACATGTCTCAGTGGTGTTTGACTCATTTTGGGGCACAGGGCCCAGATGTCTGCTTTGGAAACAAAACCTAAACAGATGAAGAGGACGGCAAAACAAACTGATGCATCATCATGTTATCCCTCTACTGCCAAGTGCCTGAGTTGGAAAACAGGCTTACTGTAGGAGGTTTGTGTGCATTAGTGGGAAAGGTTTTACTACAGAGGACAGTTTGAGGGCAGATGTCTGAGTACGACTGAAAACCTTACCTTCTGGTCCACGATGGAGCACACCAGGTCCTTCACGGCAGACAAGGACAGGTCACTGGCCTCCAGGTTGACCGTCTCTCGGGTCAGTCCGATCTGCAGCAGGAAGGACACCCCATGGAAAGAGCTGCGGGAGTTGGTGGGGCTGGGGGCGCTGTGACTGCCGTTGGACAGCCGCGTGTAGACCGGTCCAGACAGGTTCAGCGGCGAAGACGGGTGGTGCGGATGGAGAGAGTGGATGTAGGCTCGAGGGAAGGATGGGGGAGAGGAGGCAGACATTGGGTTTCTTCCAATGGCAACGTGAAGTGGTGAATAGTGGAGGATTCAGAGAGGGATCATACAGAAGATTACAGCTCGGTCTCTTGGGATTAACTCTCGACCGGGGGAATCTTGTCCTCATCAGTGGCGGTGTCCTTCACACTGTATGTTTTAGTCAAAGTGACATTGTTTCGTAGGAGACAGGAGGTTAATAACCTGTCCACCCACATGAGCCCACACACCACACACTCATTAGTTAAGTGGGAGGGCGATGGAGGCAAAGATCGAAACAATCCGCAGGCTGGCGCTGTGAAATCACTGGCACAAACTTCATACCCTGCAGCGGTGTTCCCTCTCCTTACTGAAGTCAGTGATCCACTCTGACCACAGGAAACCTGTCACCACACACACACACACACACACACACACACACACACAGACAACAAACTGTTATTCTTGTAACAAAAACAAAAACTGCAGCAGAGAAAGTAAAGAGCTGGTGCACACTGCAGGATGCTATTCTGTTGTGTTGTTTTGTAACAGTAAATAAAAGTCAGCCACACACACACATCACTTTTTATATAAAAAAAAGTATTTACCTTAAAACTATTTCTTAGAACTTTACATTTTATATTCGCCTGCATTATAAACTTTTTTATTATTATTTATATATTAAAATGTAGTTTCCTACTTCAGTGTACTGAGGGCTGTGTTCTGCTGTTGTCCTGCACTGTTTTGGTTATGTGCCGTTAGCTTCTGGCTAACCCGCACTGCCGCTGTGTACACGAGCCATGCTAACGCGACCACAACTCACACTTTCTGTGCACGATCGCTGCTTTTTAACATTATTATCCACTTTTAGTTGTGACTTTCGGTAAACGCAGTTGAGCTGTGAGCGATTCGGGGTTTGTGTTGGTGCGTAAAACAACAACAACAACAACAACAACAACAACAGAGTCCAACAGACGCGTAAAAGTTGACAGCGCGTTGTCTCCTCGGTGTTTACAAGAATCCAAGCGGCACCAACATCTGGATCCGAGGCTCCTGGACATCTGCAGCCCCCTCCCTCCCACTGTCGACTGCCTGTGTCGCTGGCACAACCCGAGCCGAGCGCACAATGCCAACAAAACAAGTTATACAATCCGCACTGTCCGAGGACACCGAGCACCGAGCTGATCCGCCTGTTCGCCCAAACCCACTCCACAGGCAGACGTGGCCTGGAACCACTCAGCGGTCATACTTTACCTTCGCAGGCAGCGACGGGCGCTTTTCTCTCCATTGTGAGCGGACTGGAGAAACTTCTGAACTCCATCAACTGGGGGGAAGTCTGGCGTCTCTCTCTCTCTCTCTCTCACCACACCGCTGCGTCCTGTCCCTCATTTAATACACTCGACTTTTACGCACGCGCGCGCACACACCACCCGAGCGCTCCATTTATTTCCTCTTATCTTCTTATTCCCGGCTGTAAATTCATGCGCATCTTATGACCCCTCCAGCTGCGACTACTCCCCCTGCTCGGCTCGGCTCGGCGAGAGAAAGGGCGCAGCGGCCGTCGCTGGGTCTTGAAGTCTTTTTATTATCTCCGCATAACTGACTTTCCATGTGTGGAGAGGAAAAGTTGAACTACAGTGCCTGTGAGGCAATGGCGCCTCCGACTGAGCGCAGAGCAGTGCGCATGTGCCGTCCTTTTCCGTTATTTCAACTTGGCTGTGGCAAAAGAAAAAAAACTTCATCCGACGCGACCCGGTTTGGTTTGAACCGGGCTGCTTTCCGCACCGCAGTGGAGTCCAGGAGGGGCCCCGGGGCCCTGGATATGATTCATACATGTCCCCTGTGCGGTAAATAACCAACTGATCAACAACAACAGCAGCAAAGAAAGTTTGAATTGCCTGATCACAGCTCTCACTCTCTGCTGCTTTCATAACAGCAACAGCTTCATTTACTTACTTTACTTATGTGTTGCGTTTGTGAACTGATGCACATCAGTTCCTAAGAGTGACTCCATTGTGACACTTTGTGTAAGAAGTTTTGTAATTCAGTGATGTGAAAACAGACAAAGAGAGAAAAAAGACGACACACAAAACACGACTTTTCTTGACGAAACGCTTTTTTAATGGATTAATATTGTGGAAATGTGGGGTCTATTCTCTTAGCCCAGGACATGAGGCCTCCACAGATGTCTTTCACTGTGATAACGTCCACTTCTGATCCACTCATCCTCTCCAGAACCTGCACCGCCTTCTGAGAGTCGTTACCCAGCTTACAGATCACATACACTGGAGGAAACCAGAAACAAAAACAGATGTGTCAACGTCTCATCACATCACATGACCTGATATGAAACCAAATTTATTTCATATTCAGTCACTTATCCTACTACTTTTTCAACTGGGTTTGAACAGAAACACACTGACAGAAACCTCTCTGTCACATTTATAAACAGATTCATGTTTCGAAGAAATGAAACCTAGAGTACGCAAGAAATTAGTACATAGTAGTAAATAAATACTGCATAAAGTGTCAAAATGCAAACTCCCTGATCCTAAATTTAGCTCACTGATAAAGAAAGCACAATACAGTAAGTCCAGAGCACCACCAAAATAACATTTTGAATATTAATTTCTCTAAAGCAGGCCAGCTGTTCAGTTTGACCATACATGTTTTGGAAAAGAGGTCACCTAGCAACCTCATTACAACCTTTTACTCTGTGCTGCAAATAAGCCTCAGGCCCGGCAGTATCAGACAACACAGGGGGCAGTGAATATGCACAGATCCATCTATTTGTATGTTATTTTCAAACCATAAGTAAATAATGTTTTGACATGTTACCTGGAGGCCTGCAGTCACCTGCCATCTGCTGTTTCAACTGCTGGATTTTCTCACATAATAACTGGATATCTTTGCTTTCTCTTTCCTCTAAACTTGAGAGTGGGATGTCTGGCAGTAATATAAGGAAAATACTGAGACGAACATGAAGTGAGAGTATAAAATCATGTCAAAGTCAGCTGCATCTCGTGTCTCCACTCCGACACTTCACCGAAAGGATACTGAGAGAAAAGGGCAAGTGGCAAATATCCACCTCCACAAGAGGGCGCACGTCCAACAGAAGATGAGGCTCTGCATTGTCCAGTATTGTTTGATAATCCTGGAATTAGATTGAAACAGCACTTAAATACAATAGATTTATGTCCACTGTTAAACGGGGAACCCAGAATCACTCACAGCTAATGCTGAAATGTTTTTCTGGATTTGGATTTGTAGAGTAATAAGACCATTTTAACTACTTTTCCTTAAATCACAGGAAACAGCACCGTTTCTAACTGGAGCCACTTGCACAATCTCTGTTACAGCCCAATCAATCATGGGCCTCTATGCTTAATGACTCAGTGGGTTTGAAAATGCCAACTCTGCAGAAATATAAACAGGCATAATACACTACCACTGCTCGCAGTGCCAAATAGAACATGTTATTCTTTCCCATAGAAAATCTACTGGCACATTTTAAGTCATTTCCCATTTGAGGCTGGGTCAGCACAGAGATGTAATCAGTTTATGAATGCACATGAAAACTGAGAAAATTCTGAGTAATCATACAATGAACAGCACTAAATACAGGGACTCACGCTATGGGCGACTGGTATATTGCCTACCTGCACTGTGATTCTCTGATCCCCGGAGAGGAGGCTGAGTTTGCGGCACTGAAACACATGGAAAATCAAGCAGTAAGAGAATTTTCCTATGATTAGGGGATAATTACATGTACTTTCTACGTGTCATTTTAGATGGCAAAATCCCATTGATGTAGGAAACACTTCAAATAGCAGCACTACAATGAAAATGCGCTTGACTCCACAGTACGAGCGTCCCGATCGGGTTCATCTCTTAGGACCAACCTTATCTGTGGCAGCAGACCCACAAAAGCTTTCATAGTCCACTAACTTAGTCACTCTGGGGTTTTCTCCACACACTGCACAGCCAGCCTGCTTGGGCCGCAGCTTGATGGACCTGAATCTAGCATCCTGAGCATCAAACATCACCAGCTGCTGACTGCAGGAGGCTGGAACACACAGTCAAGGATAAAGGCTACTGTGTTAATATTACTACACAGCTCAATTTACAGAATCAGCAGGTAGGACTCGCGTTCATGTATGAAAACAAGTAAATCACTATTGTGTTTCCAGGCCAACACACCAGAGCCAGGTGTTGTCATCACAATGCAGATCAGGAAGCATAACAAGGCAAGACTGATGTGAGTCTCAACATTATTATTATTAGTATTATTATTGCTACAATTAAATGTCTTTAAGCAGTTAAGTACTGATTCATCACCCTGACCTGGCAAACAGTTTACGTGCAAAGCAACAAATGGTACCATATGTAGTGTTTGGGTATGAGGAGGCAAAGGATACAGCCTTGTCCAGAGGCAATCTTGATGACCTCCAAAGCTTGTAAGCAGCCCATTATACCTGGAACTTACAGAAAAATGGAAAATGTCATTAAGAATTATCATTTATTAAGATGCCCTCTATATAACGTGACAATTTAGGGAGCAAGACTCACCCACTCCTAATACCCCTCCATCAGCACAGTTGGTCACTGTCTCTGGAGGTGGGGGTACTGGGTACAGACATCTATAACAGGGGCCTCCATTGTAGTTATATACTGTCAGCTACAAAACAAAGACAAATTATTTGACAGATCTCAAAGACTCTGGAAACTGACGTTAAGAAGAAACATGCTTCCATCTTACTTGTCCCTCCATTCTCAGGGCACTTGCTGACACCAGAGGTTTGCCACTGAGAACACAGGCGTCATTCACCAGATATCGAGTGGGTACATTGTCTGAGCAGTCAGCCACAATATCATATATGAGGTCAGCAAAGTCAAGGTGTCATTTTATCTTTGCACATGAACAGCTGGTAGGCTTGTGTTCAATTCCCCACATACTTTTGCATATGAAAGGAAATATTAAGTTTGAATAGGACAAGCAGGATAGCAGCGGTAAAATAGAAATAGTCATGACACAGTGTTAATCAGGAGCAGATCTGCATTACAGATGTAGGTCAAGGACTTTAGATCAGGATACTGCTGAATAAGTTGCAAGGCATTCTCTGGCGACAGCGGCAGACGGTAGGGGATACACTCGACTGTGGAGTTCAACCTGCAAACAATAAGTAAGCTATGGTCACAAATAATGGCCAGATTTCATACAAGCAGATCTGGATTATTGCAGAAAATACCAGGGCCATGCTGGTGTTTCAGTAAAGCCAAGAGCGAATTACAAAACAACACATGAGCTCTGACATGGGATCTGAGTCACATGTCAGACCCCCTCTCCTTCCTTTCTCTTTATTCATGCTGTCTGTCTGTCAACTATGGAACAGGTGACACAACAAATAAATAACGCTGTATTGTGCGCTTGGCACAACCCATTAATGACAAATGAACAATAAGAGAAGGAAGTTGTGTGACACAGCAGCAAAACGCAGAATTTTTATATTTTTGCAAGTCAGTGAAATAGCGCCCTCACGAGGCCATGGCTTGTGTTTGCTAACCACAGTAGGCCCACTCTAAAATAGCATGTTTACACAATATTTGCAGACTGGGAAGAAATACACAACCATATATAATCTTTGGAGAGACTGGAGACATTTGACAGCAACCACAAGGCACATAAATGCACCAATTATCACAGTCACTGAACATTTACTAATCATATCTAATTTACTAATAACATATAATAATAATGATTCAGACCTTTTTGAGTTGTTTTGGTAAAGGTGTGTGGAACCACATTTTGAATGCTCTTAAAAGCTTTCCTTTACTAGCGCATATTTGTACAAATGTGCTTTTGACCTCTATGTGCTCTTTGACATACAGACAAACCCGATGTGTAATTCTCTGAAGGATCTTTTTTTTTTACTTATGTGTACAGGTACCAGTCAGTACCTTCTAACTGCATTGGCAGCAGAGAGTGCCTTTGCCTGACCCTGGTTCTCCTCCCCATGCAGCACCTGTCTGTGCAGGTTACTGAGCTCCACCTCGTCATAGTCCAGCAGGCCCAGGCGTCCTGGACACAGGCACAATGATAAACAAGTCAGTCAGAAAGGTTTTAGAATAAATAACAAACCCTGATAACATCGGTGAATCATGAAACTCACCTTTGACACTGTGGCAATGGCACTTTATCTACTGTCTATCCACAGAACAGTAGTAGGGGGTATATTTTTTAGGTATATATATTCTAAGAAATGTCATCAGTAATTATGGTGGCAAACATCTGCCTTACAAGTCCGTTAATTAAGTTCACTAGTCTCTGGCAGACGAGAGACAGCACTAATTTTAGATTCTGCTAACAGTTACAGACAAACACCTAAAAATGTATATGAAATGTGCACATTTATATTGAAGGAAAATCGGGAGGATTAATGATTTGTTTGATTTGGCACAGGGTCACAACCAGATCACCTACCGATGCCTGCTGCAGCCAGGTACTGAGCCAGTGGGCAGCCGAGTCCTCCACAGCCAACAATCAGCACTGACGTCTTGGACAAGTTTAACTGACCTGTGGATAATCAACATGTGATCTGCTCAAGCCATGAAGATCACTCGACACTGTGCTTACTCTGACGTACATCAAAACGACACTGACAGTAGTCGCTCATACCTTTTACACCCAGCTCAGGCAGAAGAAGCTGTCTGCTGTACCGCATGATGTCGTCATTGCTGAGGGCTGCTTTGGCTTTCAGTGGGGTCAGAGGTGTCACGTTGTCATGTAGCTCCGGAGCTGAGGTCGGACTCTGCTAATCACACACCACAGGACAATCAGGATTACACAAAACTTCTGTTTTCTTATACTGTATATATTAAATATATTCTTTGCTTTTAACCAATCACACATGTGGAGCAGCCTCACTCAAGGGCCCACAGTGGTGTCGAGCAGGATTTGAACCAGGGACCCCTCTACCCTCCTGGTCTCAAAATATATTGTTCTTCGACGAGGATGGGATTCGAACCCACGCGTGCAGAGCACAATGGATTAGCAGTCCATCGCCTTAACCACTCGGCCACCTCGTCTGATACGGGCACAAACCATTCACTATGCTGTTACACTGTCACTATTCTGGAGCTTATATCTGCACCGGTGCATATGGACATGCATCTAAACGAAATCTTGTTCGACATTAACGAAGACCTTCATACCTTTTCCAGTTGAGCCAGTTTATTCTTCAGAGCAACAATCTCCTTCTCCTGCTGCCTGAGCTGTGCTTTCAGACAACACAACTCCTGAGACATGGCTCCTGGCGAGCACACCGACAAAACAACTACCAACACAACAACCAAACTAATTCACGCTTCGTATCGCTATTCTGCTTCAGCCACAGTGGAGACTTGTTGACAGATGTCGCGGACTCGCGGACGAGGCAGAGAACTTCCGGGATGAGCGCGTGGGAAAACCACGTGGTTAGATGACGCACAGACGCTGGTCTTAAAAAGGCAAAGCATGAGTTTCAATACAAGTTAGTTAACAGGAATAAGATAGAATATATGGTCTGTGTTATACCAACATAATCCCCCCCCCCCCCCCCAAACCCCCCCCCCCCCCCCGTTTAATATATAAAGATATTTACACTAAAGGAAGATTGTTGTTCTTTGCGTCACGTGACATCCAGTTTGTTTGTTTATATGCGAAAGGAGCAATTATCCAATAATCATGTTATCAATCACTTGGTCAGTATTGCTTACAGACACCCACGAGGCTCCACAATCTCATACGCGCGCGCACACACACACACACGAGTCCTGCCTCCTGCCTTTCACATGATCAGTTGATCTGTGAGCCTCCACAGATCCACAGAGTAGAGAGGGAGGAGAGAGAGAGAGGAATGTGGAGAGCAGAGATGGCTGAACGGAGTCACGGTTCCTCCATGACGCGTCTGTCTTACGCCGTGGCCGTCTGGATGATATTCCTGCACTGGTCGGATGCCATTCCGTGGACTCAAGAAAAGGCAAGTCGATGAGACGAGTCAGTGTGTTGCTGTGTTAGTGTTTGTCAGAACTGTACATTCAGACCATCAGAAAACCGCCTCCTGCAAGTTCAACCATCGCCACAGGCAGTGTGTTTCTATGACTGTTTTATGTTGCTGACTTTGAACAAATCCCAAATTATTTCTTACAATAATTGTTTAACACCCAGTACTTTGCTGTTGTCGATATAAATGTATATTTATCCAATTTAAATTTGAAATTCACTTATATTTGTCAGTGTCTGTGTATGTTTCTTTTGATGAGGAAACATACACATTCCTTTTTGGTTAAGCTTCTGTTATTCCTTATTAGGGATGTAAAAACTGTCTTTCCAAATCCAGCTTTTACATGGATGACAATACTATAATGAATAATAGTCATTGATGATATTCCTGCAATCACCAGAGCAGATTTTTGGAAAACACTGTCTAATTTCTCTTGAAATACACCTGGGTATACCAGGCCACCCTTGTCCCTCATCTATGTTCTCTTGATCTGGTTGCTATGGCAGCACAGGCATCACCATTGATCCTCCAATTGCAAGTCTTGGTATTTATAGATGTTAAGTGGACCCCCCCTTTAACCCTCTCTGGGCTCAGGGAGCCCCAGCTTTGTGGAGGGCTATATTCAGTCTGTGTGACCACATAATTATACCTTTACCACTGTACATATGCCACTGTGTAATAACAGGGCTGATGTGTGAGTCAGCCAACCATGGCCTCACTGGTGCACATGTTTTCGTAACTGAATATTTATTTACGTGTCGTATAGAATGTGCCTTTCCATATTGACGAAGAAGGTGAAACCACAAACCAAGAAAAGCAAGTCGTCCAATTTCGCTTAACAAACAAGTTCTGTCTGAGGTTGAGTCTGAGTCAGTGTATTATTTGAAAGACTAAGAAAGACTAAGTGATTAATTACAATTAGGATATCTGTAATCAGATGTGTTGATAATACAAATAAATGTAAAGTATAGATCTAGTTACAAGTATGGATATGATAAATCCACTATCATCCCCATTACCTTGATGATAAACGACTATCCAGAGTGCCTGTTACTGGAGAAGCTGGTGCGGTGCAAACATATGCACATGTGCATTGACTGTGCTCCTGAGCTGTGATTGTCAGCGTGAGCTCTGTCCCTCCTGCTCCCCATCCTCCCTGTGGGTTCACTTTGTTACCAGGACAACCAGGATTCTCAGCAGCTGAACTTTGAAACCAGATGAAAAAAAACAATGTAATAGGACGATCAATATGTTTTTTTAAGCTGTATCTGTAAACATGAACACTTTGGACTGACACATGGCTTGAAACATGAATCTAAATCCATATTGTGTTGTTTCAGTTGTATAAAGAGGCGGATTTGCTTCTTTGCAACATAAGAGTGATAGTATGTAAACAAGAGGCATTCAGCTTTTTGTCTCTCTAGTCAATGGTTTACTAAAGCAGCCATTGTGTGTAGTGGGAAGCTAAGCAATCACTATCAATTCACACTACTTTAATTGGCTCTTGTGAAGCTTGCTGAAGAGGCATAAGCTTCACAGTGTACTGTGTGTAAGCAAACTGTTTTTTTATGCAAGCTCAACCAAATTTCATATTTTTTCTTTCACATGAAAAAGCTACTCTAGACTTGGTAGACTTTGTTATGTAGGTGATATCATTGTAGCGCGTGTGAACAGTCCTGTTTCAAATCGATTTAACGATTATTGTTTAAATGTTGAAACAAAACAGGACTTGTAAAGTTAGAATAATCTATTTTGGTTATTCACATATATGTAATTATGATGTGAAACCAATGCCATGTCTTTGTTTCCTCTGGTCCTGATTAGCTCCTGCACCGAGCCATAACACTAACACAAGATGAGATGCGTGCGGCACTGTCTCACACTAATCTGGAGCAGATGTGGCTGAGAGACTTGAGGCCACTGCTGGTTCCCAGGTACCCAGGCTCTACAGGCAGCCAAGCAGTGCAGGAGGTGAGCTTTCCATTAGCAGGATAGTAAATCACGGCTGAACTCAGCCATATGACGTGTCTTATGATATGCAAAGCAATATGACAGTGAATAGTGATCAAAGTGGTAAAATCCTGCTTTTATCATTGGAACAACATGGCCACTAGAGACAAAAACAAGTTGTGGATATGAGTGGATATCTCATTAGTTTACACTTAGTAGTGATGCCTTCACATTGTGTGTCTCACATTAACATTGTATAGGGAGTCCTCGAGTTACGACGGAGATCCGTTCCTGAGAATGTGTCGTAACCGAATTTCGACGTAGGTCGGAACATACATTCATATGTAAGGTAGATACTAAGTTGTGCCACTAGATGTCGCTATAACACTACCCTAAAATAAGAGTTTACTATGGTGAATTGCCTTTTGTCCCTCTTGACACACCGTAGGGGTTGACATCGCGAGTGTAATGAGCATTTCCTTTAGATTTCTGATATCAACCGTGTAGACCCTGTGTTGTGAATAAACCTACGGTATTGCCACGATCCCGAACCCATCTGTGTCCGTGTGCATCTCCTTACCGGCTGCCGCTGCACCCCCCGCCAGCCGTCCATTTCACATAAGTAAACACAAGGCAGAGTAGCCTAGCTGTGGAGGTGTTGGAGAGCCGGCACCAACTAGTTCCCGTGCGAAGTCTGTACGTATTTACGGGGCAAACCGCTTAAGCCGAAACAAGGAAGTTCATGGGAGATGTGTCGTAACCACGAAAACGTCGTCTGTCGAGACCGTCGTAACACGAGGACCCCCTGTATTAGATACATGGACATTGTAGCTCCCTGGAAAAACAGCCAACCAACCAGCCTATCAGACTTTTATTTTGGATTAGTGGGGTGTGTATATGAACTGTGCATTATGGCTCAGTGAAACAACTGTTTGTTGTGTGTGCATGCTCATTTTAATCTTGCTTTCAGCATATCAAAACAACCCTTGGTTCCCTCGGAGCAGGCTGGGAAGTCACTGAGGATAAGTTTATGGCACAAACACCCTATGGTCCTCTGCCCTTCACCAACCTAATCGCCACACTCAAACCATCAGCCAAGCGGCGCCTGGTTCTGGCCTGTCACTTCGACTCCAAGTACTACCATCCACAGTGGCACGGGAGGGAGTTTGTGGGCGCCACCGATTCAGCTGTTTCCTGTGCCATGATGTTGGAGCTGGCACGAGCCCTGGATGCAGTACTGAAAGTCCAAAAGGTAGTGAGCGAACAAGTGATTCACACATACAACACACCCTGTGTTTATTGTCTGCATGCATCCAGCGTGGATTAAATGTGCTTTTCAACAATAGGCAGCCCACATAAAAGGTATGCATTAGTTTCTGTGGTTGTGGCTTGCATTGACTTGTGTTGCCATGAATCATAGCAACGTAATGCAACAACAACACCAATGGCAATACGCTCTGGTCTAACCGGGCCATATGTGTGACAAGGATCAGTTCTTAGAAGTACAACTACATCAATGTTGATTTTTGTCTCCACTCAGACATTAGTAGTAAAGATATAATAAGAAGACTTCTGTTAATCTATATGTTAACAGCAGTTAAGCTCTATGTATTATCCTATATGAAAAGACCAAAAATGCATAATACAGAATCCACTTAGTATTCATGGAGCTTGCTCCTCTGAACTTTTCCAGTGTGACAGCTCAGATCCCCATCTATTGGGCAGACGCTGACAGGGCCTGTAACGCGGAGATTGGCCACGTGAAATGTTTATTGGACTCAGCTGTCTGTCACAAAGGTCACAGTGGGAATAGAAATCTCTCAGAATGCAAATGTATTAGCTACTGTGCAGGAGGAGGAGGACACAGAATCAATCTGCATAAAGTGCAGCTGATAAATCACATGAACCTTATGAAAGCACTGTGTCTCAAAGCCAAAGAAGAAATGAATCTTCGTCTTTGCGGGTCACCGTGATCTCAAAATCACTAGAGGGCAGCAAAACCTTGGAAGGGACACAGCACTGGTTCATGGTTTGGCTAAGTTTAATCTGTATCTACCACACAGGCGTCCAGCCCTGACTTGACCCTGCAGCTGATCTTCTTTGATGGAGAGGAGGCTCTTCTACACTGGAGCTCCACTGACTCCCTGTATGGCTCTCGCCACCTGGCCCAGAAGATGGAGAGAACCCCACACCCTGCAGGGGCCACAGACACCAACCAACTACACGGCATAGTACATAACAGCTCATCTTGTTTTTATTTTAACCAGATGAAATGAATCTAATCACATAATCACACATTGATTTTACTACAATCCATTTATGCACGATCGCATCTCACACACAAACACACACAGCCCATACGGACAGTGCAACTGGTTATAAACAAATTAAACACAAAAAAAACAGATAGCATCGAGTGTCTGTTTGACTGCAGGATATAAGAACGTTTTTCCTGAAAGCTCATCAGCACCTCTCACACCCTGCCCATCTCTTCTCCCCAGGATCTGTTTGTGTTGTTGGACCTGATTGGGGCTCCTAGCCCTTACTTTGGCAACTTTTTTGCGGGCACAACATCCTGGCTCTCCAGACTACAGAACATTGGTGAATAAACATTGGACTATTACTGTGTTTTTACTTTGCAGAAAACATACATAAATCAACTGTCTTCGTAAGTACTAGTTATAACGTATTTATCTTATTGAAGACAGTCATCACTTAAGGAATGTGAGTCAGATTATTGCAATTAATCTTTTACATTTAACCTCTAAGTGCACAGTAGAAATTGTTTTTGAATAATGTTAATGGAGCATCAAAGGTAGTGGAATCTTCTGCAAGGAACTACTTTTTGTATTTAAATGGCAAACTAGCCTATTAATACATTTTTATATCTTTAAATGGAATTTACATATGCACTTTGTCAATCTGTGTCCTGTCTCCTGTGTCCTTAGAAAAGCGTCTCCACTCCATTAACGAGTTGGTGGATCATCCCAACAGCATACAATACTTCTGGCCCAATAGGCCAGTTGGCCAAATACAAGACGATCATATACCATTCCTAAACAGAGGTACACACGCCAACCAATACAAGGAAAGCACAAATGGTTACATATAATGTGTTAACTCATGATGTCCGTCTCTGTCAGGTGTACGTATCCTCCACCTTATCCCCTCCCCCTTCCCGTCTGTGTGGCACACATATGACGACAACGAACAGAACCTGGATCGCCCCACCATTCAGAACCTCAACAAGATCTTCCAGGTCTTTGTTCTGGAGTACCTCAACGCCAGACCAACCATCCCTACCGTCCCTGCTGTTACGTCAAACTCACAGAATGCCCCATAAATTTTAAAGCAATTATCCTATGTGAGTGTATACGTAAAAAATATTTTCTTTCTTATTGGTTTGTCGAGAGACTTTAAGATGCTGTCGCTTCATCTTACCTCAAAAGCCTTCGTCCACAGCAGTGAGATCAGCACACAGGATCTTCTGTGTGTCCCCCCCCCCCCCTTAAACTACACTGCTCTCTTTATATGAGTCTAAACCCCTCATTTAGCCTGTAAATAGGCATCTAAGTGTCAGTGCTAATGTCTAGGATCTGCTCCACTTGTACTACAGATAAGAGTATATGGTTAAGAAAATGATAAGTTACCGCTTGGTAAACACTGTGATGTCCTTCATTTTATGATTTCCTTGGAAACATGCAAATAAATAACAGCACTGCAAGTCCAAAGTTAGTGTTATGTTCTATACGAGTTGCAGTGGGAACAGGCTGTAAACAATATTAATAGCTTTTAGAATTTGTTATGATAAATATATACAAGAGACAGGAATGCTACCAGAACATATGGGTGTGTTTTAGCTGCAGCGTGTGTGACATCTCCTCTCCTACAGTAAATCTGTTCAGTGTTTCTTGAGTATCTGTCAGTGACAGGAAGTGGGTTTATTTGTACTATCACAACATATTTAACACACATATCCTGTCATCCCACATAGTCTAGTGTACAACTTCCTGTGCTCATGTTTCTCATGTCTGCCTTTGTTTATATATCTGTATTGGCCTGATCTTAAAGTGGATCCCAGAATAATATACAAGGCCAAAGCCGGACGTCCCTTATTATGAGGCTGAAATGAATGTTGTCTCAGAATTAAAACTCGGTCATGCGAGTTTCTGATCTTTTCAAGTCTGGGTTTCAATGTTAGTATTTTGGGAACGATGGGTAAAGAGCCTGCTCTTTGTGGCCATTATAATAAAGAAAGGTGACCTTTTGCATGAGAAAGTGTGAACTTTGCAAGCATCGCCCCCCCCCCACCCCTAACACAAATGTAACCCACTTATAGTAGA
>JAFBJQ010001440.1:0-14890 GCA_016785345.1 Trinectes maculatus
CACATCTGCTATTTTGCTTCAAAGAAGGAATTTGTCACCTGTGTCGGCTTGGTTTATTTTTCATTGAACCCAATTTAACCACATCAGTGATTTCAGTGCTTAATGCAGACCATGGTTTTACAATGCAACATGACTAACAACAATGTTTAATATTTGAATACTACAAAAAAATACTACATATTTGAACTACATATTAAACCTACTCTACTACCCACTTTCAAACCCAAAATACAAAATCTTAAAAAATAAAATCCTAACAGATACATTCAGTGCACTATATAGTGGACATGCTATGATCCCTAAGCATTCGGACACCACTACAAAATGGCGTGGTCACAATATAGTGCACTATGTAGGGGTTAGGGAGCGATTTCGGACACAGCCTTAATGTTTGTGTTGAGATGTGTCGGCCATCTTTATTTACAGTCCAAACCATTGGTCTTCAACTGGGGGTTGATAATGATTAATGATTAATGAATATCGGGTTGGGGTCAGGTTGGGGTGGGGTTGGGGTCAGGTTGGGGAGGGGTTGGGGTTGGGCTGGGGTCAGGTTGGGGGTCCGTGCTCAGTGTCTTTCTCAGCCAAGGGGTCCTCGGACTGGAAAAGGTTGAAGACCCTTGATCTAAACCAGTGACTGTGATTCAGTCATTGTTTACACATCGAGCCCCATGCTACCAGAACTTTTGTTTCTTTTTGTCTCCTTTACCATTAATTGTAAACGTACTAATTAATAATCAGTTCAAATTAGCTGTATTAACTGAAGAGCTTTCGAGTGAGTCACATATCATATCAGACCTGTTATGAACGGTTCCCTGCGAGTCAAAGACAAACCTGCAGTTTTACTTTTCTCTTCTGCCTCCAAACATGTTCGTCTCCACATGTGAACCTCGGCACGACATCCCCCTCTGACATTCTTCCTCCGGCCGTGAGAAACATCTACTGAGCGGATCACCGGAGGGCGGCCGAGCTGGAGCCTAATTCCTCCGACAGCAGCGTTGCTGTGATTCCTCTATGAGGCGAATCCTCCTCTCTGCTCTCAAACCTCCACGGCCTCCCGTCTGACTCCAGTACCATCTGAGAGTTTCAAACGCAGCTGCAGAGACAGAGAGGAGAGAATCAGAGGCGTGTGGTATTTGTTTGACAGGTACATGTCTCTATAGGCCAGCGCCTTTCCAATTTAAGAGGCCCTTAAGCTGGGAGCAGCAGCTTAACATTATTCTCTGTGAAGAGGAAAAAAAACCACTCTTTTTTTTCCCTCGCTCTTTTTTCCCTTTCTCCCGGCGCTGCGTTCAGAACGGGCCCTGTCGACCCTTCAAGGACGTCTTGCTGCAAGTGTTTCATCATTTGGTTGAATTTTAATTATTTTCCAGGCTTGTTAAGTCCCGCGGCGGCAGCGCTGAGCGTTGGCTGTGAAGGCAAAGGAAGTGAGGTGACAAAAGGTATGAAGAGAAGTCCAGGGGGGCGATGCAGGATGACAAAATATTTCATTAGCCTCTGAAACGTCGGCTCACTCCAACATCCAACGTTCATGGGCCTTTGACCGATGGCGGCGTGAGGTGGGACTGAGGCTGAAATGTTAATGTCTGTTAATACAGGCCCAGATTTATTTCTCAGAAACTCAGACACTCTCGTTCATCAATTTCTTTTTCTACTTTCTACTCTCTTGAGGGTCGGATGGGAGGGGGGGGGGGACAGGTCACCAGCCAATCACAGCCAGTCACACTCACATTTGAACATACGGTCAATGTAAAGTCTCCAGTTAACATAACCCCAGTCTGCATGTGTTTGGACCTGGGTTGGCGTTAGGTTTGGGGTCAAGTTCATGGTTGGGGTTAGAGTTGGAGTCAGGGTTAGGGTTGAGGCCGGTATTAGGGTTAAGGTTGAGGTCAGGTGAGGGTTGGGGTCAATGTTAGGGTTGGGGTCAGGGTTGGAGTTTCCCAGACAGACCCACACAGAAAGACCTGGAGATGATGCATTCAGTCATTTGATGCAGGATTCTGTTCAGTTGTCGTCGTCATGCTGTCCATCCTCCTCCCTGAGGGCGCTCTCCTCCTTAACCCTTTTAATTACCACTCTTTAATTGTCATTGCCAATTCACCCATGAACAACCCCCTGTTATTACCAAACCCAAAACTGCCACCAGCTCAGCCAGTCTGAAATTAAAACCCCTCCACACTCAGGGACGAGAGGTTTCTGCCCCAGAGGACTCTGCGCTCAGCTCAGCTCCTTTAAGCCTCCAGAGTTTAATCCTCATGAAATGAGCTGCGAACTCTCGTATCTCTCCCTCTGGGCGAGCTACACTTCGCCTCTCCCATCAGGTGACATCAGCATCAGAGAGGCCTGCGGTGGCACGGGCGTCCGAGACCGCCGTGCCGATTTCAGCCACTTCTTTCTGCCTCGTTAACAGTCGGGTCACATCACGGCAGAGCTGGACCGCGGCCATTAGCCCGGCAGCTAGTAATGGCTACTTAGCTGAGGCAATCGAACGTTATGGACAAGAGAGGAGGTGTTATAACTGCAGTGTGTATGTCATGTCGCAGGACGAGGCGTCCAAACCCACAATCATTTGCTCTGTGAGAATCAATCTGCAGGGAGGAGAAACATTCCTGTGTCCTCTGATGTTGAGTAATGCCAAATCAGCATTCTCCACACACGGCCTGATTTCATTTGTTCTTTTCTTTCATTTAAGGACCCACAGATCTATCTATCCTTGCTGAGTAGACATCTCAAAATCTCAAAACCAATTTGGCATTATCTCCATCACAGGCGACCCCTTAAATTTGCATCAGTAGAGTGGGTTTGGCAAGCAATTACCCCGATGCAGGACACTGGTAATTTGATGAGAATCTGCTGTGACAAGTCCCGACGGCGTCCCCAGGGTGGGGGGGTGGGGTAGTAAGGGGCTACAGAGAGTCGGCCTGTTGCGCTACATGAGGATTGTGATATTTGAGAGCCGGAGGGGGTTTATAAAAAAAACCCTCCCCGAGTCATAGATACATGCAAACATACAGCAGGAATGTCAACACATGGAGCGAGACGCCAGCTGAGCTCACCGAGGTTTTCAAGGTCAGAACCTCCTCTGAGTTTCTGCTCCACTTCCACGTTTTTACATTAACAACACACCGACACACACACACACACACACACACCAGATCATTAGGTTTCTAATGCCACATGTGTCTTTTTAAGTTTGTTGTGCTCCTTTAGGCTCCAGTGAATGTAGATTGTGTAACAGCTGATTCCTTACAACTCCATTTGGAAATTGGTTTGGTCTTTTTAGACGTTCAGACTTTGGACTGAAATGAATTTAAATGACCACTGTCTTTTATTTTGCTGCTTTTTTAAAAAGTGCCAGCGAAAATGTGATTTAAAAAAATCGCTTTAATAATAAAATCTGTCATTATTATTATTGTGATTCTAGTTGAAGAGCATAACAGACTTGATGACGTGATCTCATCGCCAGGTTGAATCACAGAGGAAGCAATAACACTGTTATTATCACCATTATTATTATTATTACATGACGAAGCTGTGTGGAGGAACCAAGTGAGAAGTCTGTTGTGAAGGAGACGTTTGAACATGGTGGCAGCACCTGGACAGGTGAGGTGAGGTACAGAGCTGCAGGAGGTTTGTTGCATCATTACAGCGTCGCACAAGCAGAGCGCTTCTCGGGTCGTGAGGTGACGGCTGCTCAGCCGGCGGCAGAACGCGCTTCCTGCTGAAAGCAGGTGCTGCCGTCCTCTCCTCTCTGTTAAGTGCCTCCACCTCCTCTGCTCTTTCATTTTCATATTTCCATGCATGGCTGCCTTGACATTTAGTGTGGAGGAATTGGCTGTTTTCAGGGACTCTCGGGGGAGTGCTGTGTTACTTTGTCCTGTCAGAAAAAGATGTCATGAAAGGAAGGTGATGTCAGGTCCACCAGGCTGTTTATTGAATTTACGGCGCCATTATTTCGCCACTCAGCATGATTGTATTCATATTATATCCCATCCCACCAAGGTCGCTGGTGCGCCACTTGCCTGTTGACCTTGCACTCAGAGCCCCCGGAGGGGGGGGTCTTAACCGGAGAGACAGGGACCCATTAGCTTGCTGCTTTGATGGACAGTGGAATAAAGCTTCAGTTCAATGACACACCGATCAGCCGGCGTCGGAGGCGGGGGGAGGGGGGCGGGGGCTTGCAGCAGCGCTGTCTGCTTTAGAGCAGTGGCTCAACAAAGAACATCTGACTTACGCGTTGGCCCTCACCGAGGTCACACATCGTGGACCTGCAGCTTTGATCAGAGGCAGGAATGAAGGTGGGTGTAGTTGTTGTTGTCTGACGACAAATCACAGATAAGAAGCTCAGTGTAGCAGCGGGGTGGAGGGGTCTTCAGGGGGAGGTCACAGTTTCTGTCTGATTACATTCAGGGTTTGATGTTGACAGACACAGAGTGACCGGGTCATGAGACGATGGTGTCTTCCATGTTTCCTGACCGCTTTTTTTCCAGACCAAGTACGAGTACGAGAACAAGTACTTACATGTGATACCAAGAATATGAAGGCTAATGTACTTGGGAGGAGCTTTGGTTTTGGTCCGTGGGTTGTCTGGTACTGTTTTGTCTTGGTTCTCCAGTGTTTGCCATCTGACAGGAAGAGACTGGACAGTCGAGAAAGGCAGCTCTGTACTGGGATGCCCCCTGGACCCAGTGCAGGTGGTGGGAGAGAGGAGGACAATGGCTAAGCTGTTGTCCATGATGAGGAACGACTCTCACAAAGAATGGAGAGGTCTGTATGTACATTTCAACTGTGAGAGACATCATCTAAAAAACCAACAGTTGTTGGCTTCTCACCGAGCTGCTTGCCAATTGTCCTGTAGGCCATCCCAGCCTTGTGCAGTTCTACAGTTTTGTACCTGGTGTTCTTAGACAGCTCTTTGGTCTTACCACTGGTGGAGAGGTTGGAGTCTGATTGATTGAGTGTGTGGACAGGTGTCTCTTATACAGGTAACGATTTCAAACAAGTAAAATGAATACAGGTAACAAGAGGAGGATAGGAGGGCTTCTGTCTCTCACAGCTGAAGTTACCTACAATGAAGTTTACCGACAATATGCCGATCTGAAGAAAACGGCTGGTGAGCGCGCCAAACAAGTCTTCATCCTCACCCACCTGTCGTTACGTTTCCCTCTGTGTCTGCGACCTCTGCGTAGACTTGGGCACGGAACACGATAGAGGAACGTCAGGATCCCGGAGAGTAGTGGTGAGAAAGGAGTTTTATGTCCTTCGTGCCCAAACTGAACCGAATTTACAAAGGGAGGTTGAAGATTGAGCAGGATTCGACCATATACCCTTAATGAGTCGACATTTAACGGGACAACTGACAAAAACAATAGAAATATCAATAGGAGTTGCACTGGCTGACGGCCGACCACACACACTGGCGCCATCTTAGTTGGTGCAATACTGCCACCCGCCAATATTAGTATTATTATTATTATACTACTATTATTGTGTTATACAGTGAACCCTTGTTTATCGCGGGGGTTACGTTCCAATAAGAACCCGTGATAGGCAAAATCCGCAAAGTAGTCAGCTTTATTTTTTACAATTATTATACAGTACTATAGAACAAAACCAAAGATCAAAACCTGTTTCCAGTCCCAGGCATTTGTTTAAGAAATAAAAATAGAAGCGTTTTCTAACAAATAACTATGAGTTTTTAGAAACTTTTTCTACTGAAGGCCGTGATGCAGGTGTCTTTGTCGGTGCAGAATGTTTCATCGACATTGTGGGTTTTGTCGTGGAGACAATATGCAAAAGTGTAAATTTGCCAAATCTACAGTCCCTTAGCCAATCAGGACACAGAGTAAAAGTTAGCGAATGGGTAATTGATGCTGGTGGAAAGGTGAATCACTGTGGTGAGTCCGGTTAGAACTCAAAAAAAGACTCAGTTGCTGTAGTATGCCGATTTAATGACTTTAAACACTACAAACAAACTTTCTCCTATTTCTCTCCTTCCTGACTCTGCTTGGGAGCGAGACGGTCGGGTCTAAGCTCCGCCCTTTAAAGGACCAGCGTCTCCGTCCCGAGCACAGCCTTTTCCACACAGAACACAATGCGCGTGCATACGCTGTAAAAAAAAAAAAGCATAACAAACTGCATTAAAAAAATCTGTGAAACAGCGAAGCCGCAAAAGGTGAACCGCGTTATAGCGAGGGTTCACTGTAGTACCATTGTTGTTATTACAGTGGTTAAATGACTATGATGTGCAATTACTGCACTTTATCTATGTATTGTTTTCGTTCTATATTTAGACTTTTTTAATTTCTGCTTTTCTCCTACTTTTTTTTAATTATTTTTCTAATTGCTGATTTCTTCTTGCTATCCCTGTTGCTGCTGTAACAGTGGCAATTCCCCACTGTGGGACTAATTAAGAAATATCTTATCTTAACGTTGGTTGATTGTTGTTTTCTAAATTAATATAACACTTATATTGGTTTGAAATTGCAGTAGCTTACTTGCGTAGCGGAGTATTTTCGCGAGTATGAGTACTTCAGCGCAGTATCACAGCCGATACTGAGGAAGATACAACTCCAGCTATGGGTAAACCTCAGAAATCATCCAATCTGGAGGAAAATTGACATGAACTTGTGTAATTGCTGCTCAGTGGCGTCCTCATCTGGAGCCCTCGAAACACACTCAGGCTGCATTCAGGGTCAAGGTACGTGAGCGGTAGCTGGTTTTAGCAGGCACTTCTCATCTAGCGTCACACAGCAGCTAATGGGTTTTTATGGAAGAGACCTCAGCCAGGAAGCTTCAGAGTTCTTTGGCTAATGGACTCATCCACAGCAAAATGGTAACATGCAATTATTGATGCCAATATGACACCTTTATCCACATCCATTTGTGGTGCACAGCACACAGAGGGTAACATCTATGTTTTGTAATTAGTTGTAATTAGCATTTCTCCTTGGCAGGTTGCAGCGAGTTGTGTTCGGAGTCGAGCTGCCGTGTTTGTAATGATAACAATGACGGATTTATAACAGATTTCATCAGTCTCACCGAGATGAAAAAAAAGGAAACATCCTCACAAAACCAGGTTTTATTCAGTGAATAATAAATCACAAAATAGACCTTCACTGAGTGAGTACTTCACTTCCTTTATACACACACACACACACACAGTGCTGGTAGCTATTACACAACAGCACTTAATGCAGTGCTTCATTTTTGTTTGAACAGAAAACAAAGATGTGCTATGTGATATAGTCATCGGTCAGTTGTTAGTTTGTCATCATCTAAAACACAATGGATTTTTCCTTATGTTTTCTCCTTTGATGAATTCCTCTGTGTGTGAACATACATGATGTTTTACTGGTAACGTCACTGAGGAGACATGAAAGACTCTTTCATTGCTTCTTCTGACTTGCTCAGCTCGCTGGTTTCACTTCTCCTCTGTGTTGCTCTGTTGTAATCAGAGTCCTGATGGGAACCAGGTGCTGCAGCCTCGTGGCTCTCACCTGGACTCCACCATGTGACCTGCAGGAGGTCTGGTCGCGTGTTGCTTCAGTCTGTCTTCATTTTATCTTCAGGCAGTTTCCCTTTTCACAGCCACTGTTTGACAGTACACTGGTGCAAGAGGGAAGATGGAGACGGAGAAGAGGGGAAAGACCTTCAGGTTTGCTCTTCATGACTTGATGTTCAGCAGTCTCCCCTCTAGTTGTTGCTGTTGGTACATTCCAGTGACCATTTCACCAGGTGATGTGAGCAGGGCCAGGTTTGGCTGATGTGGGCGGGGCCGGGTGGGATGTGCTTTGTGCTTTGTGCTTTGTGCTTTGTGCTGTGAAGCTATGATTGTTTCAGCCCAGCTGATAATTCATCAAACAGTTAATGATCAATAATTAATGAGACAGACACACAGCAACAAAAACTCCATCTCGTTTCTCCACTCCCTCTGATGATTGGTTTATTTTTCACACTTCCCTCAAACAGCTGCTCATCTGTAGCTTCTATCAGACATATGGCAGGAAATGATGCGTTTGTGGGACTATTTTCAGCAGCGGATTAATCCTCATCAGCTGCTTAGGAGTGTGTGTGTCTCTGTGTGTGTGTGTGTGTGTGTGTGTTGGAGATGAGCAACATGTGATCTGATGTGTTTCTAACAGTTCCTGGAAAAAGTGAATGAGAGGCAGCAGGAACATCAGGCTGCAGACTGACACATGCAGATCCTCTGGTTACGCTGGTTAACAGCTGATCAGGGTTCGATGCAGGAGACGTTCACCTCCTCTTTAACCTGTTTCCTGTTTCCTGTTGTGAGGAGGAGGAAAATAAAATATGACGTATGAAGTGTGTGTCATACGTCATGAAATAAGTAGGGATGTTTGATATTGGTTGGCTTTTTTACCGATGTCCGATAGACCAATATTGTCCAACTCTTAATTTCCAATACAGATATAAACCGATACCAATATATGCTGGACCCCCCCCGACCCCCGAAAAAACCTGAATCATTTCAGGTAAACAAACAAACGTAAAGAAAACAAAACAAAGTATCTAAAAAACTATACATCACATCTCTCATATTGTGACATTTTGAGTGAGAGGAGAAGTAGCTGAAGCGTTTGATGTATAATATGTGTCAGTTGTGTAAAAGTTGTTTCATTAAAGAAAAGTAGAAACAGCTACAGATCATTTCCAATATTAAATATTTTGATGCTAATACCGGCCGATAATATCTGACAGCTGTAGAAATAAGGTTTCTTCTTCGTGAATCTCTTATTTTCCCTGCAGGAGCAGGAAACATTAACTGTTTCCTCCTGACGCTTCAGAATGGAGACGAGAACTGACTCGTGACTCGTGACGCTGCCGCCGCGAAGAAAGAATGTTTCTTCATTAGAAGTTAAAGCCTCCATGGTTACATTATGTAAACCAGCATTCAATACACCTCAGGTGCACACTTAATCCTGCTCTCCTCCAACTTCACCAGTAGCGTCATTAAAACTCCATTACGCATAATACAGGAAAGGGGAATTGCTGAAAGCCTGAATATATGGCACACGCCTGGAAAAAAAAAATCAATTGAACTTTATTCTAACTGAATGAGGAGACGCTTACAGAGATGAAATGATCAAAGTAAAAGTGGATTGATAAGAGTGAAACATGGAGGTGAAAATCTTAACAACTGAATTACGTCCGTCTCTGTGATGTGAAGCTTCAGAATGTGAACGAGGCGGCTGGAGCCGGTTCTCTCTCGCAGCAGCTCCGGAGCCTGCGGGGTTTAGTCACAGCCACATTTATTACTCTGAAATATCAGGATCATCAATTCTGTTAGTGGAACCACAATTAACGCTTCAGGGAAACCCAACACAACGCCTGCGCTGCTGGGGAAAGGCGCCGCACTACAAAGATTGACGACATGTAGGCTCACGGAAGTAACGCAAACCGCTAGCGTTTCGCCCCCTGGTGTCAGGCTGCAGTATGGGTGATAAGGCCCGCCACTTCATGTTAGCAAATGGGACGTGGACAAGGCTCGGAGGTGGTGCAGGGAGACACAATGAATATTGGAATATTTGGTTTCTTTTTCCATTGGGTCTTTGGTCACGGTCACCGAAAAAGATCTAACACTGTCTGAGTGGAGAAATAAAAGAAGCCGACTGAGCTGTTGGAGGAATCATTATCTGTGACAGTGATGGTCAAGTGCGATATTAACACCTGCTCATAATGATGAGAAGCAGAAAGAATACAGATAAAAGATGACAGGATTTGCTTTCCAGCTCCTCACCTTCTACCCAAACTCATCTCTGACCAATAAAACTGTGAGGAGCTGCAGAGGAACCTGCCAGGAAGCTGCGTCCCGCTGACGGCGAGCTGCTCTCAGGTCTGTAGCGACGCACAGCGGAAGAGAAGGCTGTTTCCAGGTGGAGATTTGATGTCCTTTATGTCCTTTCTTCTCACAGCTGAGGACATAAAAAAATAAATAATAGCTCAACTGCTCCGAGTTGGCTCAGAAAACATGACTTCCTGTATCGCCGGGTGTGACAGACATGACAGGCGGAGCAGTTCAGCTGACACTCAGCCATCCTCTCTGTCATGTCGAGAGCAGTGGGAGGTCAGGCGTCCTGACAGGCGCCGGACACGACGGGCCGCGCAGCCTGATGGGTCACCTTCCATCCACCTCGCTAAACGACCAACTTCCTGACATAACCAGGAAGCACCAGACGTCGCCCGACGTGGTCTGTGGACAGCCGCTGTCAGAGAGGACGAGAAGAGGAGGGAGGAGGAGGGTCGCCATGGAGACGGAGTCAATTAAAACTAAAGACCAACAAGACTGTGTGTGTGTGTGTGTGTGTGCGTGTGCGCGTTGTGAGGACCAACAGATGTTTTCAAAATCATTTTTAGTTTTAACTGTAAATCGGAAAAGAAAGTGGAACAGAACATGGACATTAAGGCAGAGGACACGTTCATCCTGGACACCAGCTCATGTCCACTGTGTGACCACTTGTCTTCTGTCTCTCCGTTCAGCAGCTGTTATCGCTGTACAACCACAGCAACGGCACTGTGTGTATCTCACTGATTTTAATACAAAGGTGTTGGATTAAAACAAAAACAATTATTAGACTTTTCCTCTGAAACTCAACTAAAAACTTTAAACAGTGAAATTGGTTTGTTGGCAGCAGCAGCGAGGAGGAGGAGGAGGAGGAGGAGAACAGAGATACCGAGGAGCATTAATACAAATAAAATCACATTAGAGACGTTCTTTATGATGGTAATAAAATATTAATAACACTGTAAAACCGCAGGAGAAAGTTATAATTGATTCTGATGCAGATCCTCTAGTTAAAGTCTGATCTTATAAGTGTAGATATGGATACATCCTGATAAACAGACGTCAGGGTCACAGGTCAAATCCTGGGTCGTTTTAATAGCTTAACGCTCGTTTCTGTAAAAGACAGAAGGAGCTGGAGGAACATCCGGATGATCTCCCTGCTGCTTTCTTTTTTACATTCAGGGAAAAGTCTGAAGTTTCACAGAATAAACTGAGGCATGAAAATACTAACACTGTTCGTCTAAAAAAAGAATGTGCGTAGATACAGGTCTGCTGAGTCAGCCGAATTCATTTAATAACATCCACGTCATAACATCTGTCAGGATCACGATCTGTCACCTAACTGTCACTCATAGGCTTTATTTATGTGATTTAATGTGCTGATGATGTGATTATAATCGAGTGCAATATTTGTCTGATCACCAGGTCTGCTGCGTGTTTCAGCTTCACAGGACCAGACAGAGGAGATGTTTGTCAGAGCAGAAGCAGGTGATTGGACAGTTGATGTGTGTTTATATGGAAACATTACTCCTGTGTTGCCTTCATGACGTCCTCTCATCTGGTCAGGGACTCGGCCTGCGTCCCCACACTGCAGCATCAGGCTGATGCAAAGGACGAGGTGAGGAGAGGCAGTCAGCCGCCGCACCTCCTCTATACCCACCTCATTGAAAAGCACCTTGGGATAATGATGGAGTTGCTCCTAAGTGGCTCGGTGGTCAAGAGGAAGCGGGCCTTATCATGGTTGCTAAGGCAACCGGCGGAGGAGAGCATCAGTCAAACGCAGATGTCTTGTCTCGCTCCGTGTGCTCGCCTGGCCTCGTTAGGAAACAATCTGCAGCCATTTTCATCGGGGAGGAACATCGCGCCTCAGCTGATGACGGAGAAGATGTTTTTTTTGGTTTTTTTTTACAGTGGCTCACGCCGACGCAATTATTGGCAATTTCATCATCTACGAATTCATGAACTGTAGTGAAATCAATTGGTCTCGCTGCCACACAGCAAACAGAATGGAGTTTAATTGCTGTCCTGTGTCACGAAGAGGAGCAGCGTTCCCGTCGTGGCTTTAAATAAAGTTACAGAGGGAGGAAATAACCATCAGCTCCTGCTGCTTTTATTTTTTTTCAATTTGTGAGCACGTCTGACAACACACACACACACACACACACACGCACGCACACACACTCGGTGTGGTATTATTGTGAGTGCAGAAACTATGACATGATGAACACAGTGACTTTTAAAGCTTCACAGATCACAGATACATGAAAGTCAACGCACTAAGTCACATGTCTATGACTATATTCACTGTGATGTCGCTGTGATGTCACAGCGATGTCACTGCGATGTCACTGTGATGTCACTGTGATGTCACTGCATGCACAAAGCATGATGGGATACATCCCAGACTAACAGATGGATTGTCGTTGATGACGTGGTTGAAGATATAAAGTTCAACCTGATTCTGTCTCCTTCATCAGAACGAGATATTTCGGAGGTTTCGCTGAATTTCTTTTTTTTTTTTTTTTGACTTTTAACTCGACAACGTCAATAAATAAGGTTTCAGCCATTTTGTTCTCGTACAGGTAAAAGTCTGGTGCTGGGCAGGATGGAATGGAGACGTCAGACTCTGTGGTGTGAAGCTGTCGTCGAGTCCATTAAGCCGCAGTCTGGAGGTGATTATCCTCAAACAATCACTGTCACACCACCGGGAGGCGCTCCCACGCCTGAGAGCTGGATTCTAAAACCGGTCCAGTCCACTGTCCAAACGTCCTGATTGTCCTCACCATGTCACCATCACCGCCACCTACTGGCGGCTGTGGTCTGACAGTAGCCTGCGACTCTGTCGTCTGAAACAACAAAAGGGAATGAAGGGGGCGGAGTTAGAAAGCACCGCTAGCAGTTCTCTAACGAGTCGAGATGATTGAGCAGCAGCTGAGTTTCTCTCTCTCACTGTCACCAGCTGATGGTGGCGTTTTCCATCGAGGATTCATCCCTCGTTCTCGAACTTTCCCCATGAATGCAAATTCACTCTGTCACATCTCTCAGACCCCCCTCCCCCCTCTCCTCTCCTCCCTCCTCCCTCCATCGCCATGCCCCCGGCCCCCCCTCCCGCCTCTGGAAGCATAGCAGAGGATTAGCAGCCGTGCGTGACTGATGGGGAGAAGATACGCCATCGGAATGAGTTAGAAGAGGAAGATCTCTCCTTCTCCTCCCTGCCTTTGTGCATGAGAGGGGGAGGAGGGGGGGGGGGGGCGCTCTCTGAAGTGTCATCTTCCCCGCTCGTCTTATGAAACAGGAATAAGTGGCTGGTTGAAGTGGAGGGAGACTCAGAGAGGCTCATACGCAGCGCCGCACCGAGGCCCTGATGACTGTCACCGTGTGTGTGTGTGTGTGTGTGTGTGTGTGTGTGTGTGTGTGTGGTGCTGTCGGTGTAATGTGGAGACGACCTGCCGATGTGATAAAACGCTGACTCGTGTTAATGATGAACCATCTT
The DNA here is from genome assembly GCA_016785345.1 of Trinectes maculatus. Taxonomy (NCBI): domain Eukaryota; kingdom Metazoa; phylum Chordata; class Actinopteri; order Pleuronectiformes; family Achiridae; genus Trinectes; species Trinectes maculatus. The sequence goes on from JAFBJQ010001440.1 coordinate 13,296, forward strand.
TCTATCTGGACACTGAGTTTAGTCGTGCCACTAATTAAACGCAGCCTCGTTACCCAGAATCCCCTCTGTCACCCGGGACGCTCGCCGTTTCCTGCCTTCTCCCGTTTATAGATGAATGACCTCTCATGTCGAGTGATGCCTTCACGTTCGCTCCTTCGGGCCCGAACCGGGCTGGAAAAGAGCGTTTGATTGGTCGGCTGCTGTGGGACATGACCTGCTGAGTCAGCACAGTGTTTTTAGACGCACACGGTGCTGATGACCTCTCTGGAGACAAACATGGCCCCGTTACAACACTCACCTACACTCACGATATGACTAGTTTATTCAAGTAATGAGAGGGTCCTGGTCAGGTATTGATCAGACAGTGGGGGCGGGGCTAAAGCCGACAGCGCCATTCAGTTCTTCCTCGTACAGAGAACCTTATTTTTCACATTTCATGAACACGAGAAGGAAAATGACCCCGTTATGTTGAATCCAGTCATCAGAACAGGACTCCTGACAGTTGATGAGTCAGCACACTGAAGCGTACGTCTCAGAGTAGATTCTGTCCAGCGTCTGTTTGTTGGCGAGAGTCAAAGTGTGTGAGAATGAGCTTCTGTTGGAGAAGGTTTGGAGATCTCCTGCTGTCCCACAGACAGCAGGAGGCTGAAAAGCAGCATCTCCTGGAGCAGATAATGATGAGTGGACGTTATCTGTGGCAGCGTGTGGTGAGATGGCTGGTGGTGTGGTCTGTGGGTGGTCTCCTGCAGCTCCGGCGGTGGTCTACCAGCCGGCGTGGAGCTCAGTGGTTCGTCAGAGCTGTCACCGGACCACCGCAGTGTGTTTGTTACCAAGGTGTGCGATCCAGATCTCATACAGTCAGCTGGTTTATTACTGGTCGAGCTGATGCACAAACTAACAGGAAGTACTGAGTTTGACCTTTAACCTGCAGTTCAGACTGTTTGCCTGCATCTCTACAGGCCTGAGTATCATCACCTGGCTCCAGGACCAGAGACCCCCCCCCCCCCCCCCCCCCCCCCCCCCCCCCCCCCCCCCCAGCGCCCCCCCCCCCCCCCCCCCACACACACACACACCCTGTAATTACGGCGTCTCTGCTGGATGCTGATTGATGCCTCTTGATGAAGTCGCTCAGTGATTGAAGAGTAACAACACTCACACTCAGGAAAATCTATAAGGGGCCTTTAGCCGCAGCTGGAGAGGAGCCCTGGGATTGGCCGATTGGCCGATTGGCCGGCCTCCACCGCGCTGCTTAATCAGACGGCGGTTTGGCCCCATCACACGGCGTGCGAGTGATCATCGGCCTCGTCAATAAGACTGATCAATCACCTGATGGAGCTCACACAGACGTGAGCCTGAGATCCTCACCTACTGCCATTTCACTCTCAGTGCACACACACACACAGACACGCACACACACACACACACACACACACACACACACGTGTTTCATATGTGACATGACAGAGGCCTGATCACAGCAGGTGATGACATCATCTTCCTGTTAGTCGTTGTCCCCCCCCTCTCCCCCCCCCCCCCCCCCCCCCCCCCCCCCCCCCCCCCCCCCCCCCCCCCCCCCCCCCCCGCCGCCCCCCGCG
>JAFBJQ010001440.1:20549-40119 GCA_016785345.1 Trinectes maculatus
TGTGTGTGTGTGTGTGTGTGTGTGTGTGTGTGTGTGTGTGTGTGTGTGTGTGTGTGTGTGTGTGTGCGTGCGAGCGTGTCCTCTCTCAGCCTCAGTGTAAATCTTCAGGTGCGATAAAGCTCAATTAGCCAGGATGACGGTGACTCAGGCTCCTGAATGTCATGGTGTTCAGTTGCAGCTGGATAATCGCTGTTAAAGAGCTCAGACTGTTGTTTCTTCATTTTCACTTCAAAGGTAAAAGTGCACAGTCGTTAAAGTCATGGGCCACTGAGCTAATGCTGACTAATCAGCACCAAGCAACATCCATCAACCAGCTGACTGGACGGAGGGGGAGGAGCCAACTGCTGAGTGACACTGGTCAGCTGACATGAGTGGACCAGATCCATCACAGTCAGACAACAACAGTTAGTGTTGGTGTTAGTGTTGTGAAGCGGCTGGTTAAATGTTGAGGTGTGGAGGTCAAACTCAACGTTGACTTGTTTCCTACATCAACAACCACTGAGGTGAAACACCTGAGACGTCCCTGCAGATACGTCCTCCTCCTCAGAACCGGAGAGATGAATCATTGATCAGTTTCCCCTTTAAACTTTCACAAACGAACACAAACCAAAGTAACAATTTTAAACGTGACTCTTGACAAACGTGAACTTCAGCCCAGTGAAGTATGGACGGGTCACTTCCTGTTTGTCATTTGATACAGACACAACAGTGTGCGGGGCGATGACTTCATGTGGCCCTCGCGTCCAGATCGATGGCAGCTCGTCTCGCTGCTCGCTCGATACTTTGTCATCAACAATCTTCCATATGGATTTGTCAGATAGCCGTGGATGGATGAAGAGGGAGCAGGAGACGGAGGAAATGCTATGAACTCTGGGAAACGCGGCTCTTTGCTCAGCGGAGGTTGTCAGAGTGAGGAGAGAGAGTGGAGAGAGTCGTTCTGCTTCAGCGACGGGAAAATGCCACCGAGCTGCTCCGCTTCCCCGCTCATAAATACTCTCAAGGACCGCGGCTTTACAACAAGTCAATAGCTTCTGTTAGCAACACGCACACTGGCAGAGATATACACACACATACAATGAACAGTGTGCACGTACACACAAATAAAAAAAAGCACACCCATCAGCAAAATACGCAGATGCATGCTGTCAAAATATAAATCAACAATCACAGCACTACATAAACACAAGTGCCAGGCCAGCAGAAAGGCCGCTGGGATAAATATGGAGGCAAGGGGCTGACGGAGCGGGAGGTAAATCTGTCTGCAGACGAGGAGGGAAGGAAGGATGGAGGGAAGATTAGAACACAAATCTTCATTTAAAATAAATTCAGCAGCGGCAGCAAAAGAAAGTAAGAAACTTTTCCCGTCACGACTTCCCGAAACGTCCCGTCAGCAGAGACGCCGCCGACTGGAACAACAAACCACAAACACCCAAACGCACAACTTTCTCTGCACCGGCGTTCTCTGGCGTTCTCCGGCGTCACGCGGGCGAAAGCCTGCGAGTCGTTGTTCAAACGACTGTAAGAATCTGAGACGAAGAAACAGTCCGACCTGATCACAGCCTGAACACTCGACTCGTGCGTCACATCACCACTGGGTGGCAGTCTGAGCAGGACTGTCATCCTGTCAGTTTCCTCCTGTCAGCTCGTCACCGGGAGCAGACGCGTGTCCACAGAGGAACAGACCGCCGCCGGTTCGATTCCCTCAGCCCAGCCGATTGCCTCCATCTTCAGCGTGGCCTCCATACTCGCTGTAGTTACAGCTCGGTGCGTCCCAGCGGCGTGGAGCCGGAGACGGTTTGAGAAGAGGAAACCACTGCCACTGGCTCTGGCTCTGGATGCCGGGCGGCTGATATTTTTAGCCAAAGCAGCCAGAATTACCCAGGCAACGTCAAACTAAATTGTTCAGGCTCGGCTGGGCAATTAGGCCAGACGGAGCAGCTAATGGAGAGAGAATTACACAGACCTTTCCCCCATTAGCCCCCATTTACAGCAGGAAATTCACTGGGAGTGTATTATGGACCGGCTCTGAACCAAACCCCCCCCCCCCCCTCCCCTCATCTCTGCCTCGTCTGAACACAACCCCCATCCCCTCATCTCTGCCTCGTCTGAACACAACGAGAACATCAGTTCATCCCCAAACAACCAGCAGGAACAAACCGTCTCCTGCTGCAGTCTCACTCTTTATTCCCTCTCTGTTGGACTGGTTTGTGTAAAGAGGGACGTTTTCCTCCTCAGCAGAAGATCACCACACCTCAACCTGCACAACACTCCCATCTGACTCCTCCACTGCTCCTCAACGTCCAGGTTCAGACGGTCAGTGGACGGTGAGACAGAGGACGCAGGAGGTGGACAATAGACGTCCATCCAGGACACTGCCGTTCGTTTCCTCCATGTTTGTTCTTCATCCACTTATTATTGTTGGTACAAAGACTAACTAACTAACTAACTAACTAACCAACCAACCAACCAACTAACTAACTAACTAACTAACTAACTAACTAACTAACTAACTCACTAACTAACTCACTAACTAACTCACTAACTAACTCACTAACTAACTAACTAACTCACTAACATAGTCTCAGTCTATAAAATCATATTCATTATATCAGACGTAGTGGAACAGAATTTAAATGTACATGAAAGAGTCATTTAAAACACAGGGTGAAGATTAGCACTTTATAAGTAGATGTTAATAAGTGTTAATCTGTACCTGTGTGTGTGTGTGTGTGTGTTGTGTGTGTGTGTGTGTGTGTGTGTGTGTGTGTGTGGAGTCAGCAGCTCCAGGCTGATACCTGTAGATCTACAGAGCTTCTGCATTAATTATAAGAACCTGCACAAGATTAAAAATGGAGGTGATGTTGAGCAAGAGGCTTCTTCTCCACAGGTGGAGATTATGAATATGAAAGTAATCTGTGACACACACACACACACACACACACACACACACACACACACACAGTTCTGAGTACCACAGTGTCAAAGGCACAAAAGAAAAAAATTAACAAGGCAAAAGTTCTCGATCCCTTTTATAAGGTGAAAAAAGAGAGAGGGAGCAAAGCAGCAGAGGAGATTTCTATTCCAACATTAATTCCAGCGCTGGTGAATTTCCGATGTCGGCGGCCATTAAGAGCTGTCAAATCAAACGTGACACCGGGGGAAGCAGAGAGAAATATTCAAATCATCCTTCAAATCTTTTTTCCAGAGCGGCCTCTCTGAGAGCTGCAGCTTACAGATTATTATGAACCGCGGCTGACCTCCGGAGGGCGCGCATGAGCACACACGCACACACACACACCTGGAACCAGGTAATGAGGGTGTGACCTGCCCTCACCAGCAGGTGTCTCAGGTGTCAATCATCAGGAAAGAGCAGCTGCTGAAAAGTCAGGAAGAACTGAGTAACATGACAGAGGTTCAAGGAAAACAACAACAACAACAACAACAACAACAACAACAACAACAACAGCAACAACTGATTGACATTATTTCATTTATTATCAGACGATTTGAAGAAAGCTTCAGTAAATGGAAACACTGTCATGTAAAAGGCCATTTAAATGTGTTAAAGTGCATTTATCAGTGGAGTCACAGCTCGTCCGCCTGCTCGGCCTCTGACAGGAGTTCATTTTTGTCCGGTTTGTTTTTGGGCTTTATTAACTGCTGCCAGATGAGTCTCCGGTGGGACGGTCGCGGGGGGACGTGAGCTCCTCGCCTCCGACCTGCTGAGGTGCAAGCAATTAAGAAGCAGGAAGGAAGAGGCTGTCAGGCGCCGCACCGCAAAAGCTCAAGACGCCTAACCCACTTAGAAACTTCTGTAAACTGTCAAAATGATAATAGCTCAGGCTGCGGCTGGTAATTGCAATTAGAGGAGATGAAGTAGGATCGTGTTACACACACACACACGCGCACACACACACATGCACACACACACACACACCTTTTTTTCCCTTCATGCATCACTAAGTGTAAAACAAAAGTTGAACAGAAGATAAATATATAATGAAAATGTCACAACATCCTTTACATAAAGTTACTGTAAGAAATAATGAGAGACAAATGTGTCGGAGTCAATAAATAAACTACGACGCAGGAGAAAGAGTAAGAAAGATGAAGAAGAAACAAAATGAGACTGATGAAGAGGAAGAGATGAAGAAAAGCAGAGGAGGCAGACGTAAAAGCAACAGGTGGAAGAAGAGAGACACAGCGATGATGGAACCCATCTCCTCGCAGTTTCAGTTTCCATCACATGACTGAAGACTTCAGCTGCTTCTGAAGCTTCACGCTGAAGATCTGATCTCAGAGTTTTCACCTGACAGGAGCCATATTTACTCTCATGGCGGTAAATCTTCCAAACGGCGGCAGGAAAGTGTCAGGATGTTTGAAGCACGCTGATGATGGATTCATTTTCTTTGAAACTAAAACCACATCTCTCTCTCTCTCTCTCTCTCTCTCGCTTGCTCGCTCGCTCTCGTACTTAATCATGTGTGATGCTTTTAATTTGACACCATTGACTTCCTGCTTGGTTTTCATCTCTCAGAGCAGCTCAGCTGGAGGATAACGAGCGCGTCGACTCCCACATGTTAATGTAGCAGCAGTCAAATATTCACATCAATATTCATACTCAGCCGTATCTGATCCACGACAACCATCAGCCGCATCAGACGCTGAACGCCGCCTCCATCGCCACGGCGATTAACAGCAGGCGAGGCAGAGGAAGGAACCGACGCGTTCGACGTCTTATCTGATGAGTGTTCTGAATAGATATTGATCAGCTGATCATTGTGGGTATTTCCAGGTGTCAACACACTTTTTTGCCAAAAGACACACACACACACACACGCGTTGCCATGTTGGGCCAATCAGTTTTCAATCTGTCTCTGAACGTGTGTGTCAGGGACATGGCGGCGTTGGCGGCGTTGGCGGCGTTGGCGGCGGCGGCGTCAGCAGTGAGTGGATCCGCCCCGAGGTCTGTTTGGCTTTTTGCATTTGACAAATTCAATGAGGCTTTTATTGCCGCAGTCAATCTGCAGCATAAAGAGCCACAAAGACGATCAATGGAGAGCGGGTTTTATTTGTATCTCCTGCCTCAGGGCTAAATTTAAAGGATCAGTGAATCAAATCATTAAAATAAAAACCGCTCTCTGCCAAGCATGAAGAAAGAGTTAATTACTCCGATTCCGTGGGTTTGGGGAAATTTCCTATAGACGGTGGAACTGCAGCTCTTCTTCCGCACTACAGGACCCATGGCTTGTTTGTGCATGGATTAACCGCGAAGGAACGGCAGATCAAATAAAATGAAGTATTAATATGCGATATGCATAATTGACAAGCCGTCGCTCGCAGTGCTGTTCAAAAACCTGCAACAAGGTAATAAAGTAAACAAGCGTTGGGCTGAAACTCACCGCCGCGAACGAGAAGAAAACGCCGTCTGAAGGTTTTTATTTGCAACGAATTTCTCGTTTCATCTCGTTTCATCATCGTTTGTCTGAGGACGTAACGACGCAGGTGAGACGTCACTCACTGGATTTACTTTCCTCCTGGATTTGTTTCACACAAAGAAGAAGGTGTACGAGTATCTACCAGCTGCACATCCATGTCCTGATGGCACCTGAATGTTCTCCTGACGTCAACGCCGACAGGTAGGGACGTCATTAGTTTCACTCGGAGACGGAGTCTGAGGAACATCAGGTCACTGAAGCTCAGAAACAGGTGGAGAACCACAGTGGAAGAGGATTGAAACTCATAGTGAAGATGTTCCTGCGGGTGGGTGGTGTTTCCAGCGCCGCCGCCTGTCAGCCGCCTCCTCTCCCATGGAGACGGCGTCACTCGGAAGCGGAGAGGACGGATCTACGAGCCTCGCTGGTGCTAAAGCAGCCATGTTCAATTTTGCATGAATTCCCTTTGAAGTTCCAGCAGATAAAAAGAAGCTCGTCCGTGTTTTTATGTGAGATGAAGGAGCGACGGCCAGGTGGAGCTGGGCTGCAGTTCTCATTCAACACCACTAGGGTATGAAGCAGACGAGTTCTCCAGCAGTTTTCCAAACATTTATTTTCCTTTAAACAACTCGGAGCGTTGATGAATCAACGTTTCTTCTTCTGGTGGTGAAACGTTAGGGCAGAAGTCACTGGTTCCTCGTCAGCTGACCGATCAGTGTGATTATAGAACAAGAAGAGAATAACAAACAATCTGGGAAACAATAAACCAATGGAAAAGGTTGTGTAGCTCTGGACGTTTGGAAAACGCCGTGCGGGGTCACGACGTCTTTGATTTTCAAAGTAAAAGACATTTTTTCCCCAGTACAGAGGTGTCATCCCCCTTCACACACACACACACACACACACACACACACACACACACACACACACACACACGCACACACACAAACAGAAACACCCCCCTCCCCTCCCCCAGGCTCAATCGAAACCTCCAGACCTGAACTCACTGAGGGTTTGCGTTCAGCTGCTGGATCGGTGGCCGCCGGTATCTGGCGTCTTGCCTCGGCCTTGCATCATCACCTCCCGTCTTAAAGTTTGTGGCGGCGTCTTTCTCCTCTTCACCTTCTCTCTCTCTTTGTCTCTCTCTTTGTCTCTCTCTCTCTCTGTCTGTCTGTCTGTCTGTCTCTCTCTCTCTGGTATGTAGATTCTCCTCATCAGCTTCCACTCATCATCCCTTTGGAAGAAAAACAAAAAGAGACGGTGGGAAAAAAACAGAAAGCTCCTCCCACTGCTGCCGGGAGAGCAAACAGAGAGGATTATGGGGGAATCAGCCACAGAGGAGAAACACAGATGTGACTGTGTTGGAAACAATTTATCACAACAAGTGACTTGAGGCCGGTGTGGAGATGATGTGCATCAGCAGGGGGCAGCAGACGAGGTCAGACATGGGTCTGACACATTGGACATAATGAGATCAGGAGACGTTATCAGGTCATTGACCTTTTAATGGACAGAGTCAAGTGTCAACGAGACCATACAGCCACATATACATGTATGTATATGAGCTACATGTGTGTGTGTGTGTGTGTGTGTGTGTGTGTGTGTGTGTTAACGATGTCATATTAAATTCACCTGTTGTTGTGAGGACGCGGTGGAGACGGCTGCAGTGTGTGTTTGTGTGTTTGTGTGTTTGCGTTGCGGTCAGATTGTCACACACTTCCTGTCGGGGAGAACAAAGCGTCAGTGTGTGTTTGTGTGTGCGTCAGTGTGTGTTTGTGTGTGCGTCAGTGTGTGTTTGTGTGTGCGTCAGTGTGTGTTTGTGTGTGCGTCAGTGTGTTGTGTGTGCGTCAGTGTGTGTTTGTGTGTGCGTCAGTGTGTGTTTGTGTGTGCGTCATTGTGTGTTTGTGTGTGCGTCAGTGTGTGTTTGTGTGTGCGTCAGTGTGTGTTTGTGTGTGCGTCAGTGTGTGAGTGCTGAGGAGCAGGCGGAGGTGAAGGTTTCCTTTGATATGATGACAGTCGTGACTCCGGCGTCTGCTGGGAAAACGCTGACGTCTCTTTCATTTCATTTCTGAAGAAATCACTCGCCGCTCCTCGAGGCTCCACACATCTCCAGCACTCGGGGGCGCTGAGCTCCAAAGGTTAAATATATTTCAGCTTTTTAAATGAAGAGTGTTGCTCCTGGAGAGTCAGCGGCGACGGCTGCGATGGCCGCCAGCCTCAGCGCCATGTGACGATTCACAACGTGGCCTTCAGTGGAAGGCCGTGTTGCTTTGATTGACAGGTGACATCACCTGCTGAACAACATCCTGAAACATCTAGATACATCTTGTTTTGACATCAGCAGAAGTTACTCTAATAATGATATTATCATATATAATTACCCCTATATATATATATATACAGTCATCTAGATACATCTTGTTTTGACATCAGCAGAAGTTACTCTAATAACGATATTATCATATATAATTAGCCCTATATGTGTGTGTATATATATATATATATATATATATATATATATATATATATATGTATGGACACAGTAATGACGAGTTACTGTAACAATCAGCTGTTGGTTTGCTGTGTGTTGGGGGCCAAGGGTCAAGGCTGAGCAGGTTTCACCGGAGAACGGGTCGATAAAAACCGAGCGAACAAACAAAGCGTGGCGTGACCCGAGGCAGAGCGACGGATCAGAGACAACGCAGCCGAACCAAAGCTTCTTCAAAGATGGCCGATAAAAAAAATGAATATTAAACAGACGCTTTCAAGTGCTGTGGAAGTTTTAAGGTGGAGGAGTGTGGTGTTAATGCTGCTGTTAGTCTGCCACACACACACACACACACACACACACACACACACACACACGCACACACGTTAAAACCACTTTGAGCTGTTAAACTGTTCGAAGCCAAACGGCCGCAGGAAACATCTGAAACATCTGAAACATCTGAAACATCTGAAACATCTGAGAGACTCTGGAGCTTCATTGGAGATAAAGAGCGACGATGCTAAATTTATGTGTTTTACTTTGAAAGGGAACAACATCAAAGGCCTGAGACACGAGTCCGACAGCAGAGATTCACGAAGAGAGTTATAGTTACATCATCAGGTCACATGACCAGAACCCATCAGTCCAGACAAACCTTCATCCACTACCTGTCATCAGAACATCATCATGACCCAGGTGGCTCCATGATGATGAACTGGCCGATTGTTGCACATAAACACATTTATGTTGTGTGTTATGTTGTGTGTTATGTTGTGTGTTATGTTGTGTGTTTCAGGTTGTGTTGTTGTGTTAGAAAAACACTCTTGTTCTAGAAAGGAGCATGAACTTTTCAGTGTGTGTCCTGTTGGTTGTTCAGCTTGTTGTGTGTTAATGTGTGTAGCTGCAGCAGCTCGTGGCTTCACCCATCAGACCTCAGCTCTTCTGTGTGTTTGTGTGTTTGTGTGTTTGTGTGTTTCCTCCACATCAACGCAGCTCATCACGACAACTTTTCTTTGTCGTTTGCTGCGTCTCTCTGGTCTTCATTCAGACGTTGTGTTGCTGAGGGCGCGTGTTGTGTTGTGTTGTGTTGCCGTGTTTTTCCGCGTGGCTGCCTGACTCCTCGCGGACCCTCAGCCCACGCAGCACAGCCATTTCCATGTTTCTGCCACGGCCCCTTTTAATATTAACCAGGGAGGGCGGGGGGGTCGGGGGGGGGGGTGGGGGCGCGTGCACAAACAAAAGCTGCATTATTGCAGAGAAAATTCACAACATCAAATATTTAGTGTTGTTTTATTTGACAGAAACGCTGAGACCCCCCCCCCCCACACACACACACACACACACATGGGTCCACTGGGGTCCTGCAGGCAGACTGCTGCTGTTCGTCTTTCATCCCCTCACACATGGCCGTGTGTGATAAAGGGATGTGAAGTGCACGAGAAGAAGGAGAAGAAGAAGAAAAGGGGCTTTTAGAGTCCCCCCCCCCCCCCCCCCCCCCCCCCGGCCCCCCCCCCCCCGCTCAGCGGGACGCACACGTCTTATGAGCTTAGACATTTCTATGCAGCCGTCTGTCTCCTCCGTCTCTTCTGTCTCCGTCTCTTCTGTCTCCGTCTCTTCTGTCTCCGTCTCCTCTCAGACTCAGCTCGGCTGCTGGGACCCGGCGGGGCGTCCCAGCGTCCCAGCGTCCGCTCCGTCTCCCTCTGAAGGCCGTCCAACGCGGTCCCGGCAGTAAAGTGGTGAGTGAAGACGAGGACCAGGGAGGACATCTGCTGCTTTAAGGACGAGTGAGTCTCCAGGACGTCTCATCACACACATGAACCAGACAACTTTATTTAAACAGAACAATTCGACTGCGTTTATTTCTGTTGGCGACTGAAGCACTGGGATCGTTTCAGTATCACTGACCGGATGTGAAACCGGAAGCTGGACCTCACAGTTAACGCCATTAAAACCTCGTTAACTCTCTGCTCCTCGTCGCCTCCTGCTGCCTCCTTCCGGTCCTGCGACCCGTCCCATCGGCCGGCCTCGCCGTCAAGCCTCCCTCCCCCAATTAAATCCCCCTGTCCTGGCAGCCGGGGTCGCTCCCCCTCTAGGTTAATTATGTCATTACGCGCTTGTTGGTGAGAATGTTTGATGAAATATGAGAGTAATAAAAAGACGTGGCCAGAGGCAATATGGAAATGAGGCTGAGAGCTGGGAGAGAGATCACATCAGCTTCATCATTCACATCACCAGGTGAATGTTCACACTGATACAGGAACACAAATAAGATGCTCCGAGGGCTCACGCACACACAGGTTAGCACTGGGGGGCAGGTGGGGTGGAGGTGGGGGGGTGGGAGGTGGGGGGGTGGGGGTGTGGGGGGGCTCATTCATCCCGGGGGGGGGGGGGGGGGGGGGGCTCATTCATCCCCAAATGTTATTTCTATGCAAATGAAAGGGGCAGGAATTAGAGACGGGAAAGTGGAGACGCTTACGAGTCCCGCTGGTTGTCATGGAGACTGAAATCTCATATCAGAGTCAAGTGGGGCATGAGGAAGATGAGTGGGGCATGAATGGGCAGGAGGGGGGGGGGGTTAAGGAAGCAAAAGCAAAAAAGTTAGAAACTGTGAGTAAAACATAAACAGCTGTTCTGTCACATCGTTGTTCTCACGTCTCATCGTCTTCATCATCATCATCGTCATCATCTTCATCTTCATCTTCATCATCATCATCATCTTCTTCAACATCTTCATCATCATCTTCATCTTCATCATCATCATCGTCGTCTTAATCATCATCATTGTCATCGTCTTCATCTTCATCTTCATCATCTTCATCATCTTCATCTTCACCTTCATCTTCCTCTTCCTCTTCATCTTCATCTTCATCTTCATCTTCATCTTCATCATCGTCTTCATCTTCATCTTCATCTTCATCATCATCGTCTTCATCTTCATCATCGTCTTCATCATCTTCATCTTCATCATCTTCATCTTCATCATTGTCTTCATCATCATCATCTTCATCATCATCATCGTCTTCATCGTCTTCATCATCTTCATCATCTTCATCATCTTCATCATCAGGTGACATCAGCACCGTCACTGATGAGTGCCTGAATGCAGCGATTAAAATCATGAAACATTCACGATGCTGAGAGCGGTTGCGTTGCTCTGTAGCCGGAGGCCTTCGTTCATTTATTATGCATCTGTTACCCCCCCCCCCCCCCATATCTGTTCCCCCCCCCCCCCCCACATACACACACACACACATCCGGCTTTCAAACTGTGGTGCAGGTTCGAGCCCAAGTGTTGCCGTCTGAGATCTTGCCACTATTAAGAGAATTAAATCCAGCTAAGAGGCCGTCTCAGAGAGAACATCAATTCTCCATTATCTCTCCTGCTTGGTGGCCTCCTCATCCCTCTTCTCCAGCGGCGGCAGAAGCTGCTTTTTACTGCCGCGCTCCCATTTACCCCGAGAAGCCGCCTGCCGGAGCCTCTTTAACCCCCGGATGAAAATAAGAGCTGCTGAATGAGCGCTCCAGTCTCTGTCTGTTTCCTCTCTTTCTTCTAATGTTTTGTTTGTGTCACACAACTTTGAAGGGGGGAAAAAAAAGCAGCCATTAACATAAGAGCCTGCTGTGACTGCAGAGGTTGATGATGCTGCAGCTGCAGGAAGTGATGAGCTGATAGATTGTGGCTTTTTATCTCCCATTGTGTCTCCTTCCTTTATGGCGTCTGAACTGTGGCTTCTCTCCGTGTGGCAGATGAGAGCAGCTGATCCCTGTGAAGTGGTTTGAAATGTAAACTTTATGGAAGCACTCAGACGCACACACACACACACACACACACACATATATATGATATGTATAATGCATGTGTGTGTGTGTGTGTGTGTGGGGTCATAATGCATCGGCCTGTATTACAACAGCACCGGTGGGTGTCATCATCACAGTATGAGGTCCACACTGAAGATCTGTGTCCTGCTCATTAACAGATAGTAAACTACATCAACTACATCATTTACCATGGTCTCTTATTGGCTGAGGACCTGTGTGGGCGTGGTCTTCATTTCACAGGTCAGATGTGTGTGTACTGTATATACTCATATTATTCCAACCAGTGTGTAAGCAGATGTTTTATCATTGAACCCCCCCCCCTTCATGTTTCCATGAGCAGCAGGTACCTGTGGACACCAGCATACTGTACGTGCAGTGAACACATCGTTTGGATCTTCTGGGCCAGGACCTGTGTGTAATCGATGTTAATGTGGTGCGTGATGTTCTCCACTGCTCTGTGTTGTGCAGCACTTGTGCGATTGCACGTGGATGAAAATGGTTTTCGCTCTCTGGACTCAGCGCTGACCTCACATGACTCCACCCCCCCACCCCCCACCCCCCGCCCCTGAACCAGTGACTCTGAGCCGGGCCTCGTGCTGCGTTCAGTGCATATCAGATTTACAGTAATTACCAGTTCAACACTTGTACAAATATTCACCTCCAGCTTCAGCGTTTTCTGATAATTAATTTATTATCTCTCTGTAGCTCTAGCGCCCCCCCCCGGCCCCCCTCCCCTCCCCCCCCCCCCCCCCGGCCCCCCTCCCCTCCACCAGGCCTGTATGAGTGTATGGTATGAACGGAGGATGGAGATGGCGTCGCCCGCTTTAAGACGATTACGATGGAAGTGATTTTCTTTTCCTCCCTCAGCTTTCGGCGGTTTCTCATAACCTCAGGGCAGAGCCGAGCGGCCGGGTGGGAGGAGGGGGGTTGGCGGGGGGGGGTTACAGGAAACATGGAGGGGCAGAATGCTGATGATTAAGGATCAGCTGATTAGACGCTCGCTGTGTAATCTTAAATAAAGTGGGATATGAAATCACTTGCTTTACAGCCATGGAAGTGATTTCCTTCACAATGGGCGCCACCTTCTGCTAATCAGCTTTACGCCACAGAAAAGCCACTGAATATATTTGGCTTTGTACTGTGGCGATAATGTGAGCGAGCCCCCCCCCCCCCCCTCCCTCAGTTATCAGCCTCTTCAACAGCCTCCTTCTCCTGATTTCTCTTTGCGCCGCTCGCTTTATTATTCCAGGAGTCATTTGGCTGCGATGAGAATCAGAGGGGATTGATGGAGTCAAATGGAGACTATTGACTCGCCATGTGCCAAAACACATTCATTCACCTCCACCGGCGACGCCTCCCTCCCTCCATCAGACACCGAGGGCCACGCTGAGCTGAGGTCAGGATGAGCGGCGTTCAGGTCTGAGCTCAGAGTCTGAATGTGAAACATTATCATCACTTTCACCTCAGCTGAATGAGAGAGGGAGGAAAAACCAGGAAAAATAATGAAAACACTCCTGTGGGGGGCGACGCCACACAGATGGACCCGTTACAGCTGTGATAAATTCTCCCAGCATGCATCTGTTCTGTTTAAACTGCGTCTCCTGCCACAGAGCAGGAAGAAGTCAGTCGAATCACTGTGGGTCAACAAGCGCATCATTGACCACATGAGGAGGTTCTACGGCCAAAAGACAGAACGCACATCTTCAAGTACGTGCAGTGAACACATCGTTTGGATCTTCTGGGCCAGGACCTGTGTGTAATCGATGTTAATGTGGTGCGTGATGTTCTCCACTGCTCTGTGTTGTGTAGACGGCAGCAACAATCAGCAGCACTTGTGCGATTGCACGTGGATGAAAATGGTTTTCGCTCTCTGGACTCAGCGCTGACCTCACATGACCCCCCCCCCCCCCCCCCCCCCCAACCCCCGCCCCTGAACCAGTGACTCTGAGCCGGGCCTCGTGCTGCGTTCAGTGCATATCAGATTTACAGTAATTACCAGTTCAACACTTGTACAAATATTCACCTCCAGCTTCAGCGTTTTCTGATAATTAATTTATTATCTCTCTGTAGCTCTAGCGCCCCCCCCCGGCCCCCCTCCCCTCCACCAGGCCTGTATGAGTGTATGGTATGAACGGAGGACGGAGATGGCGTCGCCCGCTTTAAGACGATTACGATGGAAGTGATTTTCTTTTCCTCCCTCGGCTTTCGGCGGTTTCTCATAACCTCTGTCATCAGGGCAGAGCCGAGCGGCCGGGTGGGAGGAGGGGGGTTGGGGGGGGGGTTACAGGAAACACGAAGGGGCAGAAAGCTGATGATTAAGGATCAGCTGATTAGACGCTCGCTGTGTAATCTTAAATAAAGCGGGATATGAAATCACTTGCTTTACAGCCATGGAAGTGATTTCCTTCACAATGGGCGCCACCTTCTGCTAATCAGCTTTACGCCACAGAAAAGCCACTGAATATATTTGGCTTTGTACTGTGGCGATAATGTGAGCGAGGCGACCCCCACCCCCCCCACCCCCCCCTCAGTTATCAGCCTCTTCAACAGCCTCCTTGTCCTGATTTCTCTTTGCGCCGCTCGCTTTATTATTCCAGGAGTCATTTGGCTGCGATGAGAATCAGAGGGGATTGATGGAGTCAAATGGAGACTATTGACTCGCCATGTGCCAAAACACATTCATTCACCTCCACCGGCGACGCCTCCCTCCCTCCATCAGACACCGAGGGCCACGCTGAGCTGAGGTCAGGATGAGCGGCGTTCAGGTCTGAGCTCAGAGTCTGAATGTGAAACATTATCATCACTTTCACCTCAGCTGAATGAGAGAGGGAGGAAAAACCAGGAAAAATAATGAAAACACTCCTGTGGGGGGCGACGCCACACAGATGGACCCGTTACAGCTGTGATAAATTCTCCCAGCATGCATCTGTTCTGTTTAAACTGCGTCTCCTGCCACAGAGCAGGAAGAAGTCAGTCGAATCACTGTGGGTCAACAAGCGCATCATTGACCACATGAGGAGGTTCTACGGCCAAAAGACAGAACGCACATCTTCAAGGTCCTGCCTGTCATAAGGTCAGAGGTCAGGTCAGAGTGTCACTGTACTCACGTGTCAGGAGAACGTGGGAGATGTGGGTGGTGTAGAGTCAGAGAGGATCTGGTTTGGTTTGTATTCAGGTTGAACAGGTGTCAGAGATCAGATGCGGCGGCGGCGGCTTGTCTTTCTGCTCGCTCTTTAGGACACTGACACGTGAGAAGCCCCTGGGCCTCTGTGTAACGAAGGACCCCACAGACTTGTGGGTAATTGGGCAGCTGGAGCTCAGTGCAGGTGAACGCCGCTCGTCAGAGAGTTCTGGTTGGTCAGTCAGCCTGGTGAATAGCGAGCGGGGGCGGGGCCTCCAGGGATCCGGACGTATGCAAGAAACCTGCAGGAAAGTTTTTGAAAGCAGCGATGCCGAACTGCTGTGATTAAAAAAAAGAATCTTATCTTTCCTGTTGACTTTTCCTGGAGTTAACCCCTCGCTGCCCCCCTCCCACCCCTATAACAACAGGAAGCGGCAAAGTCGGTAAAGTTGGTAGTTGTGGGTGAAGATGGCCGACAGCGTGCTGCTGCTGCTGCTGGTGAGGAGCCAGCCTCTCATGTTGCTGTGGGACGCTGCAGACAGGACGTGGTTTGTTTGGCCTCCAGGGGGCAGGCGGGGTGAAAACGACCTGCAGCGTTCAGGGACTCAATACTCAATTAAGGTAAAGTTGTCAGGAGAAACTGGTGACAAACTGCCCCCCCCCCCCCCGGTGACGCCTTAATCATACTTCTGCAGAACCTGTCCAGCACTCGCCGGCGGTTCACTCACAGATTCGGCGTTGTGCCGGGAGTTTGTGGTGATTTGTCATGGTGCGGCTGCTGTTTGGAGCTCGCTCTAATGACCACAGCAGCTCCGTGACAGCAGCTCCCGTTTGAGCCGGGACCAGGATCCATCTTCCTCTGCTTTGTGGCTCGTTGGCTCGCCGCCCTCCATCCAGGACAAACTCCCCCGCCGCCACCGCCACGGCTGCCACGGAGAGGAGCAAATAAAGGTGACAGCAGGTTTAACGGGAGGCCAGGACACCCGGGTCCTCGGTGCAGTTTGTCTCCATCATACACCTGCAGCTGCAATAATGTGATGGTGTGACGTCCCGCTGAGACGCTGTGTCTCCTCCATCACACTGAGGAGGGTTTTCTACCTGTCACTGTCTGAGGTTCAAACATCTGAGCAGCTGACGTCAAAAACAAGAGTCTGTTATATAAATCTACAGCAGCACAAACACAACACACAGCTACACACATTGTGAGGTACACTCTCCGCTCTGGATGAATGAGAGGTCAAAGGTGAGCAGAGGGCTGATGATGTCAGGAATGATTTCTGCTTCCTGGCGTCACGTCCGAGCGAGCGCCGGAGAGGAAGCTGAGAATATGATGAGGTAATTCCAACAAAACAGTCAAATATGGAGGCTGTGGGAAAAGGCTGAGCTGCAGCACAGATCCAGATATGAACCAGGCATAAATCAACTGCTATTGCACATAAAGGAGCAATTTTCCCACCGCGAAAGATTAAACTTCCCAAAGACGGCTGCAGTCGGCTCCTATTATCACGTCCTCATTCAAACGGAGAAATAAGGAATCGCACAAGCAGCCGTGCGGCGGCGGCGGCGGCGAATGCGGCGGCGTACCTGAGCGGATGTTTACAAACTGCTGGTTATTATCATCACCGTATCACATTCCCACAACTGTAGTTAGGCTCTGAATATTTCATGTTTTGAGCAAAGCATTGTGGGTATGACGGGATATGTATGAGGGAACAGGAGAGCACGTCTGTGAAGCGATGGCGTCTCTCTGGAGGTCTGATCCACGACTGCATCTCTCCTCAACCTCAACACGCCGCCATGAAGATCACTCACCTGCGTTTTCACTGTCTCACCTCTGCTGCTGCCACATTCTCCATCCACGTCCTGTATTACAATATATATATATATATATATATATATATATACACACAGTAATATTTGATATATAATATATGCAGTAATATTTAATATATATGATATAATATATACAGTAATATATAACATATAATATATACAGTAATATGTAATATATAATATATGATATATGCAGTAATATATAATATATATAATAATATTTGTCAAAACAAAAATAAAAACATGGAAAGCAGGAAGTGCCAGTTTCCTGTTGGTTGGTGATGATTGGCTGTTATATATATATATATATATATATATATATACAGTAATATTTGATATATAATATATGCAGTAATATTTAATATATATGATATAATATATACAGTAATATGTAATATATAATATATAATATATGCAGTAATATATAATATATATAATAATATTTGTCAAAACAAAAATAAAAACATGGAAAGCAGGAAGTGCCAGTTTCCTGTTGGTTGGTGATGATTGGCTGTTTTCCGGCTCTGCTCTGTAACATGATGAGATGATATAAACAAACAATGGCAACAGGAGGAAATCAGCTCGGAGAGAAAAAACAAATCAATCTGATTGATTATATCCGTCTCCGCGAGAAAAACAGTCGTCTGGTCGCAAATGAATGAAGGAATGGACAGGAAGGACAGAGTGCGACGTTGTGTGTTTGAGAAATAAAACTGATGTTGTGACTGTGTGAGTCATGTGACTTCAGTTTATCCTGAGGGGGAACCTGAACATCTCAACCTGAAGTCACCTCATGGCCGCTGAAGAAAACTAAAAGTTCTTCTTCTGGAAAATGTGGTTATGTTTCACACGTGTTCGAGATTTCAATGAAAACACGTGTGATGACTTTTGGTTGATTGTGGTCTTGTGATCAGCTGATGGCGGCGTGTGTGCTATATGACCTGACACGCTGAGCCGTGAGGCCACGTGGACGGAGGGAGGAGGTAAAAAAAAAGGCTGATGGTGCATTTAATTCCTCCTAAGTCTGGGTAATGATGCGATCCGGCAGGAGTCCGCCTCCCGCCACTCACCTGTCACCTGTCACCTGTCACCTGTCACCTGTCACCTGTCACATCAGGAAAACACTGTTTGTGGTTTTAATCGCGCTGGACGTCATTCAACAATCGACTGTGCAGAACATTACAGCGTATGATGAATTAATCAGAGAGAAGAAATCAATCTGGCCTCGACATTTCCAACACACACACGCACACACACACACAGAGCGAGAGAGAGAGAGCCAGGTCCCATTCATTCTGGCTGATTTGATTACAGTGGTACAGATGCAGGTTGCCGTGGTGACGTGGTGGATGCTGAACGCAGCGTTTCCTGCCTGACGCCTCCTCAGGGCTTTTATGTAACAAAACATCAAACTCTGCTGGTGGACGTGATTGTTACCACGGCGGCTGACGAGCTGATGGCGTGATGGTGAGTCTGTTGTCAGAGGGATGGAGAAGTGACATCATCAGTCCATCGGGAGCAGATGTTAAATATTCATTCGTTTATTCGTTTGCTCTCTGTTGTTTGATGGAGAAGCGATCACTGATTTCCTGCCTCGCAGTCTCTCTGAGTGCGTCTCTGATGGATGTGCGTACATGTATGAGTTTAGAATCATGATGGATGGCGAGCTGAGGAGCAAAGAGCACCGGGCCGTGTACATCAGGACTCCGTACATCTCCATCCATCTCCTGTTAATGCAGCCGCCGCAGCAGCTCCGAGGCTCTGGGACACGATGTCGGCGTCCCAGAGAATCCTGGGTGATTTATCACCTCGAGTCAACAGAGATCAGCTGCTGCGTGTAGGCCATCACAACTCCATCCCATTATACAGGTTTACTGTATCTCCTCACATCTCATAGATCATTCTCGTCTTCCTCTCTCTATCTCCTCTGTCCTCCTCAGGACATTTCTGCTTGATTTCTGCTGCGTTTCACTGCAGCTCCGTCCTCTGCTGAAGCTCCATCCTCTGCTGAAGCTCCAGCCTCTGCTGAAGCTCCATCTCATAGAAGCTCCATCTCATAGAAGCTCCATCCTCTGCTGAAGCTCCATCTCATAGAAGCTGCGTCCTCTGCTGAAGCTCCATCTCATAGAAGCTCCGTCCTCTGCTGAAGCTCCGTCCTCTGCTGAAGCTCCGTCCTCTGCTGAAGCTCCGTCCTCTGCTGAAGCTCCATCTCATAGAAGCTCCGTCCTCTACTGAAGCTCCAGCCTCTGCTGAGCAGTGCTCTCAGCTACAGGAGCTACAGGTTCTCACATGTTCCTCTGCAGCATGAAGGAACATCTACAGCCGATAGACTGTTTGACACTTTTCTCCAAAGAAAAAAAAAACAAAAACTAAACTATTATCAGGTAATTTGACATAGTTTTGTAAAAAAAAAAAAAAAAAACATTCAGGTCACCAAATGAAGCTAAATAAATGAAACAGTTTTAGTTAAATGTTGCGTGGTGACGTGAGAGAGGTCTGTTCACTAACTAACTGATGTTGACAGAGCAGCTCTGGTTTCTTCTTCTCTCCCGCTCAGCGACAGCAGCAGAGCGAGGCTGTTTCTGCATGATGAGCTGCATGTGTCCATCTCTGCAGGGAGGAGGATGTGTGTGTGTGTGTGTGTGTGTGTGTGGGGGGGGGTATTCCTCATCCAGAAATAATCCAATTCCACGGATGAACCAAGCCTCCACCCTGCCGCTCTCAACTTCAGCACCATGAAAAGAGCTTTAGTGTCAGAGCTGCTGAGGAAAGACCCCAGAGACTGTGTGTGTGTGTGTGTGTGTGTGTGTGTGTGTGTGTGTGTGTGTGTGTGTGTGTGTGTGTGTGTGTGTGTGTGTGTGTGTGTGTGTGTGT
>JAFBJQ010001440.1:40289-47789 GCA_016785345.1 Trinectes maculatus
TCCTCTGCTGAAGCTCCATCTCATAGAAGCTCCATCCTCTGCTGAAGCTCCATCTCATAGAAGCTCCATCCTCTGCTGAAGCTCCATCTCATAGAAGCTCCATCCTCTGCTGAAGCTCCATCTCATAGAAGCTCCATCCTCTGCTGAAGCTCCATCTCATAGAAGCTCCATCCTCTGCTGAAGCTCCATCTCATAGAAGCTCCATCCTCTGCTGAAGCTCCATCTCATAGAAGCTCCATCCTCTGCTGAAGCTCCATCTCATAGAAGCTCCATCCTCTGCTGAAGCTCCATCTCATAGAAGCTCCATCCTCTGCTGAAGCTCCATCTCATAGAAGCTCCATCCTCTGCTGAAGCTCCATCTCATAGAAGCTCCATCCTCTGCTGAAGCTCCATCTCATAGAAGCTCCATCCTCTGCTGAAGCTCCATCTCATAGAAGCTCCATCCTCTGCTGAAGCTCCATCTCATAGAAGCTCCATCCTCTGCTGAAGCTCCATCTCATAGAAGCTCCATCCTCTGCTGAAGCTCCATCTCATAGAAGCTCCATCCTCTGCTGAAGCTCCATCTCATAGAAGCTCCATCCTCTGCTGAAGCTCCATCTCATAGAAGCTCCATCCTCTGCTGAAGCTCCATCTCATAGAAGCTCCATCCTCTGCTGAAGCTCCATCTCATAGAAGCTCCATCCTCTGCTGAAGCTCCGTCCTCTGCTGAAGCTCCAGCCTCTGCTGAGCAGTGCTCTCAGCTACAGGAGCTACAGGTTCTCACATGTTCCTCTGCAGCATGAAGGAACATCTACAGCCGGTACTGTTTGACACTTTTCTCCAAAGAAAAGAAAAACAAAAACGTACCAAACTATTATCAGGTAATTTGACATAGTTTTGTAAAAAAAAAACATTCAGGTCACCAAATGAAGCCAAATAAATGAAACAGTTTTAGTTAAATGTTGAGTGGTGACGTGAGAGAGGTCTGTTCATTAACTAACTGGTGTGGACAGAGCAGCTCTGGTTTCTTCTTCTCTCCCGCTCAGCGACAGCAGCAGAGCGAGGCAGTTTCTGCATGATGAGCTGCATGTGTCCATCTCTGCAGGGAGGAGGATGTGTGTGTGTGTGTGTGTGTGTGTGTGTGTGTGGGGGTATTCCTCATCCAGAAATAATCCAATTCCACGGATGAACCAAGCCTCCACCCTGCCGCTCTCAACTTCAGCACCATGAAAAGAGCTTTAGTGTCAGAGCGGCTGAGGAAAGACCCCAGAGACTGTGTGTGTGTGTGTGTGTGAGTGTGTGTGTGTGTGTGTGTGTGTGTAGGTGTGTGTGTGAACCTGGTATGCTGCGACAGGGTTCGTATTCTCCCACACACACTCACATAAAGATGAGAAAACTGATGCAATGAGTTCATGTGGCTGAATAAAAATGGATGTTGTTTTTTCTTTTTTAAACTGAAAACACACACACACACACACACACACACACTTCACCTGAACTTCACCACCTCGCAAAAAACTGCTTAGGTGACACAGGGGGAAGGCAGAGCGAGTGTGTGTGTGTGTGTGTGTGTGTGTGTGTGTGTGTGTGTGTGCGTGCGTGCGTGCGTGTGTGTGTGTATGTATGTGTATACATATAATTATTTTACCTTTTTGTTGCTTTGAACTCAGAAATGCAGACGTAGACGAAGAACAGAAACTGCGGAATAACCCTTTACTGTAAGGCACAGCTCGACAGGCTTACGTTGGACTCACGTTCATCATACTGGACCTTCATCAGGAGCAGGAAGGCACCGTCACGGTGTGTCTTCAGTGTGTGTGTGTGTGTGTGTGTGTGTGTGTGTGTGTGTGTGTGTGAGCAGGTCATGTGACTGCCTCTCCCTCCAGCTTCAGCACACGCAGCCTAATTTGCTCTTTCACAGCCGATGGAGAGCGTGTTTGTTTGGTTTTCAGAGAGAGGCTCTTCACCGCTCTCTGCCGCATCAAAGTCTTCTGCATCTTATCTGCAGGAGGGCATCGGAGTCAGTGGCGGCGGCGGCGGCGGCGGCGGCTCAAATTACCCCTCTGCTCGGGGAACCCGGCGGTCTGGTTTCCCTGGCAGCAGGACCAGCGAGGCCGCGTTTGAAGTGCAGCGGAGGAAAAGCCTTTAAAATGATTGCTTTTATGCTAAAGGCCTCTAAATGGCATGATGGGCAAACGGCGATCGTCTGCTCTGGTCTGACGCTCAGAGCAAGGCATCAATAAACAATGAGGGGGGGGGGTGGTGGGGGGTGGAGAGGAGGCGGAGTGGTGGAGGAGCTCTTCATTAGCTGTCGCAGCAGCAGCCTTCACTTCCTTCTTTTATCTCAGATGAGTCACTCTCCATCTCTGAGTGTTTCAGTCTGACGCCCAGTCACCCCCCCTCCACCACCACCACCCCCCCACACCGCCAAACCCACCCCCACCCCCACCCCCACCCCCACCCCCACCCGCCTTTCATGTTTTAAATCCACACTCTTGTTCTCCGTGTGTCACCTCCACTCATCCTCTGGCTTTTTTCAACCAGCTCTCTCTCTCTCTCTCAATTAAACCTCCACCTCCTCCTCCTCTTCATCCCCCCCCCCCCCCCCCCCCCACCCCCTTCTTCTTCTCGGGGCCCAGCACAAAATCAAATGAGCAAAACTCTGGAAGAATTGAATCCAAATGTGTCTCATATGATCCCAGACACCAGAGAGTGGAGCTGAGTCGACCTGCTGGAGCCGGTTAAAGGTCAAAGGTCAAAGGTCTCCTCCGATGAGCTCCGTCACCGCTGAGCTCCATCAAGGAGGAGGAGAAGGAAATAAAAAGTGGTGGTGAAACTGGGTCAGATGTTTATGTTATGTTGAAAAACTGAATCGTTCCAGGAGCTGATTCCCTCAGGTTTGTCTGGCAGGCTGTTTCTGCAGCTTCTCATTAGACACAGGCTGAATCCACACCCTGCAGACGTATGGATGGTCAGACCTTCTCACGTCTCCTCTGTGGACATGACTGACACCTGAGCAGGAAATAAACGACCAAATCTGCTTCACTGTCACATGATCCGGATCAAACGGAAGCATGAAGTGGATCGGACCGCGAACGGATCCCTGTGCATTCCCACGTGAACTGAATGTTTGTTTTCCCAGCGACAGGATGGGAATCCAAGTTCCAGATGACGCAACTCTGATGAAACTGTGGAAAGAAAAGACGGAGGCAAAGTGGAAAAAACCCAAAACAAGTGTGCGAGGTTCGAGAAGTCCGATTCCCCGACTGAATCAGCAATCAGACATTCAGCCGCCCGCGTGAATAAAAGATGAAGCTGGTCCTCGTAGGTGGTGGTGAATGTTCAAAGCTCTTTCATCACCGCTTCACTCCATTTTCACACAAACAAATAAAACACACACACACACACACACAAAGTGAAAACGACAACAGTGTTATTTATGTTTCTTACCACCAGCTTCATCTGTAAATAAACTCTAACTATAAAAATCACTGCCGTCACCGTCGCTGTGTCAGAGACGACGGCGTGCGCTGTCCATAAAGCAGGAGACGTCAGGACGGGGGCCTGTCTCTGCGAGACGTGGACATCTGGCTCCGTTTCAGAGTTGGTCCTCGGCAGCAGAGCCGGGAAGACAAATCTCCCGTGACGATCCATCAGTGGAAGCTGCTCCGCGGCCATATGGCCTCTAAAAGACGCCTCGTTCCCTCGCTTTGCATCACGACGGGGACGTTTAAAGACGCCTGGCAGGACGCCCACGCCGCTCATTAACACAGGCACGTCCAACATGGTGTTCAGATCAGACCTGCATTTCTACAGCAGGGCCTTAAATTACCACAGCACCTCCTCCTCCTCCCAGACTGCTGACCGCAGGCTCCCTCGCCGCTTCCCTCGCCACGGACGTTTTGAAGACTCTCGTCGCTGCCATTAAGCGGCGGCCGCTTTATGACAGCAGGAGAGAAAAGGAGCCACATCTGCAGAAAAACGACAAGAGCCCGTCGTCATTAGTGTCTGGACGAGTGCCAGCGTTAAATGGAAGGAGGAGGAGGAGGAGGAGGAGGGGGAGGAGGAGGAGGAGGAGGAGGAGGGGGGCAGAGCAATCTGATGGAACCTTCCTCCTGATGGTGATGGATGTCTTCTCCTACCACGCGTCCCCTCCGGGTCTCCGCCCTCTGGCTGCACGTCGGAGACGTTGTAGACTCATGTTGGGGACAGTCTGTTTGCAGGTGACAGATGTTGACGTGGTGAGTGACGTTCCTCCGGGCCTGACGGCTCAGCACAGTCACATGACCGCTTGAAGAGATGACTGATTCCACACGTGAGATTTCAAACCCGGTGGTCGTGCTGGGTATCACAACGTCTCCTCAACGTACCTCGCTGTCATCAGTCACTGGTTACAAAGACCTGACTGAGGTCACTGACTTTGACCCCTGTTCTGTCGACAAAGAGCTTCAGCTTCTTCACCTCAACAGACTCAGCTCCACACTGAGCCGGAGATGCAGGACTGACCTTCTGCAGGCTCCGTCCTACATCATCATCATCTTGACACATGGAAATGATCTGACACAAAAGGCCAAAAGGCTCCAATTACATAGAATCATCTCCAGGCTCCAGACTGTAAATGTCACATTCCCACATCTTCTGGCCTTTAGCTTCCAGCCTATGTTCCTCTGGACCACAGCTGCCATGTTGACGCCGCTGCCCAGCCGCCATGTTGACGCCGCTGACGAGAAGCCGAGCATGGGATGGAGTCAGTGCACACGTCGGCCTCGGTTCCATCGTGGTTCTGGTTGTGGTTGAGCAACTTTGTCCTCTGATGCCACTGTAAAAACACCGTCCCCCGTCTGTCCACCAGAGACAGTGTGAGAAGACACGCTGACGTTTCCCTCAGGAGGCTGCCGACACTAAAATCCACCTCCACTCACCTTAATGATGCAAATCCACGCATATGATTTCATGGAAATCAAAGTATTTGCACATCTTCATAAACTTCATGATGAACATTTCTTCATAAACATCGCAGATCCTCCACAGAGAAAACCTTCGTTCAAACGTCTGGGCCTTTCATCCTCTGACCTTCTGACGTCTAACAACATTATTCACATCAACTCCGTGGATCCTCGCAGCTGAGTTTCTGTGGGAGCGGCGACGGCAGCGTTTCATGTTAGCTCATCATTATTTTAATGCTGAGCTCGATTGGCTTTTGTAGGAAAAAGGATTTAAGACGTGAGCTTTAACACTCTGCTGCAAAACGCTGCAATTTCTCATAAAACATGAATTCCCAGCTCTCCGCTCGAGTCTCTTCAGCCTCCATTCGACTTTCGCCGCCTCGCTCCCGTCCTAAATCGTCCGGCCGATGCTTCTGGACCAAAACACTTTGCTCGCCCATCGACTCGACCTCTTTTCTTTTCTCCTCCAATTCTATAACCTCTTCTCGCTCGCCCCTCTCTCCTCCCCGTCCTCTCCTCCGTCAATTGGAAATCTCTCAGCATCTCGCCGCAGACACCCAATCCCAGGCAGACAACTCCACCGAGTATTAAACAAACATAAGCAGAGAATGGAGTGGCTGCTGGAGAGGTAGATGGTCCGTCTGATAGGACGCCAGACAGAAGGAGCAGAGAATCACAAGTGCTCTGAATTGTAGGTCTGAAACGACCAGCGGGGGGAAAAAAAGAGAAAAGCTCGACATGATGACACTGAAGCAGTGCGACAGCTCCGAGGGTGAACAACTTGATGTCTGCAGAACTCCACCAGAGAAAAGAAAGAGGAGAGAAAAAAAAACGAGGATTTTTTGATCCATTTAATTTCAGTAAAATAACAGAGAGAAATAATTTATCACGTCTCTGTTACTGGATGATGAAAAGGTTTCAGTGACGTGACATCATCAGCTCCTGGTTCACCTTCAGACGGACACCAGGGGTTTCTGCAGGGGCAGGACGAGCAGGAGGAGCAGGAGGAGCAGGAGGAGGAGCAGGAGGAGCAGGAGGAGCAGGAGGAGCAGGAGGAGGAGAAGGAGGAGGAGCAGGAGAAGCAGGAGCAGGAGGAGCAGGAGAAGCAGGAGCAGGAGAAGCAGGAGCAGGAGAAGCAGGAGCAGGAGGAGCAGAAGGAGCAGGAGGAGCAGGAGGAGCAGGAGAAGCAGGAGGATGAGGAGCAGGAGGAGGAGCAGGAGAAGCAGGAGGAGCAGGAGGAGGAGGAGCAGGAGGAGGAGCAGGAGGAGCAGGAGGAGGAGGAGCAGGAGGAGGAGGAGGAGCAGGAGGAGGAGCAGGAGGAGCTGGAGGAGGAGCAGGAGAAGCAGGAGAAGCAGGAGGAGCAGGAGGAGGAGCAGGAGGAGCAGGAGGAGCAGGAACAGCAGGAGGAGCAGGAGGAGCAGGAGAAGCAGGAGGAGGAGCAGGAGGAGGAGCAGGAGGAGGAGCAGGAGAAGCAGGAGGAGGAGCAGGAGGAGGAGCAGGAACAGCAGGAGGAGCAGGAGGAGCAGGAGAAGCAGGAGGAGGAGCAGGAGGAGGAGCAGGAGGAGCAGGAGAAGCAGGAGGAGCAGGAGGAGCAGGAGGAGCAGGAGAAGCAGGAGAAGCAGGAGGAGTAAATAATGGAGCTTTGAGAGAGGGAGATGTTCTCCTCCTGCTCCAGCTTCATCTCACTCCCTCGTTACTCAGCTGGATTTATTTTCCAGCTCTTGTTGAGCTTCTGTTGATGAAATTGTTCGAGCAGCTTTTAACCACACGCTGCTTTAACACACGCCCCGCCCACCCCCCGCACGCCGCCATCTCTCCTCCTCTGCATCTGAGCGGAGGCTTTAAAGAGCGAGTGAGAGCCGTCATGAGTCAAACCTCTGTCCTCGCTCTCCTCCGTCTGCGTCAGGCTTCTCCTGTTGCTGTTGACGTGGTCCATCACTTAAAGACAGGAGGAAGGAAGTGTGGCGTCAGACAGGAAACAGCTGATTCCTCCTTTTAGAAGCTGAGTTCCTGAAGCGTCAGGTGTTTTCACTCATGTTGTTTTGTTTGGCCAGTTCACTGCCAACACAACATGACATGTCATGTCCTGTTGCCATGGTTACCTGCGCTTTTAGCAAACATCTGAGTCTTTTCCTGAGGACACTGTCTCGTTCAATCTGGTTTCAAGAGTGGTCATTCAACTGAAACTGCTCTGTTGTCTGTGACAGAAGCCTTAAAAGAAGCAAAAGCAGCTGCAAAGTCCTCTGTCCTCATTCTACTTGATTTATCAGCAGCCTTTGACACAGTCAACCATCGCATCCTCCTCTCTACTCTCTCTAACATGAGCATCTCTGGCTTGGCTCTTTCCTGGTTTGAATCCTACCTGACAGGGCGCTCATTCAGCGTATCCTGGCTTGGACAGTCGTCCACCTTGCATCACCTCACTACGGGGGTCCCCCAGGGCTCAGTGCTGGGGCCCCTACTATTTGCTATCTACACCACCTCCCTGGGTCCGATCATCCGCTCACATGGCTTTTCCTGCAGGAGGATGAGGAGCAGGAGGATGAGGAGCAGGAGGAGGAGCAGGAGGAGCAGG
>JAFBJQ010001440.1:52789-65828 GCA_016785345.1 Trinectes maculatus
TTTTTTGCTTCCGACGTGTCAGATCTGTATTTCTGGGGCAAGACCAGAAGGAATTAGGTTTAAAAAGGCTCACTCCATATTCAAAAACTCATTTTATCATCAGCGCCTGCACTGAGAGCGGCGGCGCCCGCAGCCACAGGCAGACGCAGCCTTTCAGAGTTGTGGTCGCTGAAGTTTTCACTCTCTCTTCTTTTTTTTTTTTTTTTCTTGACAAGCTGCTCCACTTATTCAGACGAGCAGCCGTCGGCGCCGCGGCGTTTAAAATGAGCTGGTCGACCTGGACGCGCTTTGGAGGCGGATTAGACATCGGCTGCTCTTTGTGTCTTTGTGTCTTTGTGTCTTTGTGTCTTTGTGTCTTTGTGTCTTCGACCCAGTGGAGGGTAAACCCCACCACAGAGACATATATGTTTTAATGCTGACGTTAACATACATTGCAACGTTGCAGCGGCCTCATGTGTTAAATGTTCGTGAAGCCAGGGTCATTTCAGGAAACTGAAAGTTTTCAGCTTTTAAAAACAGTAATTTGAAAAAGTTGTAAAAATGTTTCCAGGGTCTCGGTTGAATCTCTCGCGTCTCTCGTGCTCCGACGCGCTGAAGGTTCCTGTAAGTTGTTTACTTTTAACGATATTCAAAACCTAAATGCCTCTCATTGTGCTCTGACGTTAATTAGCCGAGCTCACAGGAAGCATCTGTCTGTAGAAACACTCCAGTCCAGCCTTGATGAGCCTGATGAAAAGCTGCTGGAGCAGACTGCCATCACAAACAGCATTTTACATTTCACATGTATCAGCCCATCAGCCCCGACCAACAAGAACCCAGGTCCTCTGGCCTGAAGAACACAAGTCTTTGTCTTCACTTTCTTACCATTTAATTAAAACTTATAAAAACCTTATTATAAACCGATCACACAGTGAAGGCGTTGATAATGAAACGCAGACCTTCAGCGCCACTGAGTCAATGAGTGAAAAGCTTTATTGATATTTTTAAAAACGTGTTTCATATGCGGAGCAACAAAGAGCTTCGCCGTTTAAAACGAACAAAAAAAAACAAAAACTGAAAAAAGTTTTAAAAATACATGTAGTTTTTTTCTGCTGACAATCAAAGAATGATCAGTGTGTGTGTGTGTGTGTTTTTGTTTCTTCTTATTTCCATTCCTTCCCTCCTTCTTGTTGAACTCTTGGGGTCGGACATCTACTTGACCTCTTTGCCTCCTGAAAGCTGAACCTTCACTGAACCCCCCCTCTCATTACATCCATTAGCAGGTCCCGTGGGAGAGATTGTGACCTCTGCTCTGGTCGGGTATAGAGAATCATAGCACATGGGGGGGGGGGGGCTCACCTGTCGGCAGGTGGACTTCGGGGCGGAGGACATCCTAAACCTTCGTTATCTAATCGGTTGTCTCCTAATGAGTCATTGAGATGTCTGGGAGGAGGGAGGCTGTTGAAGTCTTTGTATCCGGGAGACTAATTACATGGCGGTGGTTAAGTTCGGGACAAGGCCCCGGCTTCAGGTGGGAAAAGTGATCCGGTGTGGGGAAAGTGTTCGGGAGGCTGCGGAGGGTCTGGTTACCTGTGAGCCCCCGTCTGAAGACAGAGCATCCTTGTTCTGGTCTTCAGGTGGGAGGTGGGAGGTGGGAGGGGCTGAGGGAGGGGTCGTTTGATCCGGCACATTCCTCGTTTCTCCGCCGTCTTCTCAGGAGGATTAAAGAGGAGGAGGGTTGAATATCTCGCAGGTTTAAAGCGGCGGCAGATCGTTTGTCGTGTTCTTGGAGATCGTATCACGAGGCCACAGACAGTCACCTGTCTCACCACTTCTTCATCCATTCCAGCAGGTTCCTGTTCCTGTCGTCAACGTGAAGTGAGCTGAAACGACTGTGGACATTAAAACACATCACGCGTCCATCATTCCAAAACTGATCGGGCAAATTCACCCACAGTGTTTCACTGCTGCTGTGATCATCACACCTTCACTCATGTGTTCTGATGGTGGCAGGAAACTGACGCCCCCACAGGAAATGACACGCAGACAGGGCCTGTGTATTTCTTCACATGTGTGTAATGTGTGTGTAATGTGTGTGTAATGTGTGTGTTACATATTTCTATGAACATTTCAGTGTCAGGGCTTTAAACATTTTCTTCTCTGTTTTCCTGAGTTGTGTTTGGATATGGCAGAGTTCATCACATGTTTCAGATGTGGGTCATCGCACAGCTGATTAAAACCACACTCATCAGGTCCAGTTTGAGATTCCTCTTTGTGTCTTTGTGTACATAATTTAATGGAATTGTCAAACGGCCTCTGCTGTTTCTGTAAAAACACAACAAAACCTGAAAACAGGAATGAGAATGTGCTCCTGTCATGAGTTTTCTGAACTTTAAAAGGACAACGTTTAGATTATTTGTATATTTTTTATGAACATAAAAGTGATTTTCTGCTCCGAACCACACGTATATGTAACAAACACATGCACACGCACACACACACACACACGCACACACACACCTATCAGGCTTCTTGCTGTCTGCTCTCCCTGGTGAACGTGGCTCTGACTCTGACTCCTCGTCCCCTGCGAGAGGGAAAATGAATAATTAATCAGTCTAAAGTAGAAGAAAATGATACAACATGATGCTATCGTCCGTCCACTCTAACGACACATGGTCCATTTAATGGCTGAACCGGCCTGTGAGGTGCCACCTGCCTCCTGCGGCCCGCCCTCCAGAGTGGCTGTAAACCTGCCGCCGCCCCGGGCGACTCATATACCTGATTTATGCTTCACATTTATTTCTGCTGGTGGGATCTCGCGACCGTGGGACGGTAAGTCTCCCAAACAAGGTGTCTGCTGAGGGCTGAAGCAGGAAACACTCTGCTGCGTCCCTGCATCGAAATGTGACAACAGCCGTGTCCATCTGCAAACATCACACGTATCTACAGGAACGTTTCTCTGTTTCGCTGCCTCCAACTTTTCCACAAAGCTCCGAGTGAGAGACCACGCGAGTGGATGAAGATCTGACTGGAGATTCATGTTTACATAGCAGTACAGAGACATGTTAGCACACAGCATGCGGATCAGTGAGCAGCCATTCAAGGCGCCCTAATGTAGAGGTTTAAAGGCCTTGCTCAAGGGCTGATGGTGGTGGACGCTAGCAGACAGATGGTGGCACTCCTCCCAATCCTTGGCCAATCCAGGATATAACCAGACAACCTCCGGTTCCCAGACTCGACGGTGGCTCCGGTCTGGGGTGGGGTGACAGCCCCCCAACTGTAAACCACTCAACTGGAAAGTTTGGATTGAGACTCGATGGACTCAGATCTTTTACCATGAATAAGAAGACATATGGAGACCGATCAGATTTGAGTTTTGCCGATGGAGAAAGTAAATGTTTCTGCCTCTTTGGTCCTCGAGTCCCATTTGGTCTCAAACGCCTCATTTTACCACCAAACTGCTTGTGACGTCTGGGTCAGTCAGCAGTTCCTGGTTGGACATGGAGACGCTCCAGACGTTGGGTGGAGCAGCAGGCATCGGGGGGGTGGGGGTGGGGTGGGGGGTGGTGTTTCCTCTGGTGATCTCTGTTCCTCTGGAAGTGGCCGATCTGCTCAGTCATGGATGAGCTCATTCCAGCTCGGCTGAAGGAGGGGGGGGGGGAGTGAGTGATTACATGCATCCCACCCTCCTCTCCTGTTCACCGTGATTAAGATGCATCTGTGGCGTGTGCTCGGGCTCTGGCTGCTTTGTGCATTCATCAACATCAGTTTAATGAAGTGATCAGAGGCTGAGATCAGACGCAGTCCAGAAATATGACTCCATTAGCCTTCTGGAGTTTTTCTGCAGAACAGGAAACACTGACCTGAGCCACGAGGCCTGACGAGGCCTGATGAGGCCTGATGAGGCCTGATGAGGCCTGTTTCCCTCACATTCCCTCTGATAGAAATAAATGCAAACACTTGAATCATGAATAAGTGATTACCTGTCAAAACCTGCACAAAGCCAAACCACCCTTTTTCTAAATAAAAACCACCATGTTTCATCCTCGCTCGTTTCAAACGGGGTGGGGGGGGTGCACCTACGACGCCCGAGCCGCCGGCCTCCCTCTCTCCAGGCGATGATGTTAATAAACTGTCAGCGTGTGGCACTTTGTAATTGGGTTTGTGCCTTGTTTAACAAAGAGCGATTGGATAGTTAGGAGGCAGAGCAGCAATCTATCGCCTCTCACGTGAAATGAGCCAAGTGTCTCATTGGTGAATGTGTTCTCCCGCAGGAGAGGCGTCTGAGGATGTGTCTGTTATCCCTGGTAAATAAACCGAGGCGCCGGGAAACAACTCCCCACTCCTGACATCATAAAGCCTCTGTAATGCTGTCATAAACATGACACGTCGCACACAGTAACAGTTTGCACCGCTTCGTTCTGAACAAACGAGCCTGCGGCACTCATTTATGACATCCTGTGATTTAGCGACAGCGCTAAAACCTGCAGACGCTGAGCAGGAAGTCCAGGAAGGCTGGTGACACAGGGAATCCGGCGATATGTGAACGACACCTGACTCTTTCTGTCATGCGACGTCGCCACATGTTGCACCGTGTGGGAGGTCTATTGCCAGGTAACACTCAAACCCTCAAACCCATGATGTGTTCATTCTTCATTTGTGTGTTTTGTGAATAAGAAATGTATGTACGATGTTTCATACCTGTGTGTACAGGATCGGTGGAAAGCAATTTCCCAAAAGGGGCAAAAAACGAAACTGGACGAAGTAACATTCTCATGGAGTTGGTGGGTTCTCATTGTGTTACACACAAAATCACAATGTTGTGAGTCCTACAATAAGCACAGTGTGTACGAGAGGACGAGTGTAGCTCTAAAGTGAGCGATAAATTGTATGTGTGAGACAGAGTGACAAAAGACAGAACAGGATTCCAGTGGGCAAAAATTGGAAAATTAAAAGTGTAATATCGTAGCGATACATGGTGACAACACAGATGAGTCCTGAATGAGCTGCATGTGTTAATGTTTGAACGGTGAAAATCAGAGGAGTTAGCGACGGCAGAAGAATACGATATAACAATAATAATAATAATAATAATAATAATAATAATAATAATAATAATAGCAATAATAATAATAGCAATAATAATATTAATATTATTAATAATAATAATAAGAAGAACAATAATAATAATAATAAGAAGAAGAATGGAAATAAAACAGGAGTAGTATTGTAGTATATATAGTACTATATAGTAGTAGTATATATAATAGTACGTCAGCACTGCTGATGTTTTATTCCTCTTCCAGGTTTCGTCTTGTCACAAAACGCTGGGTGCTGATTGGTTAGTAGCCTGGTATCAATGTATGCAGATGACGCTACAGTCACAGCTTTGCCAGCAGGTCCCACGATTCAGTGAAAAACCTGTCTGAACGCCATAAACGAAGTGTTAGACCCCAAATTATTTCCGTTACATTATTCATCAAACTCCTCCGGAGCCATTTTTAAACCCAACAAATCCTGACTCGGGTTTTCAGCCCGGTTTGGCTTTAAGTACTGTGTCATCCAATAGAGTGAGTGAAGCTCTGACTGATCACCTCAGCCCTGCAGCCACTTCCTGCTGTGATAGAGCCATCACCCAGTGGCTCCAGCCTCAACCCTCCCTAACCATCACTGCTGGAGAGGGGGGTGGGGGGGGGGCGATGAGAGATGGTGGGCAGGACATGACAGCAGAGAGAGAGTTTCCCCCCACAGGTGACACCTGAGCCCCGAAGCACTGACACCTTCTTATCACTGCTGACATGGAAAAAACGCTGCTGCTCCACCACTGCAGCCCCCCACCCCCCACCCCCACCCCCCCATCCTGAATCTGCACTTTTCAGTATTTATACAGTGAGAATTGACTCTGGGGGCAAAACCAAACACTGTCTTCAGACTTTCTGCATGAAAGTTGGTAGCAACAGCAGAGTGATGCGTTATGGATGTGGTGTAACGGAGCTGGCATCATGGCTGATGTCAGGCCGGTGTCAGGTGGTAGGAGTGATGCCAGGCGGAGGAGGGGGGGGGGGGGGTTGACAGCTGTCAGTGACAGTTTCCTGTACAGTGCGTTCAGGTGACAGCCAGCAGAGCCAGCTGGTCACGGCGCTGACAGCCACCAGCTTCTCCGAGGAACAGAACGGAACCAAGATATTCTGCTGGCAGATCAACAAGGCGCCGCTGAAACGCCGCTGTCTGCAGGGGGAGGCACTTCCTGTCTGCAACATGGAGGACGGAGACGCGAGGAGGTTAAGTGTTATAGTAAAAGAGAAGAATGATCAGTTAATTAATGACCTCACAAAACACTGTGATCAACATTCACTACACAACCACCACAGGTTAATATAAAGGCTGTACATTCTAAAATTATCTATCTATCTATCTATCTATCTATCTATCTATCTATCTATCTATCTATCTATCTATCTATCTATCTATCTATCTATCTATCTATCTATCTATCTATCTATCTATCTATCTATCTATCTATCTATCTATCTATCTATCTATCTATCTATCTATCTATCTATCTATCTATCTATCTATCTATCTATCTATCTATCTATCTATCTATCTATCTATCTATCTATCTATCTATCTATCTATCTATCTATCTATCTATATAATAATAATAATAATAATAATAATAATAATAACAATAATAATAATAATAATAATAATAATAATAATAATAATAATAATAACAATAATAATAACAACAATAATAATAATAATAATAATAATAATAATAATAATAATAATAGCAATAATAATATTAATATTATTAATAATAATAAGAAGAACAATAATAATAATAAGAAGAAGAAGAATGGAAATAAAACAGGAGTAGTATTGTAGTATATATAGTACTATATAGTAGTAGTATATATAATAGTACGTCAGCACTGCTGATGTTTTTTTCCTCTTCCAGGTTTCGTCTTGTCACCAAACGCTGGGTGCTGATTGGTTAGGAGCCTGGTATCAATGTATGCAGATGACGCTACAGTCACAGCTTTGCCAGCAGGTCCCACGATTCAGTGAAAAACCTGTCTGAATGTCATAAACGAAGTTTTAGACCCCAAATTATTTCCGTTACATTATTCATCAAACTCCTCCGGAGCCATTTTTAAACCCAACAAATCCTGACTCGGGTTTTCAGCCCGGTTTGGCTTTAAGTACTGTGTCATCCAATAGAGTGAGTGAAGCTCTGACTGATCACCTCAGCCCTGCAGCCACTTCCTGCTGTGATAGAGCCATCACCCAGTGGCTCCAGCCTCAACCCTCCCTAACCATCACTGCTGGAGAGGGGGGTGGGGGGCGATGAGAGATGGTGGGCAGGACATGACAGCAGAGAGAGAGTTTCCCCCCACAGGTGACACCTGAGCCCCGAAGCACTGACACCTTCTTATCACTGCTGACATGGAAAAAACGCTGCTGCTCCACCACTGCAGCCCCCCACCCCCCACCCCCACCCCCCCATCCTGAATCTGCACTTTTCAGTATTTATACAGTGAGAATTGACTCTGGGGGCAAAACCAAACACTGTCTTCAGACTTTCTGCATGAAAGTTGGTAGCAACAGCAGAGTGATGCGTTATGGATGTGGTGTAACGGAGCTGGCATCATGGCTGATGTCAGGCCGGTGTCAGGTTTCCCCCCACAGGTGACACCTGAGCCCCGAAGCACTGACACCTTCTTATCACTGCTGACATGGAAAAAACGCTGCTGCTCCACCACTGCAGCCCCCCCCCCCCCCCCCCCCCCCCCCCCCCCCCCCGCCATCCTGAATCTGCACTTTTCAGTATTTATACAGTGAGAATTGACTCTGGGGGCAAAACCAAACACTGTCTTCAGACTTTCTGCATGAAAGTTGGTAGCAACAGCAGAGTGATGCGTTATGGATGTGGTGTAACGGAGCTGGCATCATGGCTGATGTCAGGCCGGTGTCAGGTGGTAGGAGTGATGCCAGGAGGAGGAGGGGGGGGGGTGGAGGGGGTTGACAGCTGTCAGTGACAGTTTCCTGTACAGTGCGTTCAGGTGACAGCCAGCAGAGCCAGCTGGTCACGGCGCTGACAGCCACCAGCTTCTCCGAGGAACAGAACGGAACCAAGATATTCTGCTGGCAGATCAACAAGGCGCCGCTGAAACGCCGCTGTCTGCAGGGGGAGGCACTTCCTGTCTGCAACATGGAGGACGGAGACGCGAGGAGGTTAAGTGTTATAGTAAAAGAGAAGAATGAGTTAATTAATGACCTCACAAAACACTGTGATCAACATTCACTACACAACGACCACAGGTTAATATAAAGGCTGTACATTCTAAAATTATATATATATACACACACACACATATATATATATATATACATATATACACATATATATGTGTATATATGTGCGTGTGTGTGTGTTAAATAAGTGAAATATATCCTGTCAAATATATAATGCATGTTGCTTTTAGTCTCCACCTTGTGTCTGCTCCTGAGCTCAGGTGCTGCTGTGTGGGCGGGGCTTCCTCGTCACCTGTCCCACACACCTGAGCTGCATCTGCTGATCAAACACTCTGCAGTATATAAGCAGCTGTTCAGATTGTTAGGAACACAGAAGATGCCACTGTTTCTGCCTTTGTCTTGTTGAATGTTGTGTTTTTGTATCTGACTGTCTCTTGTCTTTACCTGAAACTCACGGTGACAACTCCTCCTCCTCCTCTGCCACAGTACAGATCATTAAACTGTTTGACATGTTCCTCATCAGCAGAGTCAGACCACACAACATGTGACCGACACACAACCAGAACTCGTTAGAGAGACTTTTTCAACCTTTTCAAAAGTGACAAATGAGAAAGTGTCCCATTGAAAGTGTCTCATGACCGCGCCCCCCCCCCCCCCCCCCCCCCCCCCCCCCCCCCCCTCACTGTCAGCCGCGCCGTAGCAGCGGCAGCGACGTGGAGCTCATCCAGCTCCATCACCGCACTAATCCACCATTCTTCCTCTGAATGGAGCATTAGCATAACCACTTGGCAGCAGGAGGGGAAATTGTGTTCCAGAAAATGTGTGAGCCTCTCAATTGTGTATTGTTGATAGTCACCTGTTGCCCGGGTGATGAGAATGGACCGGTCCCTGCGGCCTGCTCCATTGTGTGCTGTGCTGGACTTGTGGCTGCTAAAGCTCAGCTCCGGAGACGCGTCCAGTCAGGCGGAGACGGTGCCAGAGAGGGCGCCAGAGAGCACGTGGCTGCTCGGTTTAATTGAATCGTTGCCTGTGCGCTGGTCGTTTTACTCTAAAGGTTCTGACGTCACGAGTCTCGTTCACGTCCCGAAACTTTTCTGCAGCACTGTGGTTAATCCCAGGACACACACACACACACACACACACACACACACGCAGAGCAGGTGGAACAGATGACACGTTCACGTTACTGACTCTCGTCTTGATGCTCATGAGGTCCATTTGTTTTCAGAGGCCAATCATTTTAACGCTTGAGTCTTAAACATCTCATGTGTGGTGAGTGATGTGTGCGGCTCATGAGAGCCAGATGTGATGGTACGAAACATCAGCATCTGTCACGTTAAAGGTCCCACATGTTGACAGCCGTTTGCCTTAATAGGCCATAAAAGCTAACGACAAACAAATGTAGGAGGAGTAAAAGATTGTGAACCAGATAAAACCAGATTTTAATTCTATAGAAATATCAGACCTGGTCTGTAACAGTCCGCTTCATGGACCTGAGGAACAAGGCGCTGAAGATCATGAATTCAACTTTAAGACTAATGAGGAAAAGACTGGAGTCTCCTCTGGTCTTCAGTCTCTAACATGAGATCAGAGCAGGGAAACGGGAGAGTTTGGTTCCAGGAAGCAGCTCTGGTGTCTCTAAAGTATCAGGGGTCACCAGCGTGCTTCCCTTCCAGCTCTCCATCAAATCATCCATTTCCCTCCTTTCATGTTCCCACCGCCGAAGGAAGAGAGATGAAACGGAAAGTCGTGGATAAATCAGCGGCCGCTCCCTGGGCCGTATGTGTCTACATCTGCCCACAAGATGAAATCTTTTTTATCACAATTTAGAGGGCGAGCGGTGCAGTTATGAGAATTACAGCCGCACTTCACGCCGACGCGTCGTTACTCAGAAGCAGCGGGACGGCCTCCAAGTAGGTCCATCTTTTATCCACCGAGGGGAAATTGCATATTGATTGCAATCTGTGCGTGTTTGTGAGCATGTGTTTATGAGCCTGTGTGTAGACGAGTGTGTGTTTTCGCTCTCTGAGTGCGTTGCCAGATTTGATGACGAGCCAAAAACAAACAAACCAAAAAAAAACAACAAAAAAAAGAAACGATGGATGGGATGGATCAGTAGGAAGACAGAGTCTCCTCGATCGCTGATATGACAGGACGTCTTTGGACGAGAAGATCCACTCGCTTTCCTTTTTAACTGCCACCTCAAAACGTCCGGAGCAGGAGACGTTTGTGTCCACAGAGACACTGGACACTGGACGATCCAACCTGGTCTTTCAATAACGCACGTTTATTTCTTACTTGTAAAAGACGGAAGCCGACGAGTTCTCCTCCACAGTGGAGGAACAATATGTCACGGGTCTGCACCGTGGTAAAGAGGGGGTGGAGCCATGACGGCCCCACCTCCACATACTCCTAACCAATCACGATGCAGCGTCAACTGCCCATCATGACATCTCAGCCCGTTTCTATATCATCGGCAACTAACTGAAACCAAACTGAGCAGAAACACAAACGACTGAACGCACGGTGTAACAAAACCAACACAACACAAACACGAAACAAAAAGGACAGCCAGGCACCAGGGGGCGATGCAGCTGTTTTTGGGACCTGTCGTGTCATTCGTCTTCATTAACAGTTGACTGCAGGCTGTTCATGAATGTGCACGTTCAGACTGTTGAGACAACAGTGACAGGAGGAAACAGTGACGTGAGGAAACAGTGTCATGTGACATGTCAGTGACGTGAACCAGCTCATTGTAATATAAAGTTGAACACCTCGTTCCTCTGACTCCAGATCAGTGGCACTGATGGTGGGAGTGAAATGTCGCTGTCATAAATGCTGCTGCTGTGACTG
This sequence comes from Trinectes maculatus, assembly GCA_016785345.1. Lineage (NCBI taxonomy): Eukaryota > Metazoa > Chordata > Actinopteri > Pleuronectiformes > Achiridae > Trinectes > Trinectes maculatus. The sequence goes on from JAFBJQ010001440.1 coordinate 63,884, forward strand.
AAGACAAAGAGACGGAGGGAGACGGAGGGAGACGGAGAGGGGGACAGGGAGGATGGATGACGGAGAGGTGGAGTGGTGTGAGGGGGCGGAGGAGTGGAGGAGTCTGTTTTCACTCTAATCTGTTTACTTTGCAATTTGTGTTTCAGAGCGAGTCCATTCATTCTGCTTAACCTGACACTTCACTCACCAACCAGATGAGAGCGCCTGTGTGTGTGTGTGTGTGTGTGTGTGTCTGTGTGTGTGTGTGTGTGTGTGTGAGAGAGAGAGAGAGAGAGAGAGGAATCTCATTTCTACCTCTTTTATTGAGATGTGTGTGTCCCTGCATTTATATACATGTGTGTGTGTGTGTGTTTGTGAAAGTTCATTTACGTCCTCTCTCATTGTAATTGTGTGTGTGTGTGTGTGTGTGTGCTTGTGTGTGCGTGTGTGCGTGTCCATTAGCAGTGCAGGGTTGGCCTGTAATTATTTAGCAGTGAAGCCATTAGCTAAAGCAACATTCAGTCTGTCCTTTGTATTATGGGATGGAAATCATTCATTCAACCAACATGGCGTCTGTTTTGTAACATGGACTCACAGTGTCTGTGAGAACACTGGACTGTTAATGTTACATTACATTATTACATCATTACATTACATTCATTTAGCAGACGCTTTTATCCAAAGCAATAAGTTGTTTACAATAAGTTGTGTTGTGTAAGTTGTGTAATAATGTTGTGTTTGTGTTTCCTAATATTCTGTCCATTTCAGAGACCACACAAGTCACCTGACGTTTAACACATCCTTTAATACCGAAAATCAAACGCAGCAGACATCGTCAGTGTGAGTGTGAGTGTGAGTGTGCGTGTGCGTGTGAGTGTGAGTGTGAGTGTGAGTGTGAGTGTGAGTGTGAGTGTGTACACTGCAGGTGAAACGTGTGTTGCAATAACCCACAAACCTTTTCTTCTAAGCTGGAGCCAGAAAATGAGGCATAATAACTTTTCTGGAGGTAAACAATCATATATTTTTCAGTGTGGAAATGTGTGTGAACAGACCTGTGTTGGCCTCAACTCCCCTTGAACCTCTGAGGTGATGCATCTATATTTAATGTGGTGCTCAGGCTGGACCTGCCTGCTTCTCCCACCTTCACAGGTACAGGAGACAACAGGACGCTCGCTCAGGGCGATGGACGTGTCCAGGAACTGAAATCCCAAACACCCGGCTCTGCTGCAGGAATCAAAGGGAACCTGAGGGAAGATGAGACGAGGTGAAGGACAACGCAGAAGCAGATCTTCCTCAACACAGAGAGAGAGAGAGAGCGAGGAGAAAGCAGAGACGCCGTCGTTCTTTGAAGGCAGCGAGGGCTGTCAAAACACGGGCCAGTCAAACAGCTGCTTTGTCAACAACCATTGTCGAGCGCTGCGTCTTTCTGTCAAACATCAGTCAGAGCGGCGAAGGATAAACTTCAGCGAGACGCAGCCTGGTGCTCGCTGTTACCTGAACGCAGCACGGAGGCTCCGACTGTCTCTGTCTTCTTCAGTTCGCCTCCGTTCACCATCAGACGGACGTCTGTTATACTGAACGTGTCAGCGCCGAGGAAGAAGAGCGAGCTTTCTCCGTTTGATTGGGCGAAGAGTTGTCGTTTGGCAGCAGAGCTCAGTGCTGAGCGTGCGGTTTGTAGTCTGATCAGATTAAGTTCAGATTATCCAGCGAGTCTCAGACTCTATGGCTGTGTCTGAAATCGCCCCCTAACCCCTATATAGTGCACTATATAGTGAGCACGCCATTTTGTAGTGGTGTCCGAAACCTTAGGGATCATAGCATATCCACTATATAGTGCACTCAATGTATCCCACAATTCACCGCGAAATGTAGTGAACATCCGATGGTCACTAACCGGACCAAGATATCCCATCATGCATTGCCAGAAATTCTCTGGGCTGCGCGGAAGTGAAAATAGCGGACGGAC
>JAFBJQ010001442.1:0-88261 GCA_016785345.1 Trinectes maculatus
GAACACAGAGTATATAAAGCATGGGAATATGTGTAGCATAGACAGCATATAATATGTTACCCAGATTTAAAATAAGATTTCATACTTAGTAATTAAACCTGAAATACAGATACATATATATATTTGTTGTTTATGGTCTAGTGGGAGCAGGTTCTTTTTCAAATATTCACTGACACCAAATGAAATTTTATTCATACATCTATGTCTATGTTTTCTATAACCTGCTATATGATTATCTGGATGATTAACACCTAAAATGTGTTGCTTTGACAATGAACTCCATATATAATACTTTAATCATTTTATTGGTTACTTGGAAACACGTTTGGGACTTAAATAAACATATAGAATCAAATGCGTATGCTGATTCAGTGGTTTTACATGCAGGGCCTTTGCTGCTGCTTGTTTCATTACCTGTCCATGGTGTAATGAAGTCATCTTTACCTCCATGTAAGACAAGGTTATCACAATGAGTAAATCTATTGTTAAAAGAAGGAGGCACAAACCATAGAAATTAATGTTTTATTGGAATTGTGAACTACTAATTGTGTTTGCAACATGTGTGTGTGTGTGTGTGTGTGCAGGTCCTGTGCTGCCCTCAGCAGGGACGGACTGGAGGCTAGGTCTGCAAGAGAAACATTCAGTTAGTTTGGCTAGTTTGGTATCCTGAACAAATAATGTCAATGTGGTAATGTGTACCCAAAAGGACATGATGGAGGGGGGGGCACCCAAATGACCACCGCCAGTCTTGCTGCGTCTCGATCATTTATTTACTCGTACCCTGTCCTTTACTGTGATCAGGGCTGATTTAGGTGCAGATTGTGTCCTGACCGCTAGATGTCCTTCACGTCACCGTGGCAGCTGCTGGTTCAATGCAGTCAGGGATTCACACACACACACACACAGGGAAAAGCTTAAGCGCGTTGAGCTTGTTGACCACGCCCACTCATGAATTATTCATTACCCCCTGTAGACAGGAGGAGGCTCGTGCCAGCAGAGCTGCTCAGACGTCAGCTCGCGCACACCGGAGGACGGATGATATTAATGGCCGTAACACCAGCGTCCGTGTGTCGCCGCTAATATGGACACTAATATCCGGTAATGAATGGGGAAGTGGGAAGAGTCACGGTCCGCCTCGCACACCACGGCTCCGCTGGTTTGTACCGGTGATTCACGAAGGACGGACGGGGGCTTTGATATTAACCCGACTACACCAGCGACCTATTATTATCTGCCGGCCTGACGTTATCCACACACCGTCAAACACACAGCAAAGGTAGGCTCACTGTGTGTGCGTGTGCGCGTGTGTGTGTGTGTGTACGTGTGTGTGTGTGTGCGTGTGAGGGATTCAGTGGGTGTGCGAGGGAAGTACGGATAGATACTGTAGTAAGATGGCTGGTGCGTGTGTTTGTGTGTGTGTGTGTATCTGAGACAGTGGATCCATATCTCCTCCCAATGCAGCCATAGTATACAAAATCAATATAGTGGCATGTTGATTTTAATAACAAGAACATTTCAGACAAATAATAACAATAATAACAGTACCGTAGTAGTATTTGTAGTATTTTCTGATTTGTATATAATGGCCCTGGATATGGATGAAATGTCATGACCAGACATTGAGTGGATTGGCTCACAGTTACTGCAGAGATGTGGCAATGACAGCAGAAAAGAGTTCACTGAACTTATCACACTGATACTACTAAATACCCCCAAGGCACGACTACGCTGGGTTGTTTTTCAATGTTACAGGCACAGGGCTTTATAGAAACTGACTGCAGACTGTGGAGAACAGTACAAAATCCCAGTCCAGACTAGATAATCCAGGTTCAGGCTGGCTAACATAACCGGTATGCATGAAGGTGTGTTAACAGTTTTACTTTTCCTGCCCTGAGCTGTGTCCCGCTGCTGTTTCTCCCACATGTTGGACACGTTTCAAAGTGCTGTTTGTTGTGGTGGATGTCTGTTGGAGCCAGCTGGTTGTTAACAGATGTTTTGGAAAGAAAAGGAAATCCTTTGTTCAGAGATAATGTGTTCACCTCTCGTAACAATGTGTCATTTATTAATCAACATGTTTCTTCAGCATTTAGATCACTGTAGTTCATCCTGAACGGTCTGTTGGACAGACTGTTAGTAGGGTTATACTTGCGCTGGTCAGAATGATTGTTTCTTAATTGGAGACTGTAAATTGACCTTATTTGTAAATTTGAGTGTGAAAATTAAATTTGAGTGGTCATTTGTTGTTGTATGTTGCCCTGTGATTGGCTGCTGACCTGTCCAGGAAGTACCCTGCCTCTCATTCAATGTCAGCTGGGATTGGCTCCAGCTCTCCCCATGACCCACTGGGGATAAGTGGTGGATCATGGATGGATGGATGGATGGATGGATGGACACGCGTATGACATGAGGCTGTCTATGTTGTTGTAATGTGTCTCAGCTGCGTGACAGTCCAATAACAGACACAAATTGCTGCATTACCATCGACACATACTTTTTAACTCCAAGCAAATACACAGCTTTATGTGCATCTGTAACCAAAGCAACACAAATATTTTATATCCACTATTACTTTTAACCTTTTGCTTTTTAAAGTAAATAAGATCAACTGTAAAGTGGTCTTACTGCTCTCTTTCATCAGCCAATTTAATTGTTATTTGATGGTTTAAAACAGGGATTTGACAGCCGATTGCATTGCTGATTGACTGGGTGCATCCACTCTCCTCTCTCACTCTTATATATTTTACAGCTCTTCCAACCTAACCGGGTTACAACATAAATGCACTCTATTGTTTTGGTGAACATACGCTCATTCCGAACCTGTTGCCCGTGATAAGATACAAAACAGTTTCTTTGAGTAACACTCAGTGATTGGAAACGATAATTTAATAATAATAATCATAATAAATGATAATTATGACTACAGTCAACTCCTAGTATGAGTAGAATAAATGAATAAACAATGCACTGATGTGATTTTAATCACAGCTACAGATTACACTGTGAGTACTCAGTGAACCCCTATGTTTCTAAGATATGTCAGACCCAGTTTACTATACATTTGCGTTGTTTGTCTTAAACAGTCAAGAATTATGCAGATACGTGTGAACTTTGATTTTGAGTTTATTTACAAAGACAGTGAAGCAATCTAAAGAAATGACTAAGTGAAACCGTAATGCCTCAGCTGGTCTGCTGGGACATACCTAACCGATCAGCTGAGGTCTGTGTGTTGTGTACCACTGTACCTCCTGCAGCGCACAGCTGCTCAGGGTGGAAGCTGCTCACACTCTGAGATGAGGAATCTTAGTTTGGCTATAGAAGACTTTCTGTCAGCCAAACAAGTGTCGGACTCGTCTCTGGATTCAGCCCACCTTCTTTTTTGTCTGGGGACTTCACCTCACACACTTCAGACTGCAGCTGGTTTAAGGCCTCCAGAAGTGGAAGCACCTCCTCCTGCTCTTCTCTCAGCTGGACAGCTTCTTCCTGTAGAACATCACCGGCCTCTTTTCCATCATAGACCTGGATGAGGACCTCCGAGTTGACTCTGATTCCCGACAGAGAGCCTCAACTTCCTGCTGACGTTCCTGCAGGTGGTCACTGAGCTCCAGTCTCCAGGTCCTCTCCTATGCAGTTTGTCAGTGAGAGACTCTCGGTGTGTTGAGTCTCTGTCTTCAGGCTGGTAGAGATCCTGGCAGTGTGTGTCTCTCTCAGGCCACACTGATGTCCCACTCATCCTTGAGCATCTTGTTGAGCTCAAAGTTGTTGTTTTTTCCAAGCTCTCCACTTTGAGATAGGGAGTGTTTGTTTCAGCGTCAGGATGTTTCACAGCCTCGAGTTCATGCAAGTGGGTGTTTTTATATTTCTGCATCTCAATGCTAAGATGCACCCTCCGGGTCCGCTCAGTCTGCAGCTCTGTGGTAAGAGACTCTTTATATTTTGACTGAAACTCGTCTTTTTTATTCTTTGTCTCCAGTCTGGAAGATAGGATGGCCCCTTTACTCTCCGGGAGCTTTGTTTTTTTCTCTTCTCAGTCTACCCTCAGCAGTCCACCCAGTCATAAAGCACAGCTTGTCTTGCGTTTCAGATCTTCTCTTCCCCGACGTTGACGTGCATTTGGCTGTAATCTCATGTTAATCTGCCTAACTCTGTAGCATATAGTCCGATTAAACCCCCACCCACCACCATGTTAGTCATTAGTTTAATAAGATCAGCCCCACTGCATCATTAGTGCTAATTAAAAGAGTTGAAAACAATGTAATGTGGGAGTCTAGAAATTCAAAATGCATTCTAACACACTGTATATTTTCCTTGACAAAATAGCTTGATGCTTAAACACACTTTCCTAAACCTGCCTGGCATATTCACTCCTGGCTCATCTTGAGATCAGTTCAGTGAGAGAGAACATCTATTGGAAAGTAGTGATAATATAAATATAAGCATGAATGCTAGTGTGCAGTCCCTGTGTATCAACACAATTCATCACTCCCTGTTGGAAGAAGCTGCCTTGGAAGCGCATGATTTAGTGTCCTGGTATCAGTTTCCATATGGCAGGGATGAGTGAGTGTGGCCGACTTGACCTGTGTCCTTGATGCTCTTTTGAGCTTCCTGCACTGCAGTGGTTAATGTACCTATCATTGAGATGAGTCTGACAGTAATTTTTTGAAACTGTCCTTTAGCGCTTCACTGGGTTGCCATGTTCTCAGTGTGGCAGTGAAGGTTAAAAACACAACACAGGGGGTGTATGAAGTCACATCATCCATCAGCCTAGATGCAGCGACATTACACTGACCTTTTAGGTCGGTTACGTGTTTAAGAATAGGAAATGATTATTATTGTGTAGCTCTAGAATTTATATATATATATATATATATATATATTTCAAACCAGATCACATGAACATGTAACTATGTGCAGTTTTCTCACACAGTATCTATAAAGATGGTGGACAGTCACAACACTAAACATTGACATGCTACTACTTCTTAGACAGCAGGCATGTTATTTAAGCCAGTGAGGTTTAGGCTTAATGTTACATTTCAGATCTGATTCACGTCTTGAGTATATTATTGGTGTCAGTCATTTTTATACCAATAATGTGAAAATAAAAAAACAGCTTATTATCACCTATTATAGTTACTATAAAATAATATTAATATTGTAAATTTGTACTTATGCATTTATCGATTTTCTACCACTCATCCTCTTGAGTGTTGCAGGGGGAGCTGGAGACAATCCCAGCTGACACTGGTGAGAGGCAGTGTACATCCTGGACAGGCCATCAGCCAATCACAGGGCAACATACAGAGACAATTATCCATTCACACTCACATTCACACCTACGGTCAATTAACCCAACCACCAATCTGCATGTGTTTGGACTGTTGGAGGAAGCTGGTATACCCATAGCAAACCCACACAGACACTGGGAGAACATGCAAACTCCACACAGGAACATAAAACACTGACACTGACACGAGTTTCACTTTTAAAATCTATGCTTCTGTGCAGTGAAACCCTATACTTTAACAAATGCCCTGTAAAATATGAAATCTAGCATTGTTTTAATGTGGTTTTGTGCATTGTGCTCTGTGTCCTGATTGGCTAAGGGACTGTAGGCCAATGTCAATCAATCTCCTCCGTGCCTCGTCTCTGTCCAGTACAGAATGCGTTCGCCTTGGCAAATTTACATGTTTGCATATTGTCTCCACGACAAAACCCACAATGTCGACGAAACGTTCTGCACCGACAAAGACACCTGCACCACGGCCTTCAGTAGAAAAAGACGCTACAGCGGAGCGGAGTCAACACGAAGAGGCACAGTCAGAGGAACTGTGAAATACGCGTCAGTCACAATGTGTCCAACCACGTAGGTTGATTATTAAAATGATTATTTTACGGTATTTCTAAAAACTATCATAGTTATTTGTTAGAAAACGCTTCTATTTTTATTTCTTAAACAAATGCTTGGGCCTGAAAACAGGTTTTGATCTTTGGTTTCGTTCTATAGTACTTAATAATAATTGTAAAAAATAAAGCTGACTACTTTGCGGATTTTGCCTATCACAGGTTCTTTTTGGAACATAACCCCTGCGATAAACGAGGGTTCACTGTACAGTTAAAAAGTCAACTTGCTGAAGGCCACCAGTGTGAAGCAAAGCTTTAGATGACTTCAAAGAGTCAACAAGTGAGCATCATTCACAGTATGAAGAAAGGGGAAAAGGTGAGCATGTCAGTTAGTCCGGTTTGTTTATCTACAGGAAACTCTTCTTTAGGCTGTGAACACACACACTGGCGCACACACTCCCTTCCTGTATGTGGGCAAGCTTAGGGAGACCTGAGCGATTGCAGGAAGCTGGGATTGGTTTCTCTGGGGAAGAGAGATAAGAGTGTGTGTGTGTGTGTGTGTGTGTGTGTAGTTAAAGGCATGACCATCTGCACTCCACCAAGTTCAGCACCCCAGTCCTGCACGGACATACTGTATGTGCTGGGTGTAATGTTTGTCGGTGTGTTTGTGAACCCGCTGTGTGAATGATAACTGGTGATTTCCTCTGCTTATAGGAAGCTGTAACTCTGTGTGGATGTTAAACAGTGAAGTCCCTTTGAGGTGTTGGAGAAAAGGGGACAATCAGTCAGTGTAAATCCCGGGTTGAAGTAAAGGTGGAGGGCTGAGCTTGCCCTGAGTCATGTGGAAATTCTCATGGGAAACTGTAGGAGCTGCTGGAGAAATGGAAATAGGCCATGCTGCACAAACACACCTGGACAAATAACTGACTTTACCTGAGAACAGGTAGAGCAGGTACGTGTATTTGAATTTGCATCAGCAGCATTACAAACTCCCTCACACCTGGCATACACTCCTGCAAACTTTATTTGTTCCCACATTAGTCGACCATACAAACGCCCAGCTCGTGACTGGTCTTTTCTTTCACAAATATGGTGTGAGTGATCAGATCTCGACAGCATTATCCCCACATTGTTTTGCTCAAGGTGCTTGTTGAAACTCGCGTGTATCTTCACTTAATGTCCTGGCAATCCGATTATTGTTGTTTGAGACTTTGAGTCAACCTGTCAAGCTGATGTCGATCTCAGAAGGACAGTCAGTACACAATGTGCACACTTCATATTTCAGTGATTTCTCCCCATTTTATTCGGGAGTTTTAACGATTTTCTTTTATTATTGTTTGACTGATAAAATACTCTTTACTCATTTCTCTTACATATCTGCACAAGTCAGATTGACTGACATTAACTTTTCTGTCAACAGACAGTGTAACACATCAATAGTTTTGATAGGATCCTCTTCTTTTAAACAATAGTGATGGGCAGCACTTTTTAAAGTTTAAATACATCACGTTATCACAGCCCTCTGGTTAAGTTAATGAAATATTGTGTTTTCAGTAGTAAAAATAAACACACTGAAAGATGCATATGTTATAATAAAACATATGTATTGACAATTGCAGCCTGATTGTTCAGATGGGTGCTGGGCAGTAATTGGGTCGTCCATCTGTTTTAGGGTTTTGCGTGTGAGCAATTGCAGAAATAAACTGGTGCCACTTTTATGTCTGTAAAATAGACTAGCATGATGATAACAAATAAGGATTCTTTAACCCTCTGTTTGATTTCTCTGTCTGAAATCAACAGCCAGTTCCTGACCTTTAATGACCTTTCATTTAGCCACGGCACTTAAACTTTCTGTTCAGCTGGGTGGATGTGTAAATTTGTTTTTATGAATGGTTACACTGTGCATCATATACTGTTGTTGTTTGTTAATGTAAAGGTTAAAGTTTTAGCATCGGGGAGCTGTGCTAAACATTAGCATTGAGCTAAGCAGCAGATGTAGCATTATTCAGACTTATTGTTGTGTGTTTAATGCTGCTTTGTGTGTTTAAGTCAGGAAAAGTTGGAGGAGGTCAGATGGAGCAGTAGCTGACAACAGATGGTGTGTGTGTGTGTGTGTGTGTGTGTGTGTGTGTGTGTGTGTGTGTGTGTGTGTGTGAGAGAGAGAGAGAGAGAGACGCAAACACTATACATATCTCTCTCTCTCTCTCTCGTTCACACAAATGGACACACACACTCATATGAATGAGTGTGTGTGTCCCTGAGTCACATTTCCTGGCAGCAGACTGACTCACATCACATCACATTCCCACATCTCACTATCATCTCTTCACATTCACAAGTATTCTCAAGCTTTTTCTTCCTTGTTTTTACTGACACTTTGATAAAGTCAAGTTAGGTCAATTACAACTTCTGTAAGAGCACACACACACAAACACACACACAAAACAACCCCAACCCCTTTCAAGCATGTTTGAGACATACAGTGGACTGAAGGCAGTGTTTTGTTCCCTCCGGATTGTTGTGTAAACATGACATGATGGACTCAGTGGAAGACAGGCTTATTTTATAGTATAGAAAACAGTTGTAAGTTTCAGGTTGACTTATACAGCAACAAAATAAATTATGAAAATTGTATTTCAATTCTGCACATAATTTAGGTCCCACTAAATCGTGTTCATTGGGAACTTCATTGTTATTTGTTTACATAAACAAAACTTTTATTTTAAAAATCCTATTTGTGCGGAGTTTCGGTCACAATATGAAGATTGATTGAGAGGATAACCTGCCGCCATGACACGTTGTGTTAACAACTTGTTCTGCTACCCCCATCTGGACAAAGAAGTTACTGCTGCTTAAAAAAGGCTGTGAATTAATCTACAGAATGAATTTGCATGGACAAATTAAAATGTGTAATGTGGAGTCTGAGACTTTGTATTGTTATATAGTTTTGTACTTGTATTCTATATTGTAGTTAGTTTTGTTCTATTTTGTTTTTATGTAAATGCACTAGAATTTAAAAATACTTAATTGTTTGCTATGTTGCTAACATCTCACACACACATACATGATCGATCATGCACGTGCATGTGTGTTTGTGTGCATGCATCCATGCGTGTACCTCTATGCCTGTCATCAAGGATTAGCACACTGACACACATTGCACGCATGCAAGTCAAAGCTAGCCGCTGCTGTGTGTACATCACATCTCAGGAATAAGACGACATCTGGCCGCTGCAGCTCAGAGCCTTTGTGGGACTCTGCTCTCTCAGACATGGATTAAGCTTATTCCTAAACGAGTCATGCAGATAGCTGTGGACTCTCTTGTCCGGGTTGTGAGACATCTGCTGCTGAGTCTAGTTGTGCTGGAAAGGATGTTTAATTTGGATTTTAATGCATTTTTTTTGGTAAGAATGAGTATAAACACAGACATAAACTGTTGTTTGTGTGATAGTGGTGGTTTATCTGACTGGGCTTGCACATGCACATGCAGCCGCACAAAGCTTGTTCCCCCTGGAGGAAATGTAGGAACAATGGAGAGAGAGAGAGAGAAGATTGCAGAGTCTTTATAGCCACTTACACAGGCACGGTGTACATGCATATTGGCATTCACGTGTGTTGCTGTAGGCTAAATTAGAAAAAACGTAATTAAAATTGCTCAACATGTTTTGAACAAAGAAAAATTAAGTAACATGCACAAGTAACATGCATAATTATAAAAAAATTGAACGGAAAGTAGATCAACAACAGATGTACAGTAAATAAAGTACAAGTTAGTTGCAGTGGCAGTGGATTGTGGACATAAAGGATCAGCAGAGAGGGGAGGGAGTTTCTATCTGGATGGTTTGGACAGGGAAGGAGCTGTGGTGTTCAGTGTAGTCTCTGGCTGAACCTGCGTCACTGGCTACTCAGAGCATTGTAATGGGGGCTGGATACATTCACGATGGAAAGTTGTTTTGACCACCAAAGGGGTTATGTCTCTGATAGCGGCCTGGGCTTTGTTCCTGCAACAGGAAGTCGAGACCCGATAGTCCTCTCTGCAGCTGGACACACACCAGGAAGGACAAGTGTTCCCTCTGTAACAGGCTCACAGCTCAGTTGCCTGATAAAACGAAACCAAGCTTTTTTGATCATGGTTGTGGTGTTAGTTGGTTCCTGGAGATGTGTATCCACCCACCAAATCTCATTCTCATTCGTGGCTGTGGCTCCAGTTCCAGAAGTCCAGGGTGAGCTGCTTAGTTTTATAACTTCTGGAGCAGGTCATTCCATGCAGAGAGCTGTGTCACTGTCAATGTGTGATAATGATCTCACTGTCAGTATGTGGCCTCATTATTGAAAATAATAAGTTCCAGGTCGGTTGTGTCGCTTCCAGATCTGAGGATGAAATCCAAGGTGGATCTGCAGTCATGTGTGTGTGTGTGTGCAGTTATGTAGTCTGACAGCAGCCGTGGGGGGTTTCTGTGCTTAGCTTGGCTTCAGCTGGCATCCTGTTACTCAACCAAGGCCAACCAAGGCCTGTCTGACAATTTCACTGTACGTTTTATATGTTAGAGTATAATGAAGAGCAAGCTGTAGACCAGGAAGACCGTGCTTTTGTCGTTTTGAAATCCCACTTGGCCCATTCCCCACAAAGTGCTCTGTTGGACATAGAGGCAGGAGGAAGGCAATGACCATGCTGCAGGTTTTACCAATGACCGACAGGGGGCGACATAGGTTAGTGCTTAATTGTGAATACTGAGTGCCAGTGTTTACCTAATTTTGATAACATGGTATTGTTCATCTTTATTGCATTCTGGCAATATTGTGTATCAACTGCTTTATTTAGAGTAAAGTAATAAAGTAACACATTTATTTAATATATTTATACACACACAAACTAGAGTAGAAAACAGAAAAATTGTTTTGTCTGATAGTACTCATAGGGTTTTAGATTTAGATGAAGTAGAATATTTGGATTCCCTCAAATTAAAACATTTATTTTAATATTGTTGAATAATGTTTAATAATGATTTGCCTCTATGTTTCATTAATTGGGATGTTAAATTGGTTCCTAACCCTTAAACCCAGACTCAAAAATATAATGATACACTGATGGACAGGTCACCTGTCCATCACAGGGCAACATACAGAGACAACAACCATTCACACTCACACGTACAACTACAGTCATTTTAAAGTCTCCAGTTTATCTAAACCCAGTAGTCCTGTCACAGACACAGGAAGAACATTGTGTAAGTGTCATAATGTAAAATCCCCGTGTGGTTTACACTACCTGGACAGCTTCCTCACTGCCTGTGTGTTATTACTGGTTGTGTACGTAAAGCCATGTCAGTGTGCTGATCATGAGTAGATGGCCCAGTTCGGATGCCCCTCCTCCGAATGACCAGATCTTAGCTCCACAATGTATGTTGGGTGCATTCACACCTGTTTGTAGACCTGCTCACCTGTGACTGAATTACACAAAATGAACTTCATTGGCAGGGACACTACTGATACCCACTGGGCTATAGTCTAATGAGCATTTTCATTAATGGATGGTCGTTGGCAACAAAATGATACGCAATAGGAAAACAGAGGGGTGATGTGAGCTGTGTGTGTGCGCGCACGCACATGTGAGAAAGTATGATTTTTAGGTTAAAATTTTAAGAATTGGTCACATCAGAAAGCTGCACAGTGAAATTATTTTGTGCGTCTTTGCAAAATGTTTGCAAGGACAACTACCAGTAGACGCAGCCAGCTGGGAACACACTCAGTGAGCTGTTTATCACACCTGGTATTTTGTTCTCAGAACTGTACATCATTAGGTAGAAGTGCGAGTATTCTCTGAATCCTGCTCCTGTTCTCTGTTTGAAGCCAGTGTAGCCCGAGGCAACATTTGCTGCCACTACCATAACACACTATTGTCTCTGACCCAAACTGCTCCTGTTGTTTAGTCATTTCAGCAGCAGGTTTTAAAGAGGGAGGTGAAAAATATGCACTCTACAGTACTAGCAATTTGTTCTTAATAAATAAATAATACCAAAAATATAACCCATTAGGAAGGAGATAAAGTGTGGTGAAGGGAGCCGCACGAGCAAATCCCATTAGCAATGATGATCAGCAGAGTAATAATAAGAAGTGTCTGACTCTCTCCCTCCCTTGTTCTTTCAGGGAGTGTTGACAGGAAGTCTGTGTGCGATCTGTTGTTGTGAGCAGTCATGTTCCGAAACAGCCTGAAGATGCTGCTGGGAGGCAAAAGCCGCAAGAGCAACAACAGCGGTCAGTATCTCTGTGTTGGCATACGATTTGTGTATTTGTTCTTTTATGTGCATGACATGATGGCAGGTTACAGATGTGTTTCTCCTGTTTCTGATTTCACATGAGGTCTACCATCTCTTAGACTCTCTTTCTTTTTCAGCCGGTGCCAGTAGCATTGATTCAGAGGGGTCAGAGGTCAGGATGATGGAAGGATTCACTCGCTCGCTTCCCTCCTCTCCCCTTCTCAACCTTCGGCTGACCAAAAGAAGTGGTAAGAACTCTGTTTATCTGTTTATCAGAAGATAATCAGTGTGATACAGTCCCATACAGTTGAGCTATAATCAGTCCCAACTCCCTGGAGTATGTATGTAAACAAACACAAATGCGGCAACACACACTCATCGCATAATTAGAATCAAATGGCAAATCTCCTGCCCATGTGTCGGTTGGGACATGTGATGTCGTAGTCTGCTCCTGTAAAAGGTCTGATGACAACAGGAACCTGATTGGTTACTCTGACACCTGTAGTATCAGTGGTCATACTTTTAGACAGTAATATATATGTTGCAGTTCTCTTGTGTGTGTGTGTGTGTGTGTGTGTGTGTGTGTGAGTGAGAGAGAGAGAGAGCAAGAGACTTCATTCATTAATTTCCATAATTAATGATAAGAATGTCAGACCTGAATGGGTCGGGTTGGAGTGAAGGGTCCATGCTCAGTGTCCTTCTCAGCCAAAGGGTCCTCGGACTGAAAAAGGTGGAAGACCCCTGGTATACTCATATTGGTCGTAGTGATCTAAAAGCCATTTAAAGCTTTTTAATTTGAGTTCATTCAATGGCCATATTAGATAAAGTTTAAGAGATACAACATGTGAGGTTTTGTAGTGTTCATGGTGGTGTCATAGCTTTTACAGGCCAAGCACCTTAAGCCAGTCTGATATATCCCCCCAATGGATATATCCCCCCAATGGATATATCCCCCCCAATGGATATATCCCCCCAATGGATATATCCCCCCAATGGAGAACCCTGAAGAAACACTAACACTGCATCAAGATATGTTCCCTTTTCTCTCTCTCTCTCTCTCTCCCTCTCTCTCTCAAACACACACACACACACACACACACACACACACACACACACACACACAGCTGTGACCCGTTACTCTGTCTGGCAGCAGCAAGGGGGGGTTGACCTAGGACCCTACATTTGATCATCCCTAGGTGCCTTAGTGAGAGAGAAAATGCAGAAATGTAACCCAACCTCCTCCTCCTCCTGCTCCTCCTGCTCCTCTCCCCCCTCCTGCTCCTCCTGCTTCTCCTCCTCCTCCTCCTCCTGCTGCTCCTCCTCCTCCTCTTCCTCTTGCTCCTCCTCCTCCTGCTCCTCCTCCTCGGGGCTGACTTGACACACTTTGTCTAAACATTACCATGTGGAGTCCATGACTCTGACTCTTTTCTTCGATCTGCTTTCTGTTAAAAAATAAATAAACAACAAAAAGAAGTCTCTCGTGTGCCCGTGAAGCTTCTTAAGGTTAGCGCTCTAGTCTACCCACATGCAAACACAAACTCTGATTTTCACTTCACAAGTCAAAATGCAAATACATGCATATGTGGCCAAAGTCAGTTTGTTCCATTAAACAAAAATGGGCTAAAAACAAAACTGCAGTAACAGCAGGCTACTAACTAGGTTAAAGCTCACAACTGCCTTAGCTGAAACAAGCCAAATCTGTTGATTTATAACACAGGAGGCCCCAGTACTGGGGCACAGCTGTAGTATTTATGGAACAACATTAGCATTCATTTAAAATTGTGTTTGTACAGACACCCAGTGATTGAAAAGCCACGTAAAATGCATCTTCCAATCCAATTTCTACTTTCTAAACAGAAAGAAATACAGTATCTGGCTTTGTTTCCCCTGTGCAATCTAGAACCAGCTAGCTGCTAAAGGTGTCCATCTGCTCTTTGCTACAGAACAGTAGAAGTAACAGTAGCAAAACAAATGAATTCTGTAGTATGTTGTTTTATATTATATGCAAAATTATTATAGAAATATAAATATTTATGTAAAAATAGACAAAGTCATGGGAGTCATCTTAGCTCCACTGCTATCTTACAGCCACAGGCTTCAGTTCCTCTGACTTTAGACAGGAATGATACAAACATTTAATTATCTTCATATCCAGCACAGGATAAACATTGACATCTCCAGATCTGAGTCTTAAGTACTTTTCTCTCTGCATGTTTCACATTTTTGGGGCTAAAGAAGATTACAGTCCTCTGTCTCAGTGTTCAGACACACTCTTTTGTTCCTGGAAACAGGAGGTTCACTTGAAACGCAGCTTTTCTTTTGCTCTCCGTCTTCTCACTCCATCTGCCTGCACGTTTCTTTTTGTTGTGAGACAGAAGACTGAGCTGTGTTTTTTTTTTAACGTAGCCCACGTTTCTTGATATGTTCCCTCTCCCTTCGGCTCCTCCTGCAGTCCCTCTCTTTCATTCCTCTGTGTGTGTGTGTGTGTTTTTGGTGTGTGTGCGTGTTTGGTCGGAGGAGGGAGGGAGGAGGTTCTGATCTGCGGTGAAGTCAGACGAGGGAGGTCGCCTTACCGAGCAGATATGGAGGCTCTGCAGCTGAAAGAAAAACAACTCTAACTCTTTGAAACTTTACCTGCTGCGTTTGTAACTAAAAGAGGACAACGTCCGGGAGACGACTGGCTCGTCATGCTCCAGTCGCTCCAGTCGCTCCTCTGGTTTCTCTGCGTCAGTCTTGAGGAGGTTCTACCTGTGAATGAAAAGGAGTGTTTTCCTGGCTTCAGAGGACAATAACCGGTGAAAGACACTGTCCAGATCTGCTGTGTGAGCTGCGGTAACGTTAAAGAACGTGCACTTTCTGGTGTTACTTGAAGTACCAAAAGTACCTTGACTGATCATATGAGGCTATTACCACTATTCATATGTTTTACTACTCTGTTTTGTTGACTGCACTCGTCCTGCTACAGAGGCTGGAGATAGTGTTTTTTTTTCCTTCTCCCGGAGAGTCTCTCCCACCTCTTATCACTTCACTCTTACCTCCTACATCCTTGTGTCCCTCTGTCTTTTGTGTGCTGTGGAGAAGGAGGAGTCCGGGACTGAAGACAAGAAGACTGGGGAGAGATGTTTCAGTGTGCAAACAGTGCAATTGCAGTTGAATCACTTGCCCTCTGCATGGGAGCAGTCTGAGCCAATCGGAGCCCCACAGCAGCCTTGCAATGGACTGCACAGCTACTATTTTAAAGCCATGTGCCTGCTCTAGAGCTAAGTGGTGTCGGCACGATCGGTCCTCGAGCCGTCGCCCGTGGAGGCTGCTGCATGGCTGCAGCTGCAGCCGAGGTGTCAGGGAGGCAGATGCTGTCGGCCGCGCCTCCTCCCTCCTGCAGCGCTTGCTGGTTTACGTCTGCTGTTGTCTGTCCCATGAAGACAGGCCTGATCTGCATCAGAATCACGCGGCTCCTCCCATTAACAGGGCACAGAGTGAAGGAAGAGGAAGAGGAGAGGAGGAAGGTGAGAGTGAGGGACTTTGACGTGTTTATACCGTGGTTATGGGTCTGACGTTTGTTACGAAGCCACTAGCTTTAGCTAACACATTGTCTGGTGTTTTGACGTATTAAATGGATTCCGTAATTTGGCATTGCATTTTTTAAAAGTTAGGGACACAAATTTAATCAATTTAAATCTAAGAATGGTCTAAATTAATATGCCATATGCCCATATGTCCAGATTTTTGGTCTATCCTATATGTCAACTCAAAATATGCTGTATTTTACATTTCCAAGAATGCAACTGGGTCATACTTTAATTGGATTTCACCCTTTAAATGGCCATTTCTTCCAAACATCATTCCTCAGGTTTGAAACACTTACTTTTTGCTCAAGTCTTTTAGTCTCAGGTGTGTTGAGACTCAAGTGTGTTGACAAACTCCTTATTAAACAGAAAATCTACCTTCACGTTTAAAGCTGGTGGAATGCCCCTTTACAAACACAGCAGCGTTATAACCTGTGATACAGATTGCCACACTATGTGCACACCCCAGATATTTAGTCATTGTAACCTCACATGGTCTGAAACATCCAGGGGTAAAGAGACCAGGGGTTGGTCTGCAAATGTTCTCAGTCATCCAGGTTATAGTAGAATCAGGAAATGTGCGTAGTAGGCAACTGGGATTTGTTTGTGACAGGGTTGTGTAAGATGCTGTCAGGTTACAGAAGAGTGTTTACAGCTGCTCTGAATGGCCACACTCAAATATGGGGTAAAAAAAAATCTTGCCGTCGTAGAGAGGATCCCCCTCTGGTTCCTGCATCAGCTGAATAGCATGAAGGGAGGAAGCAGTAGAGGACTAAAAGAGAAAGATTTTGAAATGTCAACTTTAATTTTTATTCTTGCTTGTTTACGTAATGTTTAGGTAACAGATCCAGTCTGTGACTGTCATATATTCTGCAGCTCCAGTTTACAGCTGCTTCTCTTCAGCATGCAGGAATGAGGATGGTAGTAAGGGTGTTACAGATTAGGAGGGAAGGAAAGGAAAAGAGATGGTAAAAGGAGGGAAGGGAGAAAGGGAGGAAGGAAGGAAGTGCCCTAGTGGCTAAATGGTTCCAGCACATGCCACATGACCGCAACATCCCTATTGTCATACCTTCTCTCTCTTTCTCCCTCTCCCTCTCCCTCCATGTTTCCTGTCTGCTTCATGAAAACAAATCTTGGAAAGAAAGAAAGAAAGAAAGAAAGAAAGAAAGAAAGAAAGAAAGAAAGAAAGAAAGAAAGAAAAAAAGAAGGAAGACACACAGGGAAGAAAGAGGGGAAGAAAACACAAGGAACGGAAAAAAGGAAGGGAGAGGAAGACAAGGCAGAAAGAAAACAATGAAAAAACAATGAACAAAGGCAGTAAGAAGCAGAGAAACAACTAAGAAAGAGTGGATCCAAGGGGTGAAGAAAGAAAGAACAGTGGATGGAGATGTGGATAAGGAATAAAGAGGGACACACTGACAGAAGTTATAGTAGTTCATGATATAGAAATGGAAAAGTCTGTGCTTTCTGTATCTTCCATTTTATTTTTATTTTTCTAAAAACGACTCTCTCTCACACACACCCTGTCATTGACTGACCACACACACACACACACACACACACACACACACACACACACACACACACACACACACACACATGCATAAGAATGTAAGCCACAGCATGAAAGCTCATACTCTCTTTCTCTGACAGTCTGTAATTACAGCTATAAATTGTGGACTGAATACTGGAGAAGCATCGCAGACTGAAAATAAAACCAAGCAAACACAAAGCTAACTGGAAAGACTGTGTGTGTGCGCGTGCGCGTGTGTGTGTGAGCACGAGTGAGCGATCTTGGCATATTTAGGTCATGATAGTGAATATATTAATATGGACATTACTGATTTCACCCCCACACTCTCTCTCTCTCTCTCTCTCACACACACACACACACACACGCACACGCGTGTCTTTCTAGTGTACTCTGCATTGGAGTTCATGCCTTCAGTGTGAATGTTTTTCCATTCTCTCATAATGTGTTCTTTTTCAGTTATCTCTTCTGATAGGATACGTTGGTACTATTTTTTTTGTGTGTGGGTGTGGGTGTGGGTGCGTGTGTGCATGCGTGTGTTCGTGCGTTCATGTGTGTAGAGGGGCTCTAGGTGTCCAGGACAGGAGAGTAGAGTGAGACAGCAGTAAATGCTGGAAGACTTGGATGACTTTCTAATTTGCTCCAGTGGTAATTACTGTGGCTCAGTTTGTATTTGACTGTGCTGTTACCTGACGGCAAACCTTTACTCTTCAGTCAGCTGATATATCAGGGATAATTTGCTTTTCTGCTTTTAAGAATTAATGAGAAAACAGATAAATATGAACTGGTGTACTGAGCTGCCGTCCAAAGCTAACAGTTATCTAGTGTTTTCTGTCTTCGGGGAGTCAGCCCTCACAGCTAAGCGGTAATCAAACACGGTACGCCCAATAAAAACCACAAGTTGTCATTTTCATGTCCCACACCCCATGGTATGCGGCACTTTTTGTCGTTGTGCTGGCGTCTGTGACTCTGTTACACTGGGACTTAGTAAATATGTCAGTATGAACACAAGGAACAGCTGAAGCAGTAAACCTACAGAACTAGATGATCTGCTTAGACGTTGTTGTGCCTCGTACCACAAATCTGAAACTGATGTTAGCATTCCTGATGACTAACTGTTGGCACTGTGCAAGAGCTTTATCATCCGATCAGATCTTAAGGCATCATAATAGTACACTATGTTTGTTTGTTTGTTGTTTTTTTTACCTTGTTTTTTTTCACCTTGTTAGATAATGCTTGCAAGGTAATAATACCTGTTCAAAATCATATGAGGCTGATAGGAGTGTTATTATTTTTGCAGGTACTTGGTCATGAATGAGACATGAAACACAGTAATTTATCATATGATAATGATGACGATGATTGTCAACTGATCACCAATTGCTACCTGCCAGGCACCAAACAGCAGGCATACACAGTGGGCCACCACGTGTTGAACAGAGTGATGCAATAAGAAGCTAAAGAGTCAGAGGAGTTAGATGGTACTGGGCTGAATATACCAAGCTAATGTGATAATGTATAAGCAACAGTTTGGTGTTTGCTTCAATTACACTTTTGTCCTTAATGTCAACACATCTTGTTTCTGTTTAATACAACCTTTATTGTTAGTTTATATTTATCTGTCTATGAAATCCGATTGTAGAATGTTGGTTTGTTTTCATTTTAGCTGTCGCTCCATCCAGCCATTGTCTGTACTGATTATTGTTGAAGGGTCGAGGCCTGGAGCCCTCTTGGGCGAGAGGTGGGGTGCACCGTGGACAAGTGCCAACCTGTCACAGGGCTGATATGATGCGTTTCTACTGCAGAAACTTTCCCCAGGAACTTTTGCGGGACCTCCACGACAGGAACCAGGGTCTAAATTAAATTCTCAAGGAATCTTTTTACCCCCAGAAAGTCCCTGCTCGGGGGTTTGGGTTTAATGGAAAGACGGGAAACTTTTGGGTTGGACTTACAGCGCTCAACATGCCTGATTAGTCGACTCCACCATTTCATGTGAGCAAGTTAGTCAAGGCAGTAGATTGTAAAATATGTTTCTTCAATTCAAGTCTGACAAATCAGGTGTTTTAAAGATGCTTTGTGAGTCTCTCTTCTATACTAATTGTTTTTCTCGAAATGTTGTGTCGTTGTTGTGTGGTCTCCTGTGTATTGGATTGGAGTTAAACTGTTTGTTGTAGTTGTTACACAGCAGGATAATTTGACCTGACCACACCTGGTCTTTAGATCATGTTGTAAATACAGATGGACAGTGGTTGGCAGGAACCTTTAAATTCCTGGGAGAAAGAATTTCAGATACTTTTAGTGCAAACATAACTTTTGGAGAAAGAAAAACAAGAGCACTTTCACATATTACGTAGTATTCGTTATGACACCCAGTCCTGATAATGAGCTGTTGTTGCACAAGAACCCCACAAAGAGTCACTGATACGGATATACAAGAAGTTTGAATAAATAGTCACAATGGAGTGTTTATAACTTTTATTGACAGCTGTTTCTTTTGTATTGACTGTGTATAGATATATCTTCTGGGTCAGTGTCATTCAAACAGTGGCCACCATACCAAATTCAGATCCTGTAGTCTTTGTTTTGGCAAACACAAAACAAAGTTTCGCTGTAAGTGACTAAGCCGAATTCATAATGTAACACAACACTTTTCATTTAACACATTTCTGTCACCCTCCAGGTGAGGACGAGGAATTGGGACCTCCCCCCTCAGTGGATGAGGCAGCTGATGCTCTGATGACCAGGTTGGGCTTCCTGCTAGGGGACAAGATAACCGGTGGCGAACCGGGGTCTCCTTACCATGCCCAGGATGATGGACAGGTAAACAGTAAGAACAATGAAGTGACTTTAGTCAGCCACGCTTTCTGGTTTTGTCCCCTCATTTAAAAAGAAATTGGTGGTTAAGGTTTAAGTAGAAAATAATGAAATAAACCAAAAAAATATTAAAAACCACTTTGTTTGGGAGGAAGATTTTTTATTATTATTTGGCATAATATTTACAGAAACCACAAATCCCCTCTTTTTCTGAAAACTCTTTAGGCTAACAACATTGGAACTACATTGCAGTTAAAAACAATTTTCATGCTTACACACATAGTTAAGAATTATTACTTAGGTTACTTTTACTGAAAAGTTACTGAATCTTTCATTTACACATCCCCACTGAGTTATCTTTGTTATTATCTAGCTTTTTTTGTCTCTCTTAACTTTCATTATTAATATTTTCATATACTTGTATATATGTGGAGTGATGATGCAATCTGTTGTCTCATCCACAGAGGATCTCTCCTTCCTCCAGCCTGGCCAGTGGCAGCACCTCACCCTCCTCCACACTGCAGCCCCCTGCTGGAGGGGAGGGCAACAGTGACAACAAACACGCCTTCTCCAACCATGCCCCTGTCACCTCCCCCACATCAACACTGGAAAGCCGAGATAGTGGCATCATAGGTGAGATGCTGAAAATAAACTTGATACGTAATAGCTTACACTGCTTCTCTATCAACTTTTTCTGTCTACCCTTCACTTCCTCTTTCAGCCACGTTGACCAGCTATTCTGCAGAGTCAGCAGCAGAGCAGGAAAACAGCGCCAAATACCCTGGAGACAGTTACCATGGGAGCAGCTTCCACCTCCAGCAGCAGGGGGGCCGACCGGTGGTGGCCTCCACCTCCTCTTCTTGTATGGTGGCAGCAGGAAATGCAAATGACTGCTTCCTGTACAGGGCAGACGACAGCATGGCTGCCTCCACTTACAGCCTCAACAAACTCCACCCTGATCGAGGCCCTGTCGCTGCACGCTCTTCAGGCTCCACCCACTCCATACCGCTCTACCTCATGCCACGCCCCAATTCAGTTGCTGGTAATATGTCTAACTGATGCTGGTGTGTTTGTGTGATTGTTTGTGTTTATACTATGTGTGATTCAAGTGGCTTCCAGTCCTGCAGGTTTTTATCCTGTTGTGGCAGAAACACATTCCTCTTTCTCATCTACAGTGAGCTCAGCAACTATAGTCAGCAAACAAACCTTTACTGATGGCGTCCATAATAATTATGGTTCCACTAAAACAGATCTCCTAACACACAAGTTAGACTATAACTGCACTCAGGCTTCATTTCATCTACATCCCCAGATTCCTAATGATTATTGTCTCCGTGTCGTTGGCTTTTACATTATTTTTCCACCACTGCAGTTCAGGGTATCATGTGGCAACTTTATGAATGTTAAACCATTTTAAAAACTGAGTGAGGTCATGACTACAAACGGAAAGTATGCCCATTGCATTAATGGAGATATCATATGAGTGTTTCTTTTCACAGCTAGTTTCTGTTGTGGAGACATGTTCCCAGGTTTAAAGGATGATGTTAGTTTATTAGTAAGTTAGTCTCATCAGATATGATGTAACAGAAACAATGTCTGGCCAACAAATGCAGCTTCAGCTGGCTTTAATAACCAAATATACTGTAGAATCAGGATCTATTGGTCAGATAGAACCGATCAGGCATTTTTTTCTTTTGAAACATTTTATATTTGTCCGTTTTGCTTTCTTTAGCAAAACATACAGTTGTATTCTTTCTTCTTCAACATTGTTTTTACTGCGTTTACATTATATTTTGTCATGAAAGACAAGCACAGCTGTCAGTTATTAATGTATCCACACCTTGGTAAGATAAATACGGATGATACTAATAGCGCGTGTGTGTTAGCGTAGCTTAGCACTCTGGTTAGAAGCACATGCAAAGAAAAAGACCTTAACACCTGTCAAGATAATAATATATAATATATATATAATATATAATAATATGTACCTCTCATTTTAAATTTGTACACAAGCAGTGAGTCATTTGTTTTGTGTTAATACAAGACAACACTTTCAAATCCCATCCTCTTTCTCCCTGTGTCCTTGTCTCGCTGTCCCATGAAAAGTAGAAACCATAAGCACTTTGGGAAAGGAAGGACATGACGTATCTCAAAACACACTCATACGGCACATACACACACAGGATATGTGGCAGAGCCAGTGTTGACGTGCTCTGTTGTGTTAGAGGCTTGTGAATGGATTGACTGGGTCAAACTCTCGGTAGGTTTCAGTCTTGTTTTGTAAAGTGGGAAGACTTCCATTCATTCTCTTTGTTAGCTTTCAGATTAGCTTTATCGTAGCTGTAGGAGGAGGAGGTGAGACGTTGCGGACATTGGTCAATATCCAGAAAAAATGACAACAAAAGGAAAAAGTGCATATTTTCTTTGTAATTACTATTTCTGGATCAGTCTACAAGGCCATTATTTTTCAGTATTTCTTTTAATACTGTGTTATGTTTGTTGCATAACCTTTTTTATGTGTTCATGCAATGAATTACAGACTATGGATGTACTGTAAGTGTAAAGGTAGTTGAGAGCTAAGATGAGCTACTAAAAACCAATAACTTCACAAGATGTACTTTCATGAATCATATCACGAGCTCTCAGATGTAGGCAGGCAAATGGCAGGAACAACAGGAAGTCATCAGGAAGTAGTCTGGCATATTATTTAGCTTCGGCATGGCATTAGCAGTGCTATGATTGGATGAATGAGACCACAATGCATGTTGAGAGTCCCAGTAAATTTCGTTGTAACATATGCACTCGGTTCCCGGTTCAGCTGTCTGTGTGAAGTTTCTATGTTCTCCCTGTGTCTGTTTGTATTTTCTCCAGCTTCCTCCCTCAGTGCAAAGGCATACAGATTGGGGGTTAGGTGAACTGGATTAAGACTCCAGTCTTAGATCCAATCCCCAGACTAATGACCATGTAAAACACAAGATAAAAATAACAAAAGATATTCCCATACCATTCTTTTTTTTATATATTCTTTATTTAAAATTTTGTGTGTAAAAACAAAAGAAAAGAATACACTAAAGGCAAAACACAACAACCAAAGAACAATTAGCGTTTTAGTAAATGTACAAACCCAAATCAAGATCTGATTCACAAATGGACAACCCACAAAGCAAAGCCCCAAATAGGAAACCACTCTTTCGCCATTGCTGAAGGGTGGGAGGTAGGGGCTTGAGCATTTTTATTTTCAAAATGTTGTAACATGCTTTTTATAGGGAAAATTACTTTTATTTACATGATTCAACAACACGTTTTCAGCTATTTTGTGGTCAGAATTCAATTTCATATATGAGAATTTAGGGGAATAAATATATCTGGTAAACAACAGTTTTTCTCATCAACCTAATAGTATAATAATTTTTTAATTTCCTCTGCATAGCCACAAGTTCTGCCCACCTTGAAGATCTAGCGTATCTGGATGAGCAGCAGAGACACATCCCTTCAAGAACGTCCCTCAGAATGCCCAGACAGAACTCTGGGAGTCATAGTCAGCAGGATCACAGAGGTGAACGCACACACATACTCTGGACTGCACACAAAATGAATTGGTATTCTGCAAGAGGCATTACAGTACACTGCTCATACCCTCTTTCCCTGCAGTTCGTTTTACTCCCTCTCTGAACCTGAAGCCCCTGCGGTTCGAGATCCCTGGTCTCTCATCTGATTGGCTATTCACTGGCAGGGAGTGGCTCTTTCAGGAAGTGGACACCTGTCTCTGCAGCAATGACCCGTCAACAACTCATGGTGTGCTGATCGTCGGCAACATGGGTTTTGGCAAAACAGCCATCATTGCCCGTCTGGTGGCACTCAGTTGTCATGGAAACCGAATGTGGCCGACTGGAGCCGGAAGCCAAAGCACTCCCAAGTGTAAGCAGAGACAGACAGGGAGAAGAACATCTGTTTGTTTTATCCATTATATAATTCATGTTATTATTAAAAACAAGATTCAAAATTAAAAAACCCACTAACAGCCTCCAGTAACACAAGTATTCAATAAGACAAAATACACTCTTGACTTTTATGAAATTCCTTACAAATCTGCACTGCACCAACTGGTTGGCAGAGCCATTCAAGCTCAAAGCGGTAATTCTAGTTAATGTAATACTGTGTAAAACTGTATTCCTTGTACTCAGTTGACTCTTGAAGGGGATAAAGTACATTTTTGGCAGAAGCTCATGAAACATTGCTCTCCAGAGGACTCTCAGTGAGTTCGTCCAACCATGAAGACAACCTTATTCACTGTGTAAGAAACCGCTGAGTCATCATGCAGAGCCCAACCAAACGCATGCTGAGCCAACCTTCAAGAAAATAACAGCCACACAGAGAACAAGAGATGGATTGGGGATTCATATTTTTACTGACATTTTAAATGAAGACAAATTATGAGGTTTTTCCTTGTACACTCCTTCCAGATGTACCGCCTGTTTCTTTATCCAATGATTCCCTGGGAAGAGGAGGAGGCAAAGGAGATGAAGGAGGAGGAGGAGGAAGCTGTCCAGGAACTCCAGAGATGAGGAAGAGACAGGAGGACGTCTTGAGGAAACTTGCAGGACAGGTCTGTTAAAACTATGATTACATTTACAGAATTTCCATATTTGGCACTGTTGGATGATGTCTTGATTTATTACTTTTGATTTATTATCATGAGATTTATATCAATTTCAGTGATGGATTAAATGCAAACAAATGTGTGAACTTAATATTCTGATACTCAGTCAAGTACAATCCATGATAACTAGGGCGGTGTCTTAGATAGGCATGGACGCCCTACCTTTTGTGTAATATGCTGTTCCCCATTTGTTTGAGTAGTTTGAAGTTAGACAGATATTACATACTATGTTGTCCCTTAACAGGGCAACATAACTCAGTTGTCACACAGATGACATTTCAGGAAGTTATTGATTCTCGACAATAAATAATTGGATGCACAAACCTGAGAAGAAACACAACTTTTTCATTGTGGATGGATTTTTCTTTAAACGATATGCCCCATGAGGCAAATTGTAATTCATGAATATGGGCTATACAAATTAAATTTGATTGATTGATTCATTGATGATACAGAAGAGTAAGTTTTAGAGATGTTAATGGGTTCTGTGCTAAGTCTTATTAAACAATGAGAAAGAAATCAAATAAATCTAAATGAAAACCTGGACACACAGATGTCCAGCTGAAACTTAAAACAGCAGTTAAGAATTCCAAGCTTATGGTCATTCCTTCTTGTTTGGCTTTGCAGGTTGTCTCCTATCATTTCTGTCAAGCTGACAACTGTTACACTTGTCTGGT
The DNA here is from genome assembly GCA_016785345.1 of Trinectes maculatus. Taxonomy (NCBI): domain Eukaryota; kingdom Metazoa; phylum Chordata; class Actinopteri; order Pleuronectiformes; family Achiridae; genus Trinectes; species Trinectes maculatus. The sequence continues at coordinate 25,347 of JAFBJQ010001442.1, forward strand.
TCCGGAGTTTGTCCACAACATGGCTGCGATGCTGAGTGATGCCCCTCAGCTGCTGGCCTACAGGGAGCTGCTGCACCGGTCACCCCAGCTACAGAGCATGCTTAGCCTGCGCTCCTGCATCCAGGATCCGACCTCTGCCCTCCAGAGAGGAATACTGGAACCACTGGATGCACTTTACAAAGGTGTATACAGATTCCACTGTAGTCTGCTAGCTATATTCTGTTAAACCAGGAATGATGTTTAATCTGGGATGATCCACATTGTTTTCCAGAGAGGAAGTTGCATGTGGAAGGACCAGGGCTTATTGTGCTGATTGATGGGTTAAACGAGGCAGAATTCCACCGGCCAGACTATGGCGACACACTGACTTCATTCCTATCCCAGAACGTCCAGAAATTTCCATCCTGGTTAAAGATCATTACCACTGTCAGGACCAGTCAGCAGGTATGTACACCCCCCACAACTTCGAACAAGAGCTTCAGCCATCACATTAAAAGAACAAGTTAAAATAATTACTTGTTTTAAAGTAACAAAGTCGGCTTTTCTGTCTATTTGATCAGGACATCACCCGTTCTCTACCTTTTCACCGCATCTCTCTTGACAAGATGGAGGAGAACAGTGCCATAGACCAGGACCTGCAGGTAAGATGCACACACACTGCCTTACCATCTGTCTCTTTCTGTCCGTCTATTAGGGCTGGGTATTTCGATCCTAGTATCAATAGTGTTGATCCCAAGGTGAGTATTGGATCAATCATAGCGTGGTGAGTTCGAAACTTTTGTTGCAGTTTCTCTTCTATACGTTCAGCAAAATACAGGGGGTCCTCGGGATACGACGGTCTCAAGGTACAACGGTTTCGTGGTTACGACACATCTCCCATAAATTTAAAAATCCTTGTTTCGACTTAAGCGGTTTGCGTCGTAAATACAAACTTCGCATGGGAACTAGTTGGTGAGTGCGGCGGAAGGAAATGACGTCATGTGGCGCTACGTTGTACGCCATTTTGGGTTATTGCTCAAAAATTGTGTTACCATTGGTGTGTGACGTAGGTGCTTATTTACGTATGTATGTTCGGACTTACACCGAAATTCGGGTTACTTCGTGTGTTGTGTTTACTAATGTGTTAGCATAGGTGTGTGACGTAGGTGCTTATTTACGTATGTATGTTCCGACTTACACCGAAATTTGGTTACGACACATCCGTAGGAACGGATCTCCGTCGTAACTTGAGGATCCCCTGTACTCGAATTTCCTCACAGAGCTCATGTGTGCGCAGCTTCTCTCCAAGCCTGTGGAGTCTGTGCAAACAGCGTCTCCCTGTCTCTCTCTCTCTCTCTCTCTCTCTCTCTCTCTCTCTCTCTCTCTCTCTCTCTCTCTCTCTCTCTCTCTCGCTCAGAGACAGAGTTGGCTTTTCAGCCAAAACAACAGGAATATCCAGCTCATCTTTAGCATAAAGTCATGTTTTTCACAGTGTCATTGGTGATCAGAGATGCAGTTTTAGAAGACTGATTAAACTATTGTCATATATTCAGCCAATTGAAAAAATCTGAATTGTTTTACTGGAACTCCAGAATATACACTTATATAAGGATATATACCTCAAACCTGAAATATGAGTATGGCTGAATATAATAACCCTTTAATGTTAACTGTTGAAGGAAAAGTAATACTCCTATTTAGTTAGATACAGATTACAGTTACATTTAATTATCTTAATCATTTTGATATTTCACCAAGATAAAAACATTGCTGAGTTGATCATGAAGGACCTACAACTCCTCTCTGTGGTTGAACAGGAGGGGTTTAAGAGTTTAATGAAGACACTTGATCCCCCTACAGAATTCCAAGTAGGACTTATACCTTCATTGCATGAAGAGTGTCACTCAGAAGTAAAAAATGTTTAGATGCTGCTAACCGTGCTGTATTGACCACTGATATGTGGACATCAAGTGCCACAGAGGTGTATTTAACCTTATTCCCTCACATCACAGCAGCATCACACAGCTGGCACTGATTCCATTATTGAAATGCCGCGGTACTCGGAATCTGTATCTGCGATACTAGCCTTCTATTTACTTGGTATCAGATCAATACCAAAATTCCCAGTATCCTTTCATCCACTGTTCTATTGGTTTTTCCTCAGGGTTACCTGACGCAGCGTATCCACACCAGCAGCGAGATCCAGAGCAACGTGTCGCTGGGCAACGGTCGCCTTGACAATACAGCACTCACCAAACTGATCAGCCACCTGAAGAGCCTGAGCAGAGGCTCATACCTCTACCTGAAACTCACCCTGGACCTAATAGAAGGAGGATACCTGGTCCTCAAGAGCTCCAGCTTCAAGGTGAGTGACGGGTGGGGCAGGAAGAGGAGAACAGGAACAGAGTAAAGGTAAAATGAAAGAGGAATTTTAGGAAGATAAAATTAGTTTACATTTACACTACAAGTATTCGGTCACCTATCCAAATAATAATCAGGCGATTCAATTCCACTTCCCTATTTAAGGCAGACAGTGCTATTTATCACTCATCTGTTCCTCCCTTGACTTCACACCATAGGTGGTTCCTGTGAGTCTAGCAGAGGTCTACCTGCTGCAGCTCAACATGAGGTTTCCCACCCAGTCATCCTTTCAAAGAGTTCTGCCCCTGCTCAACATTACTGTGGCCTCACTGCACCCACTGACCGACCAGCAGGTACATACCATCATCATCATCGTCATCATCATCATCACAATGCGCATGCATGAGTGTGTGTGTTTGAGTGTGTACCTAATATCTTTATAAGTACCATTTTGAACATAGACCTAATGCAGTAAAATGACACTTTCATGTCATAGCATAATAAAGTAATAAACCGTGAACGTGATCATTCCTCTGCTTTTGTCCTGCAGCTGTTTGAGGTGGTGAACGCCGGTTCTCTAGCTGCAGGAATGCTGCACTGGGATGAGTTTGTGCAGCGGCTGGAGACACTCTCGTCCTTTCTGCTAAGGCGGAGTGATGGCAGCTGGATGCTGAACCATGCCTCCTTCAGGGAGTGGCTGGTTTGGAGGGATGAAGGGCAGGACGACAGGTTCCTCTGTGACCCACGGAGTGGTCACACTCTCCTGGCTTTCTGGCTCTGCAGACAGGAAGGGAAGTTGAATCGACAGCAGACACTGGAGCTGGGACATCACATCCTGAAGGCTCACATCTACAAGGTTTGTTCCAGAAAACACATACAAATATCACAAGCATAGCAGCCAACACTAAATCAGTGAGAACGTCTTTGGTGCAAGATCAAATATTACCCTCAACATTGCATTGTGACTCAATCGGACCAAAATCTAACATCATAAGCAAAGTCACTTCATGTCCAGTCCAGATAACAATACATATCATAAGTTGTTACATGTTACTTAAACAGCGTTTCTCTCATCTTGATTCTTGATTCTTTTGTGGGGACCGGCAGCACAGCTTCTTGTTTTGTCCAGTCAGAGACCACCTTCAATTCAGAATGACCCTGCTTCGTCTTATGTTTGTGGTCCTCAGTGTTTATTTGACTTGACTGTGTACATATTCCCTGCCTGTGTCAAGGGCATTTGAAAGAACTTAAAGCATTATCCTGATAAAAAAAAATACCGAGGTAAACAATGCACTATTTTAGAAGCTGTCTGAGCACAGCTCTGAGCTTTTAGTCTTTTTCCATGAGTTTACCTGTTTGTGTCTGTTGTGTCTATTCTGTCCAGGGTCTGAGTAAGAAGCTTGGGATTTCCTCCTCAGTCCTGCAGGGGCTGTGGCTGTCTTATAGCACAGAGAACCTGAGCCCTGCTCTCTCGTCTCTGCGCAACCTTTACACCCCTAACATCAAGGTAAAATACTCTACATGCACATACACACACATTCATATTTGCAAATGGAGGTTGGCTGTAATTTGTAGTTCTCTACCTGTGCAGGTGAGCAGGTTGCTGATAATGGGTGGCGCTGATGTCGATTACCGTAGTGATGTCCTGAGCAGCGCCCCCCTGCTATGTGTCCACTCCCATCTTGGCCACAAGGATGCCGTGGCACTGCTGCTCGACCACGGAGCTGAGGTATAATATTTAGGTTTTCATGGTTTGTGGTTACATAAAACTCGTAGTTAGATTATAACGTCTTGCTGTATGATTTGATATTTCTGGATTTTCAGTGCCTGGCAGTGTGCTGGGTTTTAATTTAATGCAACCAAACCTGATGCTTCTGTGATCTATACATAGGTGGATGCTCAGTCGCATGATGGTTTAACTGCCCTGGGATTTGCTGCTGCAGCTGGACAAATGGACATCGTCATCATGCTGAGTCAGCACAGAGCTAAGGTCTTCTGTCGCTCACGATGTCAACATCACTATGTGCAGATGTACTTTGTGGTGAACCAGGAATGACATTAGGAATGACGCTGTAATAGAGCACAGCCAAGGCCCTCCTTTTATTTCTTGTTGGAAATTGTGGAAACGTATCTCTTAGCTACTCCGTGGTCATTTCCCTCAGTTATGAGCATTATGAAGCAAAAAGGCTGCTCTGTGTCACACAAACCGTCTACCTGTGCACTTAGGTGGGTCATGTGGACAACTTGGGTCAGTGTGTGCTGGTGCACGCAGCTCAGCGAGGCCACCTCAACGTGCTGCACTACCTGCTTAAGCATGCTGACTGGAGCTGCACTTCCTGTTGTGGTCAGAAGGGGGCAAGCAAAAGCCAGGCAGTGCAGCAAGCCTTGATTGCAGCAGCCAGCATGGGCCACACTGAGGTAAGCGCCTCACACGCACACAGACAAACCCCACCTGTTATTATGGTAATGTTATCTATATGTTTACCATTTGTTTTCATTTTCTTTGTGTATAGATGGTGTCATACCTACTGGCTCTTTCGGAAGAAGACAAGGAGAATGAGAGAGCTGAGATCAACACACCTGACAGTCTGTGGGGAGAGACAGGTACTACGCAACCACATATATGTATACATACAATCCCTCCATCTCTCAAGGGCAGGTCACAGTTTACTGTAAACTAAGTCTAATAATGTGAAATCAGTGATAGCTGAGGTCTTACATACTGCTCCCATTAAAATACAACTGCCTGTGATAATTTAGTATCGCTTCTAATCATGCATAATACTACCACTATCCTTACTATACGCATTCTGATACTAAAACTGTCGTAGTGCTGCACTGACTACAGGGATATAGGCTGGTTGTTTGGCCCATGTCATTTAGGCAGCATGAGTACAACTACAAAGTACTTCCTATAGTAAATACAGTAAAGCAACAATGAATAAGGAGACGATCAGTGGCTTCACGAGACAGTCTATTACTGACCCCTAGTGGATGAAACTGTGCACTACAGCGTAAATCACGTTACCTGGACAGTCTACCAGCAGCCACTGCCACATGCAAGCTTGATGTGTTATTCCGTTGTCTGAGGCTTTGTCTCAGGTTTTCTAATATCATAAAGCTTGGGTATGTTTAACAGGGATAGAGCAACCTGTGCTTCCTCCCTAATCTATTCCAGACCATGTTAACTTCAGATGATTAGATCGGCACTGACCAAACAGCAAAAAAATGAAAAAAAAAACCAAACAGGAGAAATTAAAACCAGCATTAATATGTAAAACATAAAAGGAATATAACATGGACAGAATTCTGCAAGCAGAACTGCACATGAAAATCATCAGGTTGAAACCAGTAAATAATTAACAGCTTTAGAAACCAGTGTGTTCTTTTTCCCTCCTGTGTGTGTGTGTGTGTGTGTGTGTGTGTGTGTGTGTGTGTGTGTGTGTGTGTGTGTGTGTCAGGTCTAACAGCAGCAGCAGGAAGTGGCAGGTTGCCTGTGTGCAGGCTGCTGCTGGAAAAGGGGGCTGCAGTTGAACAAAGCAACAGGCGAGGTGTGTCTCCTCTCTTCAGTGCTGTGAGAAGAGGCCACTGGCAGGTACGCTACCACGCATCCTCGCACATTAAACATCTCCATGAACTAGACTGTAAAAATGTGTTTGTCTCACTCTGTGTCACTCTGTGTCTCGTGGTCAGGTTGTAGAGTTGCTGCTGAATCACGGTGTGGAGGTGAACATGGTCGACCAGCAGGGTCGAACGGCTCTGATGACAGCATCCTCAGAGGGACATATGCCTACTGCCCAGCTGCTGCTAGAACATGGTAACCTACCTTACTGAACAGTAACAATAACATGTGGTTGTTGAATGATTACAGCCATGAATCCTAACTGGATCTTGTCCCACAAATCCTGGTGCAAGTCTAAACCCAGTATTATCTTAGAGCATGATGTCATTGAGATGACTTTATCTGTCTCTCCATGTGTCCAGGAGCCTCTCTGGACCAGACAGACAGGGAGGGGTTAACAGCGCTGAGCTGGGCGTGTCTGAAAGGCCAACTCTCATTGGTCAGAATCCTGGTTGAGAAAGGTGCAACCACCACTCATTCTGACCGCAGTGGACGGACACCTCTGGACCTGGCTGCATTTCGTGGCGACCCAGAAGTGGTGTGTAAAGCACCTGAACTCGTCATCGTACTTGATGTAGCTTTTAATAGTGTGCCTGTCCCTGCTTGAGCTGTCATGCTAAGCTAAAGTGTCCTGTTGGTGTGTGTTAGGTGCAGTACCTGGTGGATCATGGTGCGTCTGTGGAGCATGTGGATTGCAGTGGGATGCGTCCTCTGGACAGAGCAGTTGGCTGCAAAAATACATCGGCAGTTATCGCTCTGCTCAAGAAGGGAGCCAAGATAGGTAGAAACATGAATAACACATGTTATGCCCACAACCCCTATTGTTTTGCTTTGTTACTTTGACCCCACTCTGCAAGCGTCAACAGTTCATACCTCATTAAGCTAAGCTAAGCAAACATTTGTTTTGGCTGATGAAGGTATTAGCAAATCGAAAAGTACAAGTATGAAGATTTATACATTTTTCATAATACTATTTTTTGTTATTTATTTGCCTTCTTGATCCCTCCTTTGCATTGTGTGTGTGTATGTGTGTGTGTAGGACCAGCAACATGGGCCATGGCCACCTCTAAACCAGACATCTTAATGGTCCTACTCAGTAAACTGATCCAAGAGGGAGACAAACTGTACAAAGTAAGACACACAAGCACATGCAAACTGAATCACAAACCAGATACATAAAGGTTTATTTAATACTGTGGGTAATTTGTTTACTTGGTACAAACATATTGTTTGGGTGTGTGTGTATGTGTGTGTGTGTTTTTGTGAATTTGCAGCAGGGTAAATTGAGAGAAGCTGCCCACTCCTATCAGTCAGCACTGCAGAAGTTTCCAGGAGACGAGCTGAAGACATTCAGACAGCTGAGAGTTTGTGTGCTACTGAACTTGTCACGCTGCCACCGCAAGATGAATGTGAGTCTCTGTGTTTATCTAAATTACAGATACACAAACGCATGTCACATAACAAAACGCGATTTGGAATCCATGGTCTTACTGCAAGCTATGGTCTGAATTGAATTCTGTCACATGATGGACTTTGGTTTCACATCAAGAGAGTTTCATATTGAAACTAATGACATTTCTCTTAATCATCTGCTCACAGTCTTGAATTAAATACCTCATTTTCTTTGTCACATCAGGATTTTGGACTTGCTGAGGGGTTTGCTACAAAAGCACTCGAACTGAAAGCAAAATCCTATGAGGCCTTTTATGCCAGAGCTCGGGCCAAACGCAGCCGGAGGTAACTCTAGCAACAGAGAACAAGTGGTTGAATACAAGTTTGGTCTTTTCTGATTATTACGGCCCTCTCACTTTAAATCTTCTGAAATCTTCTCTCTGTCTCTACTTTGCTTTTTGATAAAACTTCAGACAGTTCCATGCTGCCCTGGAGGATTTGATTGAGGCCAGCCGCTTGTGTCCAACCAACCGGGAGATCCAGCGTTTGCTGTCGCGGGTAAAGGAAGAGTGTCGACAGGCTTCTCAACAACAAGGCTCTTCCACTCCTCCATCACACCACATTTATCAACAGAGTGTGTCCACTAATGAGGCCAGGTGCAGAGATTCAGGCTGTCTACAGGTTCATGACAAGGAGGGGCTTACTGAGGAAGAAGAGGAAGAAGAGAAGGAAGAGGAGACGGGTTGCAGAGAAGAAGATCCTCCTCCAAACTCCTCCAGTTTCCACCCTCCCACTGGGGCTCAAAGTGTTGACACCCACTGCAGGGCAGGGATGCCATCGGCGTCCTCCCTTTCTCCAACTCACATGTATCACCACCACCAGCAGAGTCCCATGCACTCCCCTTCTTCCTCTTCACCCTGTCATTCTGCTCCTCCTCCATCTTCTTTTCACCATTTTAGCCCTCCATCCTCCCCACTGCAGCATCAAGCAAGTCCGATGTCCGAAAGTATCCCTGCATTATCAGGAACTGGTGGTCTGCATCACTATCCACAGTCCGTTTCAGCACTCCACCAGTCGGAGCAGAAACAGGGAGTGCAACAGCACCACTATCTCTCTGATCAGATATCGTTCCAGAAGCAGAACCCTGTTCAAGGTCAGTGGCTACAACCAGCTAAAGTCCAGGCTGTTAGGACCAGCCAGCCCAGCTCCTCTTCCCACTCAAGCATGTTTGTGGGAAGTTCAGCTTACTTGCAGTTTGCTAATCTGCCCCAGGAACTGGCTGAACTGGGAGAGGGACTTTGTCCAGGTCCCCTTAATGCCAGGCCTAGTCTGCAGGTCCAGCCTGGGCTTAATTCAGGATCTTCATATCCACTAGATGATGTGGATGTTGATTTGACAAGATCTGCAGCTGCCTATGGGAGAGGAGCAGGTGACAGATCAGGGAAAAACTGGTTTGCCCAGGCCCGTCAATTCAACCGCAACCAATCAAAAGCAGCTTACTACCCCTTGGAAGTTACAGAAACTACAGTGAGATCGCCCGATAGCCTCCCATCACTGCATGATTATCAGTACCACAACCAGAGTGGACTACGACGTCCGCTTAGTGCCCATCCATCCCCATCCTCTGTCTCCTCCACCAGGCCTCTCAACCAGAGTGTCAGTGTTTGTTTCCCACCCAGCAGTGGCAGCCTTGCAGTTGGACAGTCATCTAGTCATGGTTCAGGCTTCAGGACCTCAGCTTCAACCCAGGACATGGACTTACCTTCAGATCTGGCCTCCATGGGAGGGGTTAGCGGTCCCCACGACGATCTTTTGCTGGTCGCGTCTCCCCAGTCGGAAATATGCATGGTAGGGGGTGGCACTTATCCTGGAGAGGCAGGCCGGTCATCTAGGAGCACTCCTTTTATGGGTGTTACTGACAAGACAGTGAGGGTGCACCAGCAGTTTCAGCAACAAGTTCCTCCTAGTTCCTCATCTTGTCTCAGCCCCTCTCGCTCCTGGGCCGTGTCTTCGGTGGACACAGTGGTGACCACCCCTAGCAAGACTCCCACCAATCAAGGAAGCTTGAGTCAGCCACAGCCCTCTTCCATTGCCTACCACAACCGTAGCAACAACAACGCCCACAACGGTCACCTTCTCCACGATAACCAGCTTAACTACTATGAGGTCCTGCCCACTCAGGGTGAGGGCTTGGTGCAGGTTGCCAGTCACATCCCTCCTTACCTGGATGTGAAGCTGGCCAGAACACTGCCAGTGATTCATAGCTGCTCAGACAGACCAACAGAGAGAAAGACAGGACCTACTTCTCCTGTCAAACCAAAAAGACCTTTTGTGGAGTCCAATGTATAGAGATACATTTCATGCTAACGCTAAGCCTGACAGGGAGGAGATGTAATGATGATTGGTCAAAAAAAGGCCTGTGTACTCTTATATCCCAAGATTTATGAGACCGGAATCTTTATGGTCAGGGTGCGTTTGACCCAGACTTAGTAGTTTTATGTGTCGTTCATATGTTGATGGGATGCAATAATAGTTTGTGGTTGGTACACACTCTGCAGTACATGTGAAAAGTGAATGAAGTAGTTTTGTTATGTGCTTCGTTTAATGCACAAAGAGCTTGAGATAATATTTCAAATCCTGGCTACATGTTTACTCAGTCATTCGCTGCAAGGAGTGGATTGGACAGATTGGTAGTTATAGATTGAGAAGCACCCTGTGTGAAACATAGCAACTCATTGATGAAGAAGTTTAAAATCATTGTCATTTGTCAGTTGATGAGTCAGAGACAGGATGAAGCGAAGGAGTGGAAAAAATGAACGTTCTGAATAACTGGATTGTTTTGTTTTGAACGGACAGCCCCTGACTGTGCAAAGCACATGGAGGAAAAGTGAGAATGGAGTGGATTTAAAAACGCTTTGATTTCAAAACTGACGTGTCTAGATGTTCATATTACACTGCTTTTGAATTTTTTTTTCTGCCAAGTTGATGTATGCAACTCTAAACGGTGATGTACAGTCAGAGAGGAGCGTCACACAAGCACCACTATTCCCTTTGTCTGTGGTTTACAACTTTAGTGATTTGATTTCTACTTTGAAGCGCTTAAGCGATACAGTGACTTGACACCTGGATACATCCAGGCGGTGTAACCTGTGCCGGGTGGGTGCCGGTCAGTGACCCAGTCCTAAGCCATAGTTTCAGAAACTGGGATGATGCTGTCATTGAATGAGCACTGACTTGTTGTTTATGAAACAAAAGTAAGTGGTATTTATCTTTTTTTATTTATGTCTGTGTTAACCTGTATTAATAGCGTTTTTTTTTTCTAAGTCTGCATTCTGTTTTGTTTTTATGATGATTTTTCACTAAAAATGTGGAAATGTTTTCCAGCAGACAAAAAACAGGAGCAACATTGAACTGCAGTTTTGCTCAGTTCTAGGTCAACATCTTTTCCTGCTTCTTGTATGATGACATTGCTTTACAATGAAAAAAACATAATGCCTTTTAAGATATTTGGATGTTATTGCTTCAGGTAGAGTTTTTTTAATTTTTGTTTTTCTATGTTTCTATGTTTTCTATGTTTTTGTACTCCCATGGATGAACCAGGGTCCTTTACACTCATTGCCATGGAAACATAATGCTTACATGTCCCATGCGGTGGCAATCGGCTCTGCCTACTGTCAGTAATTCAACAAACACCAACCTATTCACCAAATTCTTTACCTGAACAGTGATTGGTCACAGCTTAGTAACAGTAACTACGCACAGCATGGCCTGTCAAGGTTTGGATTTCTGTGTTAGGGTTGAATTGGCGTGCTTGGAGCTATAGTTAAAAGATTTGAAAATATTTTAAAGAATTTTAGAATTTTAAATGCTCTAGGGTTAGTAGCAATTTCAGCTGGCTAACAAGTTTACCACCTACAGCAAAACAAAATTCCGCTTTTGAGGCCGAGGATAATGACAACATTAGTTTATTGGGGCAATGAATGTTTTAAAAAAATCCCTACGAAATTCATTGTCTTGCACCCACATCCCCTTGTACAATGGTCCTAAATGCCATCAGAGTGTAGGCCCTCTTTTGCATCTCTCTTCTATTCCTTATTGTTTTGTGTGACGCTGTGGCACTCTACCCAAACCCAGGTAACATACCTGTACATTTGCCAAACTCATAATTTTGCCTTTGTAAGTCCTGTAACACTAAAAGTGAACATGTGGTTAAAATATAGAATTATAAGCTCACTTATAATACTAGGATTACCTAGATCTATATTGCATTTCAAAGGTAATGCTTATAATGATGCTTTAAATGATTATCGTCATCATCACCAGTGGTGAGAATCATATAGGTGTTTGCCAAACTTCTTTAGTACAGTGTGTCATGTACGAATAGTCATCGCGAAAGGATGGCGAGCATCATTTATGTCTCCTTATACATGGCTCTAAATTGTATAACGTTTTATACAGGAAACAGAAAATGAACCACATACTGATTTCAACCAATAACTCATCAAAAACTAGAACCTATAGTTTTGAAAAATCAAAAATCTAAATTCAAAACACCCTGAGAGAGAACCGATAGCTTGACAGACACAGAAAGAGGAACAAAAGGAGGGTGATAACAAACCAGTAGTCAAACCTGAGCTAGATTTTGGGAAGCTATGACAGATGATATTATATAATGATATGATACAATGGGACTAAACTGTATATTTTCTGTCTTCAGTTTATGCACACAAATGCCTGGGTTTTTTTTTTGTACAATACTTATTTGTTATGTTGCTAATCTATCAGCAATTTGGTGTTAGAGTTGCTGGTACGGATGTAACCTTTGACCTCTAACCCCTATCTTTCTCTCTGACCACTGCCCCTTCTTGTACTGCTCAGGAGTCTCCAGCTGTGAGGTGTTGATACTCAAACATAATGTATGGTTCACAAGGCATTTCCACAGCCTGACTGCTGGAAAACATTTTGTGATTCTGGACAGTTGAATGATGATAAACATTTGTTAGCAGGTCGATTGGAGTTCCAGACGTTAGCTGGATGACAGATGTTTAGTCTGTCAATGTAGCATTGTATTGTGCTGTATAAGTAGGATTTAACCCCTAACATAGGGGTCTCAAGTTAAAAAAAACACATGTTGGACCAGAGCAGGGTCAGTTAGTCAGTTCCAGTTAGTGGGGTCACATGTGTACTGTTTCACTGGTTCATATTCAAAACCCAGGACTGTTCCATCAAGACGTGCGTTAATGTCAAGCATTTAAAATGTGTTTTTGATCAGTTCGTGTGAAATTGTTGACTGCTGAGTTAGCATTACAAAGAGGAATAAAGCTGAATGAAAAGCAGATGTGTAAGTCTGTCACTACGGGGACTTTCAGTGAAAGACTGTTATCGAGAGACGTGTAACAGTAGCCCTCCAGAAACATTTCACTTACGTTAGCCTCATAGTCAGTTTTCATCACTGCTTTTCAAAACCTCTCTGCCAGCTGAACGTAGATCAGGATTTACAACAGGTGTCTGTCAGTGACAGCGTTTTGTAACATTCAACAATCCAAACAGACCAACAAGAAGGATGTAAATGTAAAAAGCTGCTTTAGATTATTATTAGATGTTATGTGCAGCAGAGACACTAACAGGCTGCTGTTTGCTAGTTACCACCTTGTTCATAATGTGCAAAGAAATGGGTGTTGAACATAGGTCCGAGCACAAATGTACATGGGAGCTTTTGTGTGTTTGATGTGTGTGTTTGTGTGTGCTAGAGCTACCATGTGTCTGTTAGTGCTGGCAGCCTGTGCCCTCAATACGAAGCACTTTTCTAAAAACAGATTTTCTAAGACACAGTGGAAAGAGGACAGTGTCTTGAAATCACAAAATACACTATATAGATTTATGTTGCTGTTTCATTTAGTTAATTATGTAATAGTTGTGATTTATTGTTTTAGGAAATGAAAAACACTGTAACTGTAGAATATCATCACTCTCATACTTCACAATATTTTCCAACTTTTCAGACAAATCCATGACTGCTTTTCACTTCCTGATTATGTGAATATAAAGACTCAATGCCACAATACCAATGGGCCAAAAATAATGAGAATAGAGTTATTTGCAATCATCCCCCTGTCAAATCCCACTGTAGTCGCTGACTGTACTGGTTACTCGATCTAAATGATTCTGTTGTAGGCGGTTTTGTCTAAACAAATTTGCTTTATATTCAGTATAAAGCATCCACTTTGTACACAAAATGTTAATCTGCAAGCCGACAAAGAAAAAAAAGTTGTGTAACTGCCAAAAATAGTAGCGAAAATGTAAAAAAAAACTGGAGGTGACTTAAAATGACAAATGTAACTTTATTCTATTCATATTTCAGTAGGCACACATTCAAGTGTAGCAATTACACCTTTATTCATGCTTTGAAATAGATCCACTGACACCACAGACCAGATGAACTTAAACTGCCGTATATCAGTCTTCACAAATGCAAATTTCACACACATTGTTTTGTTTATTTCATTCTCAATGAGATTTAAATTTTGTTTTGAGAAATTACAATGGCAACAAGAATGACCTTTGACACTGAGTAACCGAACACTTAAACTACATGTTAATTCAACAGAAAGAAATGTTTGTACCAAAGGATGTTTTTATACATAATATAAATAATTACATATAATAATGTGGTTTGCCCACCATAGGCACTGGATGCATTCGCCTGGCAAACGGTCAAATGAACAATAAATCTACAAGTTCCATTAGGGCTTCATGTTTGCACCAGTCAGGTTAGTTAAGTTTGAAAGCTGTGAGTCGGGGCTGGGTTTGGCCCCGAGGTTTAGCATCAGACAGAGCTGGAATATCAGATGCTGTTAATTACAGGTTACTCCCTTATTTATTTATAAGCTTCACTCACACATTTGCATGAATTCGTTGTGCCCTGAGCCTGAGGCTGCTGTAGCTACACTTAAGGTTTGCGCCTTCAAAAATGTATTCACATGTCAAGACTACATCTGTTATGGTGATGCCATGTGAACACTTAGCACAGGCTGGTCTGTAGGCAGTGCTGGTCGTTTCCAGATGAAGCAGTGGAGTCAGATGTCAGAGCCCAGAGGTCATGGTGTGGTGGGTGACCCCGCTGTCAGGGTGTTGAAGTGGACAGACAGAGACTGTTCCTCTGGGTTGGGTGGGCGCCTGTACTCTTCCTTGGTGACCAGGTAGCCCAGCACCAACCCAAAACCCACCAGCAGGATCCCTAACACATTGGCCAGTATCCCCTCTGGGACAAACTGGGAGTAGGTTGACCTGTGTCCACAGAGACAGAGAGGCGTTCAGGCGTTAGCGGTAAAGATGCGATTTAAAAAACAACAACAAATAACTATAGGGGGTCCTCGAGTTAAGACGGAGATCCGTTCCTGAGAATGTGTCTTAACCGAATTTCGACGTTAGTCGGAACATACATTCATATGTATGTATTTGTATGTAGATAATAAGTAGTGCCACCAGATGTCGCTATAACACCACCCTACAATAAGAGTTTACTATGGTGAATGGCCTTTTGTCACTGTAGGGGTTGACATCGCGAGTGTAATGAGCATTTCCTTTAGATTTATGATATCAACCGTGTAGACCCTGTGTTGTGAATAAACCTACGGTATTGCCACGATCCCGAACGCACCCCCCCCCCCCTGCCAGCCGTCCATTTCACATAAGTAAACACAAGGCAGAGTAGCCTAGCTGTGGAGGTGTTGGAGAGCCGGCAGGCGCGCTGAGAGACAGAGAGAGCGCTCACCAACTAGTTCCCGTGCGAAGTCTGTACGTATTTACGAGGCAAACCGCTTAACCTGAAACAAGGAAGTTCATGGGAGATGTGTCGTAACCACGAAAACGTCGTATCTCGAGACCGTCGTAACTCGAGGACCCCCTGTATATCAATAAATCAGTGTAATGTTAATTGCAGAAAATACAGCGGAATCTCTCATGTTGGTGGGGAGGCAGTTGAGGTGGACTCGGACCGTGGCTCTTAAAGAGACAGGTACTGTCATGAGTCACAACTTTTCATACATCTAACACAGATCGAGTCACTTACAGGATGCTGAAGAGAAGCTTCTCCGTGATGCCGAGCACGCTGCTCCCTATGGCCAAAGCCAGTAGAGCCAGACCACAGAACGTGTGGATGGGCAGATACAGGGCTCGTAACGGTGACGACACAACGGGAAACAGGAAGAACAGCAAACCCATCACCCACTAGGAGAAACAGGGATTAAAGTTAATATCAGTGTTTTGATCCTTATTACAATCGAGCTATACACACAACTCCCACTCTATTAGGAACCCCCTCTGCTTCTTCCTGCAGTCACTCAGTTAGCTCTACCTGTATGCAGAAGAGGACTAACGTGATCATGCCACACCAGCTGTGTAAAGTGTACATGTGTGCAATCCCTGCTGCTCGGTGGAAATCAAACGCCGCTGCAAAACCTGTACACACAGACACAAACACACACACAAAAAAAAACACAGGCGATTACACACAAGGCACACAATAACGTCTTTATTTCACACACAGGTGTCTTTTCCTTACCGACGATGCTGATGATTAGGGCGAGCAGGTGAATGACGGCATGAAGCAGCTTCACGTTTCTCTTCGCCTCATTACGAAATACTCTGTATACCAGGATGGCTGAGGAGAAAGCATTTTGTTTGCACAATTAGAAGTGGAGTTTATTCACTAGCGTTCTGCTGCAGAGAGTGCATCCTGTTTTGTGACAGTGCACAGATGGTGCATTGGTGTAAAAAAGAGGAAGCGCCACTCCACTTTGTTTTTGCAGGGTTGCTGTTGACTCATCAGCTAATAACCCGCCCACATTAATATGTACATATTAATATGTGAGTAGTGACTCTTCAAACCATGAGGTGCCACATGTTGTTTACAGACAACACATGTGATATGTAAGCCTGAGAATTACGTAGTGGTTTGAAGCGTGCATACAGATTAGGATTAAGATAAAGACAGGAGAACAGGATGCAGTGGTGAATACATTCACCGGTGTGACGTGACCCGCGGCAACAAAAGCTGACGGCACAGTGAACCAGCAGGCCCCTCGAGGTGTTTCCGTCTCTGCTCGCCATCCTTTCCACGTCCCATCTAATGTCCAGCTGACCTTTACTGATATTGCTCTAATGTAATCTGCTGCTCCGCCAGACAGCTGCTCTGTTAAACCAGTTAAACTAATGTGGTTACATTTGTTTGCAGAATTACCAACGGCTGCAGGCATCAAGCCATAGAGGAGGGGGGGTTGACTTTCTTTATTTCTCAAGCCTGATCAGCGGCATGTTAAAGAAATGCATTTTCTGATAAAAATATGCAAAGGATGTTTTTTTTAATCATATAATCCTGGTCACAATATTTTTGACTAATTAATATGTCTTGATTAAAATGTTTCAAATAGCTATGCAGTGGCTACTCACAGAGCTACCTGGTTCCAAACAAGCTAGCTAAGGACATGACAATAACATTGGTCCACAAACTATATTCTTTTTTTCCCTCCATATTTTGCTGTTTATTCCCACTGTAATGTTGTTATTTGTGGCTGTCCATCATCCCACATAAGTGTTTCTTTTAGTTCTACACAAGTGGTTAAAAACATGTTAAATGCTTGCTAATTGTCAATTAGCAAGATGTTATGTTATGCTAAATACTAAAGGAACAAGAGAGTCTCTAGATACTTTACATACCGGTATGACCAGTACAGTTTAATATGAGCAAATTAGACGTTTCAGTTAGTAAATAAGAAAATAAATAAGTGTACATTTAAGATTTAAGTCCTAACATGGTGAAAGGAGTGGCCCCGCTCCAGCTGCTCAATATGCTAACTGTGACTTTGACTCTCGCTGCACTAGTAATGTCACCAAACCCAGAACTGACATGTTTACTGATCACAACCAGTCTCTCTGTTGAAACCCAGCTCTCAGTGTGGCATGATGGCTGTCTGGGTACTGTTAGCTCAGTGCATGTGCTCAGCAACACAGTGCCCCAGGCACATACAAGACACACATGTTAAGTCAAAACCCATGGATGTGACTGCTCCAGACATCTCACACAGTCATGGTTTCTGTTGTCATGACGTAAATCAACAAATGCTTTCATTTCACTTTAAACAAACCAACAAACGTTGACATGATTTTGTGCTGACCAGAGCTTTGTATGATTTCCATCAAGTCCTGTATCTGTGCTAGCATCAGTCTGAGCAGTGATGGGCGCAGACTCACCGTCGCCCTGCAGGAGGACCAGGCCCAGCACCATGCACAGGGGGTGCACATTAAACTCCTGCGCTGAGCCATCCCAAGCAAAGCCTCCGTGGTACTGACCCATCCACACACCCGTCAGCACCACCGATGCCAGACCCAGCACCTGGGACAGTGCAACCAGGCCCGGAAATACAGAGCGACCAGGACATGAACCAGAATCCTCCATGATCTGAACAAGGCAAGCGGAGAGCACAGTGAGTACAACTGATGCCGCAGGCTCTGACTGTATTTTGTTGTAACTAATTGTGTTAGAAACCTGAGGTGGAGAAACATATGGTGCCTGGATATTTATTATCACTTTTTTATTTATTTAAATGTATTTCATGACTTTTTGTTTACACGGCACACGCAGAACAAACATCTCAAAAATTGCACAAAAAAATCTTTATGGATCACCCTGCGTTTTTAGAAAAACCTGTAATATACAACCTTGCCGTGTGTTACTGTTTTATATTCAGGGGACACAGGGGACCCTCGATGTCCCCTGCATCAGTGGGGTACCAGCAGGGACACCGACAGGAATTTTGGGCCCCAAGATAAAAAAAAAATCAAATTGGGCTCCCCCTGTGTTTTTTTGGGGCCCCTGTCAGTCAGGGACCTTTGAATCCATCCACATGTTCTCACCTCTTTCTATTCACATATGTAACTTCATAATAATTCTTAATTGTATGTAGAGTATTATTACTGGATCACCATTTTTAAATCTTCAAACATGACAGTGGCATTTTAAAGTTGTAATTGAATTAGTTGGAGTTAATTTGGAGTTGTTTACATCCAGAGCTTAATAAACAATGATTTTATGTTTTAATATGTAAAATATGTGAACATGTCATCAAGTACACGAGGCGCTACACGGTTAACAAGAGCGACACCTTTCACAATAAATGTCTTCAGCTGTGGCGTGCTGACCTCACAGCAACACACCCTCTTCAGAATAAGAGTCATTTCTCCCACGAACGTTCTTGTTATTATCAACGTTTAGAGTCAAACCGTAAAACGCGACCTGACGAAGCCACAGCAGGAAGTGTGGCTACGTCACCGCAGCTGCCGTCCAGCTGTTATTCTAACCGTTAATCTGACCAAAGTTCATCATCAGCCCCGTCGTCCACACACGCGCACACACACACAGACACAAAGTGACACATTAACGCAGGGATGTAATGCAGGATATCAACAACATGACAGACAGTGTAATGCGACGTCACCTGAACCTGACACAGGAGCAACGACTACCGCGACCGTGACACAGACAATATAGGAAATATACTGGTAAAATAATATAACAACAATAAAACAAGCAAATATTAATAACAATAATAAGAATGTGCAGTACGTACTGTGCTGTGTGCTCTGTTCTGCTGTGCTGTGCTGTGCTGTGCTGTGCTGAGGAAGTCCTGGAGTCTACACTTGATCGCCTCCCTCCGCCCTCTGTGTGTGTGTGTGTGTGTGTGAGTGTGTGTGTGTATATATGTGTGTCTGTGTGGGTGTGTGTGTGTTTTGGATGCCCTTCTGAACAAGCCCAGCCCATGTGCCAGAAGGTAATTAAACACACACACACACACACACACACACCTTTATCATCATCATTCTAAGTCTTTGTATTTGTATTGTTTTTTTTTTTTGTTAGATGCATTTAATCACAACTGTGTTGCAACATCTTAACATAAATAATAGTTTGTCATATTCAAATAGACCTGTATAATAATAGTTATGGAATAATGACTAGGAATCCCACTGAAATGACTTGCATGTGGACTAACATCACAGTAAGATCGGGAGAGAGGGGTGGCCTGTGTGGATTGATGACTAACAGCTCCTCTTTAAAGGTTTGTTGCCTTGACAACGGTGGAGGAAGGGGCCTGTGTGTGAGGAGGAAAAAGAGGAGAGGGAAGACTGACGTGTCTGTCAGGGAATCAATGCTGCTCATTAGAGGATAACTGAGCAGTTTGAAGCAGTTAGAGGTGAGTTAATGCACCTTCAGTATTACACCTCGCCTCATAGCATAATGGCTGCTTTACTTTACCACTAATGGAACCAGAGGTGCCACTGCAACCACCACTGATGCCATCATGACTTTTTACACTGGACTCAATCCCAGCTGACTTTAGGGTGAGATTCCGGGTACTGTGCATCTTGGACTGGACAGCAGCCAATCACAGAGCAACATACAGAGACAAACAACCCGTCACACTCACATTCACACCTACCATTAGTTTGGACTCCCCACATAATCTAAGCGTGTTGTGCATGTCTTTAAACTGTGGGAGGAGTACAGGTGTCAGCAGAAAGACAATCAGCTGTTCTCAGCTTAGTTTAATTAGCAGGCAACCTTTCTCTCAGCCTTCATTAATTAAGCAATGACAATCTAAACAGTAGGCTGCGTGAATGGCTGCTCACCTGTGCACAGCTGACAGCTGGGACAGGCTCCAGCTCCCACCTGTGAACCTCTAGGGTTAAGCAGTATGGATGGATGGATGGATGGACAGTTGTGCTCCATACTATTCAAAGCATATTTGGAACATTCCATAATATTCCAGTATTTCTGTAATATAGATACACTATATGGATATATTGCTAATTAAGTTTAATAATGTGTATTAATCTTTGGGGTTGTGTAAAATATATTGGAAGCACTAAAGGTACAAATACCTCAATAAAGTAACTCATCTACATGACGATGGCTTAGATTCTTGAGTAATTCAGTCATCAGCATCCATGCACCACCTGTGCTCTCCTCTTGAGGGCACTACAGTCCTGTATAATTCCCATGGTTTCTCATATTGATGTGCAGCATTTAGTGAAGGAGCCATATCTGCGGTGATCAGCCCGGGGTCTGGGGACCTCTTGGGGGGTCTGTGGTCTCAGAGGGCAACACAGGAAGCTGCAGGATGAGGGAGGGGCTTCTCTGCAGCAGGTAATGTTGCAGGATGGTTGTGTCTCTGTGGTCTTTGACAGGGAGAAAGGAACGTGTATGGCGCGTATAGGTTTAAAAATAGGCCATAAGGGGTGCTGTGCGTTTGTGTGTGTGTATGTGAAGCCTTGCACTCTCAGGACTCAGGAGAGAGAGAGAGAGAGAGAGAGAGAGAGAGAGAGAGAGAGAGAGAGGTTGTCAAACTGGCTACAGCTGCATGTGCATGTTCTCTTTTTCTATCTGACATTCATGATTTCTCCTGTGACTCACCAGAGCAGGATGAGGGAGGGGCTTCTCTGCAGCAGGTAATGTTGCTGTCGCAGGTTTGTGGTTGAACTGTTGGAGAGATGGTTGTTTCTCTGTGGTCTTTGACAGGGAGAAAGGAACGTGTATGGCGCGTATAGGTTTAAAAATAGGCCATAAGGGGTGCTGTGCGTTTGTGTGTGTGTATGTTAAGCCTTGCACTCTCAGGACTCAGAAGAGAGAGAGGGAGCGAGAGAGAGAGAGGTTGTCAAACTGGCTACAGCTGTATGTGCATGTTCTCTTTTTCTATCTGACATTCATGATTTCTCCTGTGACTCACCAGAGGCTGACTCACCACCGCTTCTTTTGCTCTGTGTGTGTGTGTGTGTGTGTGTGTGTGTGTGTCTGTGTCTGCACTACATATTGACATGTCATAAGTTCATTCTTCTCTCGCTCTCTCCCATCATCTTTTATTGTCTAATAACTTTAAATGACACCAGTGGGCCTCCTCTCCACCTACACCACACTCCGATGTAATAATGAACTCTCTGTCCCTCCTTCAATGATGACAGTACAGACTCGTACATGTTGAAATGAATGACACCTCCATTAGTCTAAGATTTTTCATCCGGCTACTGGTGCAGTATGAGATCACTCTAAAAGACACGTTATTACTTTCACGTGTCCATGGTTTATCGTAACTCAGGAGCAAAAACTAGACCAAACTGTTATCGCTGTCTCTGTTGTCTTATTGCAGAACAGTCACATTGCATTAAGATCTGTGCACTGCAGAAAGCTGCTTCAGGTTCGCTTAGCATAGAAAAAGGATCTGAAAAGAGAAAACAGGTTGTGACATTTCCCTCTTTATTTGTCCCAAAGAAGGTGTGTCATATCTGGCCTAATGACTCACGTAATCCTTTAGTACTACGAACGTGTTGAGTTGCCTTTTTAATGTATCTGCTGAAAACAGGTCTTCTGCTCTTTTTTCATTGCTTTGAATACAGAACACACAGTGTGCAGGTGCATTTCATGATTATAAGCAGAAGCAAGGCAACGTGTTGACCTTTCACTTTCACCTTATTCAACCTGCCAATAGTCCTCTGTTCCAAAGACCTCCACCAATCACTGAAGCCCTTTAAAAATACCCACAAGGCACCTGTGGAGTAGTCTGACTAAGGGCAGCATCTCCATGGCAACAACATCATTTACCAGAATAGCTCTGTCTTTCTCTCTTTCTCGCTATTTATGTCTCTCACGCTTTCTGTTCTTTGGATCACGCCTCCTGCTTTCTAGCTTCTGTTCCTCTCCTCATGCATATAAAACCTCCTCTATTTTCCCGTTCCTCTCTCTAGCTTTCCCAGTCCTTCCATCTCCGAACTGCCCGGCTTTCCTTTATCTATTTATCTCCTGTTTCTCTTCCTTTTCCTTCATCATTTCTGTAACCTTGGTGCTCAGCCACATTCTTCTTGTTCTCCACTCTCTTTTTTCTCTCTGTTTCACTCTCTCCACCTCCCCTCCTTTATCTATTTTGCAGTCACACTGAGTAACTAAGAGTCGAGATACTTAAAGCCTCCAGTGTGATTCCTCCTCTCCTCTCCTCTCCTGTGATTGATAGAAGCAATATTTTTGCCTTTCTTTTCAGTTTTGTAAATATTAATTCTTAAATGCCCATTTATTATTCATTGTTTGCATCTTTCTTAAAGATATTTAAAATCCATTTTGAACCAAACCTCCAAAGCTCTGTTGTAAACTGAGCCAACACCTTCCTGCGTTGCTGTTGTGCTAAAAATACAATGTATTATTTACGTGTTTTGCATTTCTGCTTTGTGTGATCAAGAATCTTATTGGACTGGACTTTATGTTGTACACAGTTTGTACCCAGTGAGCACATTTGTAATAAAGCTGCGGTAGGATTATAATTGTAAGTACAAAAATTGTTAAAAGCAATAAAATGAAATCGGATCATTAAGAAATTGCAATTTGACATAAATTGCAACCATTTGTATGAAAAGCTAACAACACATACACTTCTTAATGACAGACAGTGTTCAAGTTTGATATAAACTCAAGTGATGATAAACCAAAAGGGACTTTTCATTCCATGTCCTTAAACACCATTAATGTTTTTTGGCTGAAATGACAACTAGCAGTTTTAGTTGCTCTTCAGGCCAATGCTAACAATAAGAGTCTGTGAGTTGGATGAAAACACCAGCTGACGTCTCCATGTAAAATGAGATTTTATTACGGGGACCGCTGCTGCCACATGATGATTGCTGGCGATTGCTGATGATTCAAATCAATCTCGTGTTCTTTTTAAAAAGAGTGAAGAACATAATGATTTACACCAGATATCAGTTATTATTATGAGGCACTGAATGCACGGCTGACCGGGAGCGCGCGGACATCGCATGTTAGCTGAGTGTCCCACAGTTAGCAGCTAGTTAGCTTAACTCCGCAGCTCTTTCGTTTGTCCTGACTGAGACACCTTCATTGAAGGGGACACGGGCTGAAGAGCGAGTCAAACTACACCGGTCCTGTCTGTCTACCTCTGCCCCGTCTGTCCGCCTCCATTGCTTTCCATTGGAGCTATTTTTAGCAGCAGCAGACTGGTCACGTGGCAGCGGGAGGACGTCAATAATGTTGTTGTTGGTGGTGGGAGAGAGAGAGGGAGAGAGGGAGGGAAGGAGAGAGACTGTAAATATGGAGGAGGTGAAACTGTAGGAGGCTATAGCTGCTCGGTTTTGTTGCATGAAACGTTTTGGGGATACAGTAAAAGAGTACAGGAGCTTTGCGGAGAGGAGGAGGGTGTTGTCGGGGTAGAGACACACCGAGCCTCGGCGGAAAAGACAAGCCGGGAGGAAGCGACCTCTGCTCGGATAACGCGTTTCAGGAGGAGCCGCCGACATCCACGGTGCCGTGAGGTTCGTGCAATACACAGAGAATGTGTGTGTGTGTGTGTGTGTGTGTGTGTGTGTGTGTGTGTGTGTGTGTGTGTGTGTGTGTGTGTGTGTGTGTGAGCGTCTAAGCAGGACATACCTATCGACAGGAAGTTAGTGTGTGTGTGTGTCTGTAGGTAGGATGTTGGCAGTGTCGCTAACAACGCACAGCTCTAACACGGCGGCTAACTTTGAACTCACAGTACTGCTGGAGCTAGCTAAAGGACATGAGATGATACCTGACAGTTACTACAGCTCATTAGCAACCGAGCTGTTAACAACAACAATAACAGTAGCAACACAAACAAAAGCTACCCCTGACCAGTGGTTAAGGAGCAGCTAAAACTTACAGTTGACAGGTAACCAGACTTTTACTGCACCAGCTTTAGCCTAACATTAACCTGCACTGATGGGCAGTGGATGGACACATGCCAGTGTTTACTTAAGTAGGTTTACTTAAATAAATAGGTTTCATTGAAAAATATATCGTCACAGCGTAGCAAGTCTGTTCCAGGCTTTACTCTCTGTGAAGAGAGAGGTAAATATAAAAATGTAGTATTGTATTTATGAATGAGGGCCCTTATTGGAAGCTGGCTTACATACTGTCAGATTTTGCAAAGTCAGTGAGGACAACAGCCTTTTCCAGACTATCTTAGGTGGCAGCCTTTTGCTTCATGGTTCATAACTTTGATATTTTTAAAATGTGTACATTTTCTGTCTGTGTGCAAACTGTGTTTCAGCTGCAGCTTTGTCTGGGGCGTGATACTGAGCTTGGCTTGTTTGGGGTTTTTTGCGTTTTTGAGGTTACTCAAATCTGTAAATGACAATATATCTGTAATGTAGTGTTGCGAAATGTAATGCATTGACTCAGAAAGACGTCTGGCTCTGCAGAGTGGATTATGGTTCATAGAATATTAAAAAAAAAGGTGGCTCAAAATGCCCATATTTACCTCCTGAAGTTCAAGGTGATGTTTCCAGGTGTCTTGTCTTGTCATAGTCTACATGCTTTTACTTTGAAGCATTTGACTGTAAAATTGAAATATTTAAATGATTTAAGAATTTGTTAACTGGCAAAGTGACTTTTTACTACTTGTCTAGAAGCTAAAACATTAACATGGAGTATTTAAAATATGGAACTTTCAGAAGAGAGAAATGTTGCTCAGGAGAGGACACACCCAGTGACAGTTGACTCAGTTATGATTATTATGGTTTGGGCGTGAGGACTGATCCGACCCAGTTGGACTTGGTCTCTGCCTGTTTCGGTCAACTGGTGTTGACAGTGGGGAGGTAAAATCAGAGTAATAATAATTTTCAGATCAGATCGCTAGCAGTTATTAGGTTTTGATGTTTGTCGGCACATATGAACACTAGAACCTGCGAATCGCTGTCCATTTCTGGACACAGTTCAGGCCCTGTTCATGGGGTTTCATGGTGATCATCTACCACCAGACCTCCAGTGGTTATTGACTAGTCATTTAATTTGTATTTTTCTCTGTCATAAGTCTTGTGTTTTGTTCCTGACTGTCAGAGACTGAAACATTGTCACATGTCAGTGGATACAGTTTGTTTTTGGTTTGTGTTGATGTTGTATGTTTTGTCTTTGGGTTTGTCCTGAGCATTTGGGAGCTTTCTCAGTGATAATTAAGTACTGCCGCAATGGCCAGTCCTCTGCTTCCCTGACATGTGACCCACAAAACAAAGGATGCTGGGCTAGTTGTGTTGCGGCTGATAGTGTAGCATGTGCATGGTGATTTGGCAAACCCAGGGCACCAGCAAATGACAACTCAGTCAGGATTTCAGGAGTTATTAAACCCACAGTGCCAACCCATCAGTGATGCTACATTTCTATTCTTAGACAAGTGGTAGCGTATACTTATTATATTGTATACACACCAGTTTGCTGCTGTGGAGGTCTAGTTAACTTTCCTTGTGATTGCTTTTTGAGCCCTGCACGGTCACACACCCACTAACATAAGAGATTTATTGGAACCGTATCACCAGTAGTCCTCTAAGATCTTCTGATCAGGGAGTTTTTGTTAGCTCCTCGCACCAGGCACATTAAGGAGACTGGGCCTTTTAAGTCCTAAACGTTGGACTTAATATCTGTGACTTTGTTTGCTCATACTGTCATGTGTGTCGTGATGTCTGATCTAGAGAGGTGCTGCAGTGTCTAAAAAAACATTACTTGCTTGCTTACTTACACACATCAGCGACACACAACATCATCATCATCATTGCTTAGTATGGATTATCTTCATTATCCCCATGATGTCAGTTTATTGGATCATTGTGACCCAAATATGTATTTAGTTTTCAGTATTTAACACACCACAGACCATTTTGATGAAATGCGTATGCTGTTATTCTGTAATATGACGCATTTAGAATTTCATCACAAGGGGACTGCTCAGAACAGAAAGCACTTAAGTGCTGTGGAAACTGTTCCTCTAATTTGACAACACAAATGTGGAACCAACTCCTTGCTGGATTTAAGGTTCTGCATGTTAATGTTTGTGTGAGCATGTTTTATTTGTCTAGGTGAAACCTAATCACTGATTCCCCTCATTTGAATTGCTGCAATGAATCAAATCAAACCAGTCTGTCAAGATGTTCTCGTAACTCTGTTTGCATGTGTAGAAGTGTAGTTCACAACACTCTGGCCCTGCTCACCCAATAATGGGTTCAACTTTGCCTGTCCTTCTATCCTTCCTTCAGCTCTCCTTTCCTTTCAGAGTGCAAATTACTCTTTGTTATATCATAGCTCAAGTTATATGTGCAACTGTAAAATAAATGTCATGACCAGTTATATGGAGATATTTTTAAATGTTCCAAAACTGTCCAGTGATGGCACAGCGTTTCCAGTTGAATACATCCATAGTCCATGACCTCTGTACATGACCCTACATCTTTGCAGCTGGTGGTAGTCTGGTTGGATCGAGTGTGGTGAGGGATTTGCAGCTCTATCATAATGTGTGGTTAAAGCCCAGAAGACAGAGGTCAAGTGTCACTCCATTAGTATATGCATACTAATGGAGTGACTCCCCTATACTGTGCACAGATTGTATAAATGGTATGCATTTGTGTTGCATTTTCCTAATCATGAAAGACCATTCAAAGCTATTTTCACTGCAGTTTTTGCCACCCACCCATTCACACACATTCCCACATTTCTAGCTGTTCTGTCACTGTATGTGTCTTTCCCAAAGACACATCTGCACAAGAAGCTAAGGGTCAAACAAACTTCTTGCTTCTTGCTCGAGGGTGACCTTCTCTATCTTTTGAGACACGGCGGTCCCATCTATTCTATTTGATAATAACCTATAGCAAGTATTTATATAAATACAGCTACTCAGCACTAATCAGCTGACAGCTGAGACTGGCAGGTGAATATAGTGGAGTATAAAGCAACTAGAGGCTGTGTGGTGTTCCATCCTTCTGGTGGATGGTAATGTCCATGAAATATATGAACTTGAGAGGTGATGATAGTGGATGCGGGTGGTGTTTTGTTGTGTCACTGTTGTGTCACATGGTTTTTCTTTTTTTTCTGTCATTTGTTTCCACAGTCTTCAGATTTATCTTTTGACCCCTTGAGGGTTTCCCAACCATCACACACCACCAGGAACCAGTGCCCTATATTGACACCTATGACATGTCGTTTTGATTGACAAAGGAAACAAATGATCCCAAAAGACAGTGGTCACACATACTTGAAGAGAATACTGCTACATTGACCAAATGAACAAATGTCTGTATGTAAACATATCTGTAAACATGAAGCTGCTCGAGCACGGCCCTTTCTCGGTTTGCTTTAAAGAAAGGCAATAAACATGAGTCTGGGTCCTGGGGAATTTGGTTATTTTTACTCAAAAAAGACTGAAATGATTTATTGGTTTTCCAATTGTTCCATGATTTTCTTAATCTTAATGTCTGGTCTTTTAAGACAGCTTCTATTTATGTGCATTATGTTTCGGAATATGTCTGTTGTCCCGCCACTCAAATCTGTTTTAGAAGAGAAAAAGAATCAGAGTGGTCTGTTGTACGGTTGTGTGTGTTATAGTCAGCAAGAAAAAGAGACAAACAAACAAATACTATCAGGGGCTGATTTGGACTCTCCATCCCTTTTTGTCTCACACATACTGTTTGTTTAGGGAAGAGGCGCTCAGGTGAACGGTTACCACGGCAGCCAGCCCCCCTGGTTGCCAGGCAGCACTTCCTGCTCCTCTCCAGAATGGGAGGGCCCAGGTATTTTAGGAAATGATGGTGTGAAGTGGAGGAGGAGGTGACAAACTGACAAAGAGAAATTTTTATTTCTTGACACTGTAACAAAAATGTATTTCACTTCAAAATCTTTCTTTCTTTCTTTCTTTCTTTCTTTCTTTCTTTCTTTCTTTCTTTCTTTCTTTCTTTCTGTCTGTCTGTCTGTCTGTCTGTCTGTCTGTCTGTCTGCCTGCCTGTCTGTCTGTCTGTCTGTCTTGCACACACTCAGTGAAAGAGAGAGAGAGAGTGCATGTGCATGGCCTGACACTGTTACCAGGCTAGGTGCTGTAGTAACGCAGACCTCCTCTGACTTCTTTGAAGAGACCGTGGACTTGGAGAGAAGCCATGAAGGCAGCTTTATTCCATTTTGGCTCAAACCAAAAATAGACATGGAACCAGGCTAATTTCAGTTTTAAATGTGTCAGTTGTTTTTGTTATTTAGGCGGCTGGCATAACATTTTAGGCTTGTTCCTCCTTCCTCCTCATTTTATGAGGAGATGTAAAGTAGCAGGGAAATCGGATGTGTGTCTATACGTGTCTGTTCTTTCCTTTCTTTTTTATTCAATGTGGTCGGCAGCCATGTACACTTTTTTACAACACATTACAGTACATCAGATGATATACATGTCACATTACTAGTTGGTATACTACGTTATATTACATAAGGCCACCTTCAGACAGGTTTGATGTGGCAAATGTGAATTATTGACCACTGGTTACTAATTCAGCTGCAGTTGTCGCCCTTGATGATGATGATGAATGCGTTTGTGTGGTGCACATGATCCACGCTTTGTCAGTACAGGACCAGTAGGTGGTGCCAGAGGACCAGGCAGCCAAATTTTGTGACCGGGTGCAGCTTGTTCCCCTAATGTGTTGGTGGTGGTTAAGGCAGCGATTCACAAACTGGATCCATTATCCATTTATTATTAAACACAATTATAAATTAAGAGCAACCAATATATGGTGCATAAACTGCCACTATGTACACCCCCATCAGGCATATTTTTTATAGCCATTTATATGCCATTTTATAATAACTTTCATGACAAATGATGAATGACTGGTCAGTTTACATTAGCTATCATTTTTCTGATTTTACTTCTTTAACATTTTTGTAGCGTTTGAAGAGTGGGGCGGCATTGTCCATGTCTATATGTTTGCGTGACTAGATTTTCTGTAATGCCCTAGATTTTCTGTAATGATACTCAGTGGTGCAAGAAAACATTATCATATTATGCCAGTTCTTTTGATTTGTTTTCCTGTTTTTTTTTATTAATTTAAACATTTTATAAATAACTTTTAAGGCTAATGAAGCTGTCAAAGCTTCACTAGTCTTATTTTGTCTTTATCCTCTTAAAAGCAACTTCTAACTTGTAGGAAAATAGTAAATAAATGAAAATAAACTAGCTTTACTTGTCATTATTGTTTATTTCATTTTTATCATGTCATTATTATTCTTTAAACAGTGAGTAGTCAGGGCTGAAAACCTTATTTGTTTCTTTTGCAGAAATACCAACATTGAGAAAAACGGCTGATTTATCTGTCCTACAACACATGGCCGATTCAGAGGACCCACTTTAACGTGCACACACGCATACAGAGGACTCATCAGTGCGAGAGGTCCAGAATCCACCTTCATGAATTCATCACACACCTCAGGTAAGGCTGTTTTTTTAATTCGAAACAGTTGCTGTGGTTATACATCTTTCTGGAGTGAGCCATAAATGTATGTTAGTCTGTGGCCAGTGCTGACATGAGCTATGGTAGTAGATGTCCTCTGGTAGCCTTTATGTTTTTATCTGTTTGATCAATAGATATTTGATAAAAAACATCAGTATGCAGTGTTTTGGTTTGTCACTGAATCTACACACAATACGAGTACCAGATACTGTTCTTTTATCCTATATTTACATGTTTTGTCTTTCTAATTATTCCATGGGCAACTCAAACTTTCTTCCTTAGGGCTGTGTTAGTGTGTTGCGCAGCTTGTTGTTCCATTTATTATCTCAGTCACTTACGAAAAGGGGAGCTTTGTGAGCCAGTGGCCATTACTTTACTATTTAGGGATAAACTGGTGTGAGGAGGAGTCAAGCTGTATAGCATCACTTTCCAGATGAATGACAGAAACAGACACATCAAGATGAATGTGTTTGTGTACGGTGTACACACATTTTTCTATAGCTGTGTGGACAAACAAGAATAACAATTCTGTCCTGTGTCCTGAAGCACGCCTGCAATGACAGATTAGTTAACTGGGTAGTACATAGTTAAGACACATTTAAGGCCACCTCAGGTATTTTTTGACAACTTTGTCTCAGCCTGTGTGCCTGGATGGCTAACTACCTAATTTGGTTGTCATGGATACAGATATAATATATGATAAACACACCCATACACACAGACAGCAGTGTGACTCCAGGGTTTGATGCTCCTCAAATAGAAACGCAGAGATGAGTCATCCACTGAGCTACTGCAGTATAAACACACACACACACACGCACACACACACACACACACACACACACACACCTTTAGCAGAAGTGTTTTATATGTGAGACCATCGAGATGTCAGACATGTTGCCTGGCCAGTTTTCTCTATTTACATTCCCTTCTTTTTCTATCTACTTACTCTCTGTGCTTGTGAGTCAGACTGAGACAGCACTACATTTGCTTGAGGACCAGCAGAGGTGGTTACACAGGAGGTGAGGATGATGTGGGCGAGGAAGGTGATGAAAAGAAGGTGGGATAAAGGTGATGAAATATTTTCATTCCTGGAAAGGAAACTGTCAGCAGCAATAACAACCAACCTGGAGATGATGAAGAGCTAACAGTTATGGAGAAGTGAAATCCATTTACAATATTCAATGAATCAGAATTGTCCTGAGCTGATCTACTGGAGCCATTCAGGCCATTCATTCACTTGATTCATTCTGTTGCTTAGGTTTTTGTAATCTATGCACTGTGGGTTTGCCAGCAGAAACATCCTTGTGTTTTAAACAGTGGTACCTATTCTGTAAAGTGCCGCTACACTTAGGACGGAGCTGCTGAATCAAATAAACAAAACCTATAAATAACCAGTGGTTTTAATTAATAATATCCACACTGACAGGGAAGTGAACAGTGCGGCTTTTGGTAAAAAAGTGACCTCTGTGGTTCTCCATAATATTTGCTCAGCTGCCTCACACGTCTACAATACTGCTTTTAGATGGAAATGTTAAAATAATGCATGATTTTCACGGGGGTTGTACATTGGCCAGTTTTTTCAGACGATATAACGTATGGTATGGTATTGCTCTCTTCTTTTTGCTAGTTGGAGAAATCTCCAAATTAGCTTTTTTTCAATTTTCAAATCACATGCAATGTCTAGTGTATATCTGTAGTCCTGCTCCTTTGCTAGCACCTCATAGATCACACGACATAGATGAGAAATCTGCTCTGGTTCTGGCACAAATGACAGCATCTCCAGTCTGACTGTAAAATCTGAAAGGTCGAGTTATTTAGGAGGCATAAAACAGTTTCTAAAGAGGAAGCTCCCAATGCCCTCTCCTTGCTGCAGTCAGCTTTAAGGGTATATTTGCATCTTAACGAGTAGTAAGTACTTAATGGCAACATTGGATTTACAGGATTTTGTATGAATATGATAAAGTAGCATCTTTCTTAATTGGAACACACAAAACCAGATGAGACCAGTTAATCTGTTAATGTATCTATAAATGTGCCTGACTCACTGGTGTTTATCATCACTAGTGAGGAGTCATTCATTGAGGAGCATGCTTTGTTGCACATCTGGTGAAAAACACAACACTGTTTGACTGACAGGTGATGTCAGAGAAGTGCAGTACAGAAACATGACAGCGCTGAATGCCCCCCTCTCCTCTACCCCAGAGCCACACCCCCATCCCCCCACCCCCCACCCCACCCAGAGCTGGAGGCTTACTGTTCTCTCTCTCTCTTTCTCTCTCTCTCTCTCTCTCCCAATCCCCCCTCCCTCTGTGTGTGTCTATTTTTATCTCTAGCTACTCCTCCTCCCTGGCAGGCTATTTTCAGCTATAGTCCCTCCATCAACCCCCCATTTCATGTGTTAGTAAATGCTTCTCTTCTCTTCTCTTCTCTTCTCTTCTCTTCTCTTCTCTTCTCTTCTCTTCTCTTCTCTTCTCTTCTCTTCTCTTCTCTTCTCTTCTCTTCTCTGTTTTTTACACCCATGCCATAACAGAAACATGAATGATAAACAACAACAGGAAGTCATGTAGGTGAATGGGGGGATGAACGTGCCTGTGTTCCCTTTTCTGTTTCATTGTTGATGCTGTGATGTTCTCTGAAATAAAATGAGCTTGATTCTCTCTTCATCCTCCGAACTTCCTTTCCACACAGTGATCTACTTTCAGTCTCTTGTTCCCTCACCCTCTCGCTCTGTCTCCTCTATTACTCTCTCTCGCTCTCGCTCATGCTCTTGCTCTCTCTCTTTCTCACTCGCTCTCTCTCTCTCTCATTCAGCAGCCCAAAGAGCGTCACAGACACACACAGAGCACACACCCGCCAATGACTCTCAGACAGTGAATATTAGCCGTCTGACCAGCAGCTGTTTCTGGTTGCATGCCTTGTCCTTTTTGTGTGTTTTCAAGCGAGGATAAGAGGACAACATGTGATCCCTGGCTATGCTTTTTTTTCTGGGAGTATTTTCAAGCTCTACTCGTCTTCTCCAGCTCAGCCTTCCTCTTTTCACATTTCCTCTTTTCTTCCTTTTTCTGCTCTCTCCCTCTTCCTTCTTCCTTCCATTTCCCTCTCACTGTCTTTCTCTCAGCTCTTCGTTCTAATTTTGGAAGCATGGAACCTCTGGGAGCGCTCTCCCAAAGCTATTTGCGTCCTTCCCTCTCCTCCTCCTCCTCCTTCTCCTCCTCCTCTCCTCTTCCTCTCGTCAGCCAGGAGGAGAACAGCATGAGGATCCTTTGATGCATCAGAGCAGGGGAATTTGGCTTCTCCCTGTCTCTATATTTTTGTTGTGTTGGGTGTTTGGGAAGCAGTGAAGAGGTTGCAGTACTGCTTTATTCTCGAACCAATTCTTCACTTCTCGGCTTATAAGATCCACAGTTTTTCATCAAATGCAACTGGATTTCATTGATTCCTGTCGGGTCATGGTTCAGAGTTGGTGTTTGCAAGAATTCTGAGAGGGTTGATTGCTCCAGTGGAAACAACCTTTTTCTTAGACCTGCATCACTGCATGCAAAAACATACAAGCAACTGTCACCATCTCAGGAGCTGATCAAGTGTTTGGCAAGGATCGGGACTTAAAGTGATGAAGACAATACTAACCTAGGAGAAAGTCATATCTCAGGTGTCTGCTGAGCCTCCTCCTTTCTGGGAGGCTGAAATTTAAACTTCTAATTTTGATTCATGTATCAAGCCTAGCCAAGCGGGTGGATTTTAGGAACCTATTGTTCAGGCTGCAATGTTGGAAAAGAGGACATTGTCTAAAGTCTCAGTGTGTTAAGACAATGTACATCTCAGTGACTGGTCATCACATCAATAACTGAGGAGACAGCAGCAGAATCTCTCATCGGAACTGGGAGCTGGAGGCACAGCAGGGTGTCTTTGCCCACAACAAAAACCTCAGTGGAATTTTATCATTTTTGTTGTTGATGGAATTTATAATCAGTTTTGCTGTCAATTCAAAGAGTATTTAAAAGTTTTCAAGTTAACCAGTCATTCATTTTTAAAAAGACAGTTCGATCTCTGCTCTTCGCTGTCTTTCCTTGACAACATGTATCCTAAACGAAGCCATGGGTGTATCTCATAAGATAAACTGATTTTTTGCTTGTGACTTAATAGAAGGCAGCCTCTTGTCTTGGCATGCTGTTGCGCCCTACAGTGTCAGGATTGTGCGCCATGTTGCAGACCATCTATGAGACTGAGTCCTGCTTTTCCTCTGCTAGTACAGACAGCCACCTCCAGCCTCTGGAGCTCCTGAGTGGCAACAGGAGCTCCAGCGCTGCCATGCCCACCACGGGTGAGTCACATCTGGGAAATATGTGTGTATGTGTGTGGCTGTGTGTGTCACTGCACAAGCAAAGTACCAGAGGAACAGTGTGTGTGTCTGTGTGTGTGTGTGTTGGACATTAGATATAAATGGTGTGAGGCAAACATACTGTTTGAGTATCTGGAAAGAGACAGGTGCGTGCCAGCATGCTAAAGAAAGCCAATCATTGTAGTGTTGTCCACTGGTGTGGCTCGCATACCATCACACTCAGCATTAGGGTGACACCCTCAGTTAACGAAGCAACTAATGCACTTATAAAAACCTCTGTGGCTGATTGCTATGATTGCTCCCCATCAGATTTCAAACAGATAACTCAGATTTGAATGTAGGTACATAATACAAATTTTAGATTGAGTTTGACTATACATTATCTTTTATGTCCTTTACAGCTCTGCTCCTCTAGACTGCTCCTTGTCAGTGAAGGGGCTTTGACTGATAACCTTTCTTCAACACTCTGGTACTCTCCTTGAGTCTTTAGTATTGTACTCAACAACAACAACTTTTACATATTCCATTGCATGTATGGTTGCTTGGCTGGTTAGTAATTCATTGAACGCTCCAACACATGTGATTTGTGAACAATGAAATTCAGTGGCTCCAGTGAGACACTGCTAAAAGGTATGTCTGATGCTGTTAGTTGGGCAGGGGTTGGAGTGTGGCTTCCTTCCAGGAGGTTCTTAGTTGGTACAAGCAGGATGCACATTCACTGTAATCTCCTTTTCAGTAATGCACTCCTAGCTCATTGGCAAACCGAGGTCACCGAGGTGTAGATGTGTGATTATTTGGTTGTGCGTGCATGCGTGCGAGCGCACACCTTAACTCACGTAGTCCTTAGATCGCCTTATATCACCTTAGATCAAACTTTTAGATATCAGTTAGATATTACTATTCACTAATATTGATCAAACATATTTTAATAAACTTTATGCACTTAATGTGACAGTGATGTGTGTTTGCACGTAGCAGCTTATTTAAAGAATTAATGGTTACACATTGTAACCAGTGACTGAAAATCTGCATACCAATCTGAACAAAACTCCTCAGATCAGCAGGATGCCCTTTTTTAAAAAACACCTCATTACCGGGGAAATATTTAATTATAAATACCTTGCTCTGTCTCCTGTTTGGTTCAGGCCATATTGTGTAAAAAGTTAGCTTGAGTAACTACTAGTAATGAGTGTGATAAAAGTGTTGAACCACAGCATTGAAGCAGGTTGTAAAACTAAAACACAGCAAAAGGCACTAAAAAGCACTACAATGCTGAGAGGAATTGTGGGTTGGGTGTTTGTAGTTGTTGGGTCCATTGGGACCATTATTATATTTGTATTGATCATTACAGAGCAGTTGTACATACAGAGTGTGTAACTGATTTGGGTCAGATGTTGTCAAACATATTAAGCCTTGTGGACCACAACTGTCAGTATCAATCGATGACCTACAGACAGGCATCCTGTAGGACTTCTGACCCCTCAGTCTCTATAGCAACGCAACACATGTGACTCCTCTCGCTCTCTCTAAGCTTCTAATTTGTCTAAAGTACACACAGCCATTATACTATTTTTACCTCACTCTCCATCTTGCTCCGTCTTTTCTTTCTCCCTCTCCGTCTCCCTCTCTGGCTTTTTTTAGAGTGTTTTGCAGGGCTGACATCATAGTGCCTATTTTCTTTTAGCAGTGCGAGATGAACAGGACAGGGAGAGAAAGAAGAGAAAAGAGGAATAT
The DNA here is from genome assembly GCA_016785345.1 of Trinectes maculatus. NCBI lineage: Eukaryota > Metazoa > Chordata > Actinopteri > Pleuronectiformes > Achiridae > Trinectes > Trinectes maculatus. Next base: position 61,094 of record JAFBJQ010001442.1, read on the forward strand.
TGGCTTCCATAAATACCTCCCAGCACCAGTATCTGCTCTGGAGTAGGAGAAGTAACAATAATGGAAACAGAGAAAAGGGAGAGAAATAAGAAAAGTCTTCAAATGTGGATTTTTAACACACTTTTCTTTAACTTACAAGTGTCTTTATAACCCATGGATTTGTCTAATATTATTAGCAGCAATAATAATTTTGAATGTGGATAAAGAGTGGATTAATGCATCTTTAAAGAAAAAACACAAAGCACTCCTGTCAAAGGCAGATGTTGGAAACTCCATTTCTGTGGCTTGATGCTTACTTTTTTTCTAACCACCCATCACACTGGCTCTTAGGTTTTGGAGCACATAAAGAACTTCAGGGGCAATTCGTAAAGGGAAACAAACAAACATTTATAGGCTAAACTATTTAATTTAATTTAGTAGAAATTTGTACTCACTAGTAATTTATATTATTTTAAATAAAATCACATTTTTATTTTAAATTGTAGTATACTGATGGTCATGGTTCAATTACATAAACTCTATGGTATGAATTTCAAGTTCAGTTGGGAGATCCCTCACATACAGTAATATAATCCACTGCATCCAAATGCCACAGAAAGTCTACTTATGATGTTAACAACAGCAGCTAGCTCAGCCTCTGGTCCACCCTACATGTCCACCTGAAATTATGATTGTGGTTGTGTTATCATCTGTGTTAGACAAAAAATATCTATCATCATTAGTATCTGTAACTGAAACTGTCTGTAATGCATCTTACTCACAGAGTCAAGCCTGTATATGTGTTAAAAACACACTGCCTGAAGTAAGGGTGTTCACAATTGGGCTCTGTCACAGACACTTGGGCTTCCTCTTTATGATGCTCCACTGCAGCCTCCTTCAGCTCCTGTTTGTGGGCTCCTGTCTGTGGGCTCTCTCCCCCTTGAGTCTGGTCTTTAGCAAGAGGAGTGAAGCCCAGTCAGGCTGAGATCAGATGACCGTCTCAGGCAATCAATGATATTCCACCTCTTCACCTAAAAGCTCCTAGGTTGCTTTGGCCATAGACTTGTTGTACTTTGTTGTACTTCCAATTTGGCTGAATGTTCATGTATGCTGTGTGAAATGCAGCTTAAACTTTGTTTCAGGGGTTCACCAGGTGTTTAGATCTTGTGGTGAAATCCTCTGCAGTTATGGTTCTGAGGTCTTCTATTGAACATTGAAACAGCCAAGTTCAAGGAAACATGAACTTGGCTGTTGTGCTCTCTGCATGCCCGTGCAAGTCCTGAGATAGTTTGTGAGAAAAGAGCAACTCTCTGTAACTGTGAATGAAAAGTTTTTAAGTTCCAAAAACGGAGTGAGACACTCTTTGCACTTAATGTCATGTAATTATCAGGGATGGCATTATCCATGATACACGTTAATATCTATTCAGCCGCTTTTGTATCAGGCCTAATTTTCTAGCCCACTCTCATTTGCTTATTGTTGCAGGTTACAGCTCCATCAAATACATTTGCTGTAAACGTCAAATCATTTTGAAAAGTTTGCTAAAACCATGGAAAGAAATTACTGTACAGTGAACCCTCGTTTATCGCGGGGGTTATGTTCCAAAAAGAACCCGTGACAGGCGAAATCCGCGAAGTAGTCAGCTTTAATTTTTACAATTATTATACAGTACTATAGAATGAAACCAAAGATCAAAACCTGTTGTCAGGCCCAAGCATTTGTTTAAGAAATAAAAATAGAAGTGTTTTCTAACAAATAACTATGATAGTTTTTAGAAATACTGTAAAATAATCATTTTAATAATCAACCTATGCGTTTGGACACATTGTGACTGACGCGTATTTCACAGTTCCTCTGACTGTGCCTCTTCGTGCTGACTCCGCTCCGCTGTAGCGTCTTTTTCTACTGAAGGCCGTGGTGCAGGTGTCTTTGTCGGTGCAGAACGTTTCGTCGACATTGTGGGTTTTGTCGTGGAGACAATATGCAAACATGTAAATTTGCCAAGCCGAACGCATTCTGTACTGGACAGAGACGAGGCACGGAGGAGATTGATTGACATTGGCCTTAGCCAATCAGGACACAGAACACAATGCGCGTTCATATACTGTAAAAAAATCAAAGCATAACAAACTGCCCAAAAAAAATCTGTGAAACAGCGAAGCCGCAAAAGGTGAACCGTGTTATAGCAAGGTTCACTGTATATTCTTCCCTAACTGTCACAAAAGACATTTACCGGTACCTGATGCCCTTGGCATCTGATTGGTCCTGCCCCCTGTGTGAATTAAACACATAATACTGAACCAGACAAGTTTGGTTTGTGATCTGGTTGTACCTTTTTGGTTGTGTTTGGCCAGAAAGGTTCAGCCTGAGCCACACTCTGTTCAGTGAGAGAGAGGTGTCAGTAGAAGCTCATTGTTTTACAAAAGCTATATTTCAACTTACGTTGCAGTGATTTCAGCAGAGAAAAAAAACCTCTACATTGAGGGGATTTTACATTTTACTGTATGTCCTTAGGTCCACGAGCACTATCAATGCTAAATTCAGTTTTTTTCCAATCATTTTATTTTGCATTTACTGTGCACAAGTGCAGAGCCCGATCAATACGAGGGTACTTTTCAGTATTTACTGTATTTTCCTCAGGTTATCATTGTTATTATTATTTTGTTGGTGATGACATAATTTATAATTGAGCAGTTCTTGCTTGTTCTGTATTGTCTATTATGATTTTTTAACAAGTGGTGCGCAATATGACAATACAGAGTTGTTACTGTGATTAGGCTGAATCCTAACTCTTGCCTGCCCGAATGAGGAGCTACAAACAGCAGCAACAAAGTCCAGCTCTGTGTAAAGTCCCTAAATTACACTCTCTGTTCAAAAAGTATGTAGGTCGTAATCATGTTTTAAAAAAATCTAAATTGTATTGGCTCTTCCTCAAATATAAGATGACCTCCTCATATTAAATTAATAATTTGCGGGAAAAAAGAATAGCATTTTCCAGTATATTTTGGCAAACCCAATATACCTTCGCTTCAGAAGAGTAGAAAACACAAAACAGTTGTTTTTTCTTGTCATTCAGCTTCAGTGCTACACAGCAGTCTGACTGGAATACTTTCTGACATACAATAACACAGCTATTGTAATAGCTACTGTTGAGCCATTTTTGGAAGTGTAAGGGTTCCTCTGTGTTGGGTTTAGTGCCATCTAGTGTTTTTTAAAATCAATTTTACGTCTTTTTTTAAGGTAGTGTTACAAAATAAAAAGCTGTTTTTATTTTAAGTGTTAAATTAGTATGATGCATACGGACTCTTTTATTAGCACCAAGGCCTGCTTTCATTTCTTCCAGGATTTATTAGACAAATTCGATGCACAGTCTGTCTTTCATGCTTTTTATTACATCCATCCTGGTGCATGACTTGCTCCGTGTGACTGCAATGAGCTGTAGTCTGACTTATAGGATACATGTTGCCTCCAATTCTCCTTTTTTCTGCAGACCATTTTATATGTGTGTTTGCATGTATGTGTGCGTGTACATGCTTGTGTGTGGGTGCGTACGTGTGTGTTTACCAGACTATAAATGTCTTGAGTTTGACGTCAGACCCTGGCTGCTGTGGAATGCTGCTCTCTTGCCAAACAGACTCTAGTACACACACTCACAGACCAGTCTCTCACATAGACACACACACTGAGGCAGTGTGTGTCCTGAATTGGAAGGGGGGGACACGTGCGTCACAGTGAAATGCCAGAATATTTGTTTTGGTAATTTAGATGTGAGTGGCTGTGCGCAGCCACACACATACACACCCACCCACATACCCACCCCTACACACATACGTGCACACACACATACGTGCGCGCGCGCACACACACACCTTGTTTATCGTTGGTGTTTTACCAACTTCTGCTTGCAGTCACATTGACTGAGCTAACTTTAATGTCATAAACCCAAAAATCTAAAAGTGGACTGTTTATTTGTCATGTGTGAAGAAAAAAATCTTCAGCCGTATGATGTTTTTTTCAGTCATAATATCAAAACTGGCAACGTTTATAATGACTGTACAATAACGTCAAATAAAAACATGATATTCTATATATAAAGGTGATGTAGTTGCACAATGTAACAACAAATTCACATATCATATCTTATTTAACAAAGGAGTGACAAATTGTCAGTGAATTCTATGATGTTGAGCTGACCTGGTCCTGTTGCAGTTGTGCCCTTATTTTTTAACTATGTGATAGCAAGGTTAAATTGTTGAAACCTTTTGCACTGACAATATTGAAATACTCAAAAAAAAAAAGGTAATATGTTTATTTTTTAATAAACAATTTATCCATTCTTCTTCAGAGCTAACATTTGGCTTAAAGGCAGTTAAGATTTGCGATGATGATCTTGTCTCCTTTAATGAATCGTAATCCTCCAGTAAAGAGCTATCGTAGTCTTATTGTGGGTTTAACTTTGAACCCACGTGGGATGTGACAGCAGATTGGGAGGTGACCAATCACAACACCCTTGTGCAGAAAGCTTTAAGTGCAGACCACACATTAGGTACATCCTAATTGGATTTCCTCCCTGGACAGCAGACAGTAAATATCCTGAAGTTTTAATATGTTTGAGTGTGTAGCGTCTCGCAGGAAGTTGTAGAATCAGTAGTGTAATCACCCATAACCAGGAGAGCTTATTATGGCAGACCAGAGTCACTGAGTTGCTCGAAAGCACACTGTAAGGTGCTGGTGTTGATAAATGCAGCGGCAGCATCTACGTAGTGGAAACACCAAATTAATGTCCTTTAGCTGAAGATAATTGGATATATCCTGCAGTCAGCTGTCACTGTGGTGGTGTTAGGCAGGTTCAAACAGTGTGGGGACTGCTCTGCACCAAAAATGCCAGACTCATTAACCCAAAAGAAAATTTCTTTTGGTTTCATGTGACCGAAGAATACAAAGCCAATATTCATTAGGGTTCTTTTCTTGTTGTTTTGTCAGCAGGGAGTTTTCTCTGGAATGTGGTCTATAGAGATAGAATGTTGCCACAATGTTATTTAGCCTCATTGCAAATAGACATAAGCCATAAATGCATAGTAAAATACCTTATAATATTTATTGCAGTGATCACCCCAGAACTGATTCATTTGTTATATTGCACATTGATATGCTCAGTTTGTTGTGTAGTTCAATTTTGAAATGCCTGCATTTACTAAAGGTATAAAAAGATAAAGATATATTTGTTGAACAGTAAACCTTGGAAATTTTCTGTTTCTATAGTTAAATATTTCTGATTGTTTTTACAAGCTCAGGATCAAGACATTATATTGATTTGAATGATACGGCACAATTTAGTAAATCACCATCTGGCAGTTACAAAGAACTTTGTAAGAATGTAAGAATTGTGAACTTTGTAAGAATTGTGATCTTAAGTTTTACCATTGCCTTATGTATTTCACTAATTTTTAAATTTTTAAAGTGTGCTGGTGCTTCCTTACTTTTCTTTCCTTTGTTCGTGATTAATTTATCTCAGTTTTCATTAGACTGCTGTAAATTAACAGGTTCTATTGATATGTATATGAACAGTATATATATGTATGTTTTATTCTGCATATGTCCTGTAGCTAAGCCCCACTGAATATGGGCTAGGCTAAAGCCAGTGTAAAATTAGAGTAATTCTAAGTCAGTGCTACCCAGTGCAAGGCTAATGCTAGGCTTGTGGATATTTAGGATAGATATATTTAGGTAGTGGGACGCTGTGTTCCTCACTTCCTTACAGTACTTACACAGCTCATCTAAATAAAATTGCCTTGGTGTGTGTGTGTGTGTGCGTGCGCGCGTCTGGGCGTGTGCATGTCCGCTGATGTAGAAGTGTGCTGAATACCTGACAAAATGTTCCGATCTACCACTGCTAGACGGCTTGCCACTCCTTCACTGCGAGGGGTGGGCAGCCACCACTAAATCACATCTGTTCTCTGTCCTTGCTCCTCAATGGTAGAACGACATCAGGACAGCAGAATCTCTCCAATGCTTTCGTCGCAGACTGAAAACTCACCTATTTAGACTGACTGCACCCCACTCCCTGATTATAACTTAAAAACTACAAGCACTTGACTGCAAGCACTTGAAGTGATTTTAGCCTGTTTTCCGATAAATATTTATGTTCTCGTTTACTTCTTGCACTTTTTAGGTATAACTCAATGTTGAATGAACTTAAAGTGGCTTTGGATAAAAGTGTCTGCTAAGTGAATGTAATTTAATGTAACAAAATATTCAAAACCAGTCAATGAGTCATTTTTCTCCATCGGTTTCTCTGACCTGCAGTCGTGGAGGTGAAGAGCAGCCTCCCATCGGGCATGCAGAGCCCAGTAGGAACAGCAAGCGAGCACAGAGGAGGAGGCGGAGACGGTGGTGAGTGGGGAGTCCTGGGGGGTGGGATGTTTAGTCTTCTGGACTCACAGAATGGTTCACAGGAACAATTTCTAACTGATCTGGGTGATCTGTGAAATATTATATCACAATCTAATCACTTGCCCATCCAATCACCATCCATAATTTGCATTGTGATCTCTCTTACTACACTTGAAATATGTGGTCAAACTGGCTTCTGGGTCATTTAAAAAAAGCATCACATCAAAGACATTTGTGCTCTTCTAAAAGTAAAGAAGAAATCAGTAGACAGGCAGAGAAAAACCATTGGAAAAAACACATCAGAATCATCAATAATTTAGTCACAGTAAGTAACATCAACCTTTTTTTCAGGTGAGGGTCCAGGGGAGGGACCAGGAGGAGGAGGTGGAGGGGGCCCAGTTGACTTGCGAACAGAGCCAAGGGTTGGGTCGTTGTCTGGGGGTGCAGCTGTGGTGGACACAGCCCTCAGAGAGCAGCAACTCCAGCAGGAACTGGTGCTACTCAAACAGCAGCAAGAGCTGCAGAAACAGCTGCTGTTTGCAGAGTTCCAGAAAAAACACGAAGTGCTAACAAGACAACATGAAGTCCAGCTGCAGGAGCACCTAAAGGTAGATAACATCCAGTCACCTGTTCTCAGAGCCTACTCTATAAGCTAAATGGCAGGATGCATTCATTCAGTATTATTCAGTATAGTAAGTGTGTGTGTGTGTGTGTGTGTGTGTGTGTGTGTGTGTGTGTGTGCGTGTGTGCGTGTGTGTGTGTGTGTGTGTGTGTGTGTAAGCAACAACAGGAACTGCTGGCAGCGAAGCGGCAGCAGGAGCTCGAACAGAAGAGGAAACTTGAGCAACAAAGGCACGAAGAGCAGGAGAAACACAGATTGGAGCAACAACTGCTGCTGCTGAGGAACAAGGAGAAAGGCAAAGAGAGTAGGGTTATGTTACTGCCTCTGATTTTGCTATTAAGCCATCTATATGTCTGCTTTGGGATTGCAAGCTCATCTTTGTGTGTTTGTTTTGGAAGGTGCCATTGCCAGCACTGAGGTGAAGCTAAAGCTCCAGGAGTTTCTCCTCAGTAAGAAAGAACCTGGTCCTGGTGGACTCAACCATTCCTTCTCCGCAAAGTGCTGGTGAGGATAATAAGAGTTTAACACGGACAGATTAGTCACATCATGTTAACATTACATTTTGACTGGCATTCCTCAACACAATTCTGATCATATTTTTAATTTTAAGTATACGAGACAAACTGACCTGCTGAATCAAATCACCACCACGATCAGTGAGTCTTTGTTAACTGACTTGACAGATTCTTCTCATTATGGATATACGCACTCTGTAAACAATAAAAACAACACTTACCTTCATCCATGACTAGCTCATGAAATAAAAATGACGGCCTTTGAGAAGATGTCAGCAGTGACAAAAGAAAGCAGAAGTACACATCTGTTGAGTAAACAACATTTAGTGCTAAAATATAAATATGCACATAATATTGTGAAAAAACTCTCACCAGTCAGCTTACTGGCTTTCTCTTTGACTTTTTGTTTGGCTGTGTATGTTTCTGTAGGGGCGCACAGCACACCTCCCTGGATCAGAGCTCTCCTCCACAGAGCAACACCCCAGGAACTCCCCCCTCCTATAAACTACCCCCACTGATGGGGAACTACGAGAGCAAAGATGATTTCCCACTCCGCAAGACAGGTAGGAGACAGACTGAAGCAGAGAGGTGTGTGTTTGTGTGTGTGCGTGCATGCGTGTGTGTGTCTGTCTGTGTGTTTGTGTGTTTGGCTTGTATGACTCAGTCTGAACCACCAGTGAAGAGGTAGCCCAAACCTAGATATAACACTCTATCACAGATGCATATCTGACACAATGTGACAGCGGTTTCTGTGAGGTTTGGTTTAAGGGTTTGGACCTGTCTCCATGCGTACAGGAACTTTTGCTGACTGTTTCTATTGTCCTGTCTGTCAAGTGCTCCATTCTTTCTCTGAGATTACTCTGGTAATGGTGACAGACAATCACACTGAAATGACATGCTTGTGTGCATATTTGTGGATTTTGTAAAAAATGATGGGACTAAAATTTTGAAATCTATTATCTATCTATTATTGTTCTGCTCTACTTTTAGTATATTATAATAGTTTATGATGAAAATATGCAATTATCCCCATATGTATTTATTTATTATCAAAATGTTGTAATGTAATAAAAAAGGTGAAATTTTGAAAATAAGGAAACAACATTGCTGTTTTAGTTAATGGTCTCCTACTTGATTGCCCTTGACAGCCCATTATAATAGCATATCCATTGCATTATATTTTGCTAGTTAGTTTTGCTAGTTATATGAATCATCTGTCCAACACTATGAATTAATATTCTGACACACCCCAAACAATACACCTACTCTTGCAGAATCAGTGCACATACGTGTCTCCAAAAAGTGTCTGCTTTTTGACCAAGTTCACTAGCAGGAAGTGCTTTCTGTTGCACCCCAGTGTTTCCAGACACACACACACACTTAGGCAAATCAAATGAACTATACATCTGCTGCTATTCTGTATTCTCATAATTACGTAGCTAAACTGAAAAAAATCTTGTCAGGCTCACTAAGACCTCTGATATCCTGGTATCCTGGGATACATTAGATAGGCCGCTGCAGCAGAAATTGTTTAATAGATAGATTCATAGCATACATTCAAAATATGAGTGTTTACATCATGTGCACAATACCGTCATGCAAACCCACTAGTCTTGCTCAATCAATAGATGCTCTGATGCTACAGTGTCCCAGATAAAGAAACGCACATGACATCCAGCTTGTCATGGAATCACATATTGTTTAAGTAGTATAAACCCTAATCATCTTTCTTTCCTGCTGCTCCTTGCTTCACTTTCACTTTGAGACTAAAGCTGCCTTAAAATACACCTACTTTAGCTGCTCATCCAACTACATCCTCATCAAGCTAGCCAGCCAATGTGTGGAGCCAGCCACAATGTAATGCAACACTCTCCTGCTGGCAAATCACCAGGCACCTTAATATAACCCCCATTTAATACTCAGCCAATCACAACACTAAACTTCACAAGAAACCTATAACAAAAGAGATAAAAACCTGATAAATATATGCAAATATGACCTAAAAATGCCACATGATTATTCTTTCGTCTCTTTTCTCCCCTATCTCTGTTGTCTCCTTTAGTCTCAGAGCCCAACCTAAAGGTGCGTTCACGGTTGAAGCAGAAGGTGGCAGAGAGGCGGAGCTCTCCACTTCTCCGCAGGAAGGATGGAACTGTAATCAGCACATTTAAGAAGAGAGCGATAGAGATATCAGGTAAACATACTTACTGCTGCACATATTTACACAGCGATTTGTGCTCAACGTACATTTAACACTTGAACTTGCCCTTAATTAATTGTTTTCACTCTCTGTATATGTTTGTGTCCTTCGAACAGTCTCCTCTCTCTGCAATAGCGCTCCAGGTTCTGGTCCCAGCAGTCCCAACAGTTCCAATGCAGCTATTGCCAATGGCAATACAGGATCAGTCCCCAACATACAGACTGAGGTACACACACACAACCACATAGACATTTAAATGAGTCAGACTCATTCATTACAGGGTTTGGTTTCATTTTCTCACTCATCCATTCATTTCCTTATAAGGTACATACAGCTGGAGCTCACCACCTACAGTTCAATGCAGTTGAACAAGTCAATTTTATAGTAATGCATGTCTAAAAATAAGTGCTTACATACAACTTTGAGCAGAATGGAAGAAATAAAAGATATAACTAAATAGGGAACCAAACTCACTGGTATCAAATAGTTCCTTTACATGGCTGCGTGACATTATGATCAGTGATGGAGCAGTAAGGTTCAGAATAGACAAGACTCACACGGAATTCAAGTAGTCGTTTAACAGATGTAATCGTGCTATTTCTAATTCGAGTGCAAGGAAATATACAGTTGTTATCATCTAGTTGGAGTTCCCCGTTTCTATTTGCAAAAGAAACACCCTTATCAACGTGGATAATGAGGCTTGAAAGTGTTGACTCAGGAGCATCATCATTTCTTTCAGTAACTGCAGGACTGAAATTTTTAGTGCAGTGTAAACACAAAGTGGGACCAAACAGATGGACAATTCAGGCCACAATATCAGATAGTTTATGATATGCAGACGAGCTGGGTCCAGAGAATTCACCTCCGGAGAGATGATTCAGCATAGTATAGCTTGATTTAAGGGCGCTTACAGCTTCAAAGCTCACAGTAAAAACTGTGCTTACCATAAAATCCTGGATGAATCTGTAGAGTAAAAATCAGACCAGTCATTTATTAATTATAACTTAGATTCCACAAAGAAAGGCATGTAAACTAACCAATGTGTCCTTGTGTATGTCTGCCAACAGTTAAGGTCTCTCCACCAAACACTTGGGGCTGATGGGACATTGAGTCCACTGAGCCTCTATACCTCGCCCTCCCTGCCAAATATTTCTCTGGGGCTCCCAGCGAACACACACATTACGGTTGGTCAACTGAACACACATATTTTTGCCTGCCATCAACAGATGAATTCACACTTGCAAATAGGTTCTCAATTATGAGCATTACTGCCAGATGTCAATTAAAAGCAATCTAATGCAAGTAATGGCCAATGTTTCTCAAGTGTAAACGTTCCAAACTAATAAAGTAGGACAGGGCTGAAATATCCATCTTTGCTTCCCCAGAGAGGATATTTTGGTTTTTCCAAACTGACCTTTTTTACCTTCTGTAACTGCACAAATAGAATTAGTTATAATTTGTGCATAGTAAGCAAATAAGGTGGTCACTCTAACAGAATCAGAAATTTGGATAATCATTGTTTGGGAATGGGTTTTATCAGACATTCATTTCACAAATACACTATGTTCCCTGATCAATTATATCTGTCAGGGGTTTGTCTTGGATAAACATACTTAATTTTAATAATATCTTCATAATGCTCTTCTCAGATATATTCACTACTTTGGATTGGTATGTCACTTGATGATAATTTAAATAATTGTGCTGCAATGTATTTTACTCAACATTTTATGATGCCTGGGTTTTATAACATGGGCAAATAAAAAATAAACGGCACACAAGTGAGTGTGTGTGTTCATGTTTCTGGTGTGAGGTAACCATGGCAACATGCCCTCCCCCTCCAGGCCCCCCAGAAGCTGTCTACCCAGCAAGAGGCCGAGCGCCAAGCCATCCAGTCACTTCGTGGGGGTGGAGCTCTAACAGGGAAGTTTCTGTCCACATCCTCCCTTCCTGCAGGTAAATGTACTGCATGTACATGTGATCATTTAAACAGCTTTTATTAGTATCATCAAAGCATAAAGGGGAAACAAAAGCTGTCATTTACTTTATATATTTGTTTTGAATTTCATTTTATTGTCAGGAGCCTGTAAAGATTTAATAAGGTTTCTTTGCAGGGGTGGGGCATGATGTTGAGACTCCGCCCACCAGCTCTCATTCTTCCCATTCCTCATTACTACAACATGTACTACTACTGGAGCAGGCCAGACAACAAACTGCTATGCTAGCTGGTACGTAACCACACTCACACACACACACACACACACACAAATACTTACCCAAACGTCAGCCAAGTGTCCAACTTGTGTTTTTTTTTCTTATACCCACTCAGTCCCAATGTACAGCCAGTCACCACTAGTTACAGCAGAGAGGGGCGTGTCCAGTGGCATGCGCACAGTCAACAAGCTGCCACGCCATCGCCCATTGGCTCGTACCCAGAGTGCACCTTTGCCCCAGTCCCCCCAAGCCCTGCAGCAGCTGGTGGTTCAGCAGCAACACCAGCACTTCCTGGAGAAACACTACAAGGTATATACACACAAACACATACACACACACACACACACAAACTTACAAAATGGAGAGGTTCACTAACGTTACCTTGTGTATAGATGTTGTCAAAGGGGGCTGACCTTCCCAGGCCGCCGCCCACCCACCCAGAGGAGACAGAGGAGGAGCTTACAGAGACCAATGACATGCAGGAGGATGACGGAGGGACAGGACCTCACAGGTTAGGCATTTTTGATTTCCAGTCAATCACTGTCAGTGAATGAGTACTTTTTATCTTTATCTGTTTTTGCCTGTATGTAATTATAAACATCTTAATGACATTTATAAATCTTCCTAACATTTTGACCAAACAGGCTTCAAAAGGAGGGCTCTGATGACAGCACACCCTCCTCCGAGCGACTTGGTGTGCACCTGAAGGAGGAGGAATGTGGGGGCATGTATGTGAAAGGAGAGAGCACTGAGAGTGAGCTGGAAGAAGAAGATGAGGATGAAGAAGTCATCCAGCTGGGTGACGGGGATGAAGAGGAGAGGGGGACCTACTCACAGGTTTGTGTATAAATGCATAATTTCTCTCCTTTGAGACTGAACATCCTGCAATCTGTCATCTGTCAAGTCACTAATTCTCACAAGACCTACACTCTCCACATCTGCCTCTGATGAATGATTGCGGTAACAACGTTATATTTGCATTACAGTCGCTCAACTCAACCCTGTCTTAGGAATGGTGTGACAGAGTTTGTAGTACTGCAAATATATAAACATCATTGCCTGCATCAGTGGGCCAGAGGCTCTGTCACCATTGTGTTACCTCATTCTGCCAGAATTCTGAGAGATTGAGTTAAAAAAGAACTGCAAGTTTGCTACTGAAAGGTTCCAAGTCAGTCTTACGCTTACGCTTGGTAACGCAGTATCTTCCCACAAAGGAATGAATCACACATGTATCATCAGCCAACCTCCTGCCGTTTCAGGCACTGTCTCTGTCTCACTTTGTTTGCCATGTAGCAGATGTTGCTTAGCTATCTGACTCATTGCAGCAAACGGTTGGCCTGTTGCTTCAGACCAAACCTGACATGGCTTCAGGTGTCTTTCACCTTTGCTTCCTTGTTTTTGTTAAAAATAAAAACCCTTAGCTGCAACTCATTTGTGTATTGATCAGCCGCTGGGAGATTAGAAGCACACATGTTAATTTCAAAGTTATTGTCAGTGATAGACTAGAGAAAAAAATCTTGATACATATTGACTTAGAACCAACATCACGCAGATAGTTACTGCACATTTAGAGTAGATTTAGAGTAATTTTGAGAAATATAAAATGTAGAATTAAATATTGTTTATTTGTCAAAACATGACAGTTGATGTCTGGTAATGGTTTGTGTACTGTGAGTTGAAAGCGTAGTAAATATTTTGCACACGTGTGTGTGTGTGGTCCAAATCTAATATTAACAAAAAGCTTTTTAAGGAGAGAATTAGTCAATACCCAAACCCAACCCAACTATAAATGAATGCAGTTGCAGTGGTTATATATTGTCTTCCAGCCCTAACCTACAGTTGAGATTGTAGGTCCAGTTATGACGCACTTCTTCCTCCTGCTTTTTTCCTCCAGCTTATACACATGTCTGTTAATGGTCACTGTGGGTGGTGTTTAATCAAGGGGAGGGTGAAAAGGATGAGTTTAAAATGTGCAATCACATGTAACAATAGCAACGAATGAGTACAGGATGAGTCATCCACTGAAAGCTTTGACATTTCACAGAAATGCACATGGGTTTGACTTAAATATAAAATTTACATATAATACCTAGCAAAAGAATTTCCTTTGTGCAAATAAAGTAAAAAGTTCCATCTTATGTCTCACACGCACACACCCAAACACACACACACAAAAGCTTTGTGAAAGCTAAGTTGAGACAATTGACGCAACACACACACAGCTATCGACGTTGCAGTGACATCACCAACTGGTGACTCAACCACTGGACTCACTGCTCTCCCTCTCTCTCTCTCTCTCTGTTTCTGTACGTCTGCATACCTACAAGTGTGCGTGTTTTAGTGTCCACCCACTCATGATGAGTCATCCCTGTGTTCAGGAAGCACAGCAAGGCTCCCCATATATAGACTCTATAGAACATGTGTATCTGCAATGATTATACAAAATGTTTAAATCAGTCAATATATCAGTCTTAATTTATCCAGCCTGTTATAATACTAACACTGATTTCATGAATGATAGTGTCAGAGATAGATAGTGAGAGAGAGAGAGAGAAGAACATCCTGCCCCGCTTTATGTGCATGCACACCCACACACAATTGTTAAAGGGATTGGGTCAATTTTTGATTCTTCCATCTGCTATGAATTCTTAATGTCTCTCTTCCCCTTTCTCTCTTCCCCTTCTCATCAGACCCTGCAGCAGTTGGGTGTGTTCCAGTCGTCGTTGCCCCACAGACCTCTGGGAAGAGCACAGTCCTCCCCTGCAGCTACTGTCAATCCCATCAAACACATGTTTACAACTGGTCAGTTTTTTGTGTGTGTGCGTGCATATATGTGTGTGGACTTGAGGTTTGTGATTGGATTAATTTGACATCAGTGCTGTTAGTTCACCTACTGCACGTTGTGATGCTTGTTGCTTAGCAACAGAGAGCTGACTTTCTGTTGGCTGATGTTACAGATGATCTGACTGAACTGGATGACATTTACACAAATAGTGTTTCCTCCTCTATAATGTTTGGTTATAATAATAATTAATTTAACACCTTCAACACAGAAACTTTGAAATAGAACTGTGTAACATAAACCACAAACAGCAAAACCCATCAGACAGTCACAAAGGGCCCTGTATGATGAGGCTCATTTTAAATGCGATTGGTTGGGACAATACAAGCTCTTTAGGTTTAACATATAAACCTCTTATTGTAGCATGTCAGAAAATATCATAGCGGTAAAGTCAAGGTCTCTAGCATATATCATGAGTAGCTACTTCCATCTTGTGGCGATAGTTTGTACTGCAAAATGCAGCAATCCTAAGGACTAACACTCATTTTGTGTTTGATAAAGCAAATTTGTGAATACAGTATTCTGGTAATGTATTGGTATATTAATATATAGCTGTACTGGGTGTTCTTTGTTAGGGGAGCAGGAGCCATTCCCAGCTGACATTTGGAGAGAGGCAGGTCCTACACAAAGGTCACAGCACATCACAGGGCTGCTGACATATAGAGACAACAAATCTTTCACACTCCCATTCGCACAGTTTATCTGGAGTCTCCTGTTAACATTTTTGCTGTTGGTGCTTACCTTTGCACCATCACCCATCTGGGCCCAGCTTGTATTTGGCCAAATCTCAGCTCTTTGCGAATATTTGAAGTAATATTGTACTTATATCCATCTGCCTCACACTGCAGGGCTTGTATATGACAGTCTGATGTTGAAGCATCAGTGTGTGTGTGGAAACACTCAGATCCACCCAGAGCATGCTGGGAGAGTGCAGAGCATCTGGTCTAGACTGCAGGAGACGGGTCTGCTGAGCCGCTGTGAGGTACACACACACACACACACACACACGCACACACACACACACACACACACACACACTCATTGACATAACGCATTCCCTAGCCCCTTACCCTTAACCTCAAACTAAGTCCATGTTTCCAAAAATATCTTAACTCCCAAGGTGTAAAGCTCAAACTGCTACAAAGACACAAAGCCATACAAGGTATTTTGTGCTCACAGCAGAGCAGTGTTGTGTTTTCATGGCTGTTCCACAACTGCTGTCTTTCCCAGCATGCAATGCAATATCCTGCCGACATTTACCACCCTGTAAAACAGGATGGAATTGAAGTCTCCGCTGTCATTATTTACTGTAAATATCTGTAAACAAATAATCTCTGCATGTGTATGCCTGAGTAGCATTTTCCATCTAATTTCATAAAACTTCATTTTAACAACAGGTACACAACACAATGTCAATCCTAAATATTATATAGTTTTTATTATAATGTATACATTAAAAATGCACATACCTAACCCAATATGTGTGTCTGTGTGTGTATGTATGTGTGTGTGTTTGTGTGAGCAGAGGATTCGTGGGCGTAAAGCGTCTCTGGATGAGATCCAGTCTGTTCATTCAGAGTTCCACACACTCCTGTATGGAACCAGCCCGCTCAACCGACACAAACTGGACCACAAGAAATTGCTGGGTATTTGTCAACCGTCTGTCAATCACAGTAATAACCTGTATAATAGGCTGTATTTTTGTAGTGTTTCAGTATGATAAAATGTGATCGTTGATAAGTGCAACTGAAAAAACACTGTGGTGTCTGTCTGTCCTTGTACTCTGGAGTGAATACAGATTTGTCTGTATTTGTCTGTATTTTGTCTGTATGTCATGATGACATTAGCAACAAAAAAGGCATTCTTTAATGTTTTATTGCAGGCACTATAATGCGTCCTAATGCTTACAAATAACAATGCATGAATGTTTACAACAAATTGGTTGTTTCAGGTCCAATCAGCCAGAAGATGTACGCTGTCCTCCCTTGTGGAGGGATAGGGGTGAGAGATCAGTCTGTTTCTCCTTTTATGTATACAATATTACTACATATTAGTTTAATTCCCAGATTGAGGTTTGTGGTGCCCTCTGCAGGTGGACAGTGACACTGTCTGGAATGAAATGCACTCATCAGCAGCAGTCCGCATGGCGGTCGGCTCGGTCATTGAGCTGGCCTTCAGAGTGGCTGCAGGGGAGCTGAAGGTAACACATGGAAAATATTCACTCTCTTCTGAAAATAAATAAACATTTTGCTGATGTGTCCTTCACTGTGTTTGTGTACCAGAATGGCTTCGCAGTGGTGCGTCCACCAGGTCACCATGCTGAGGAGTCCACTGCCATGTAAGTATCAGCATCATTATTACACAACTGGAGAAATAAACAACTACATAACATATTGGTCATTACTTACAAGTTTGCACCGTGTGTGTGTGTGTGTGTGTGTGTGTTCGTGTGCGTGTGTGAGAACAGGGGCTTTTGTTTCTTCAATTCAGTGGCTATCACTGCCAAGCTCCTGCAACAGAAACTGGGAGTGGGCAAAATCCTCATTGTAGATTGGGTGAGACGCACATACACACAATACCATTTTGTTTTCAGTGATTTTGTATGTTGTATGTATGTTATGTATGTAAATGTACTGTATAGCACACACGCATGTGCACATTATTTGTCACACAGACATAATATCTGTTGGAGGAGAAAAATGTTAAAGTTAACCAGTCTAAATGTAGAGACGTGACTGTTGTCAATGTGTTTGTGTATGTGGTTATGTGCCTGTGTTGGCATAAGGAGGAAAGGAGGCAGGAAGTGCTGAGTGAATCAGTACATCAGGTCTGAAGGGGGTCAGGGAGTCTGTCATGACACTGTGATCTGTAATCTTGTAGCTACAGCTGAGGCAGAGGAGAGAACTAATTGTAACTAATAATGACTTTGGTCTTCATTAATCCTCAATCAGTTTTAGGAAAATGATTTAGCCTGTTTCATTGGTTCCTTGCACACGTCATTATTTGTTCATTGATGTCAATTCTCATCTTTACAGGTTTGAATAATCTTAGCTCAGATTGCAGATTTTCCTCACGCAGGCTTAAAACTCAGCCTGACATTTGTTATCTTTTGGATGTCTAGTGGAATTTACAATAAAGAACATTTGCCTGCGCAGAGCAAACTTTGTCACGGCAGACACCTTGCAGGACTGTGGGATTGTAGAGAATAAAAGAATTTAGAGCAAAGCTGGCTGCCTGTCTGCACCATCATGTCCATGTCTGAACTAATTATTCTAACCAGGCTTTTTTATGATCAAACCCAGTGTGTTCTCAGTGTGTTTATTTCATAAGATCCCACTGACCTTCTCTTCATTGCCGATGTGACATATCTCTGCAGGACATTCATCATGGCAATGGCACTCAGCAGGCCTTCTACAGTGACCCCAATGTCCTCTATATCTCCCTCCATCGGTACGACAATGGAAACTTCTTCCCCGGGAGTGGAGCTCCTGAAGAGGTACACACACACAATCACACAACTACACACACATGTCCCACTTTGCCTAATTTTTGAGACATTAGAAATGAATATTTTTTAAAATCAGGATAATGGTTTATTTCATCTAAGGCTGGGTTTTTGTTAATCTGTCAAAGGCAACAAACATTGAAAGACTTTTTATCCAGTTTTAGCCTCAGTTTACATTTATTTATTTACATTTATTTATATCATTGTTGTTCATTATATATTGAATGGCACTGAGGATTCCAGTTATCAGACTTATAGATTTGTAACTATCAGAGAAACAAGCTGAGCAAATGCTCGTGGCAGCTCAGCTTAAAGCCCAGTGAAAAGCATTGGAGAGAAACGTACATTATTGATTTGATCGAAAACGATATATGGCCCCTCCTTTTTGTCAATGACACACCTCTCAATCTTGTTTCACCCAAATGTCTTTTTAAATTTCTTCTTCCATGTCACAATGCAGGAGGACTTTATTCCTTGTCAAATACTGTTACTTCTTAGGTCCATATTCTGTATATTAGGTCCATATATCCATCCATGTTCCATATTTCTAATCAAACTGAACACAGACAGGTACACACAGGACACAGCACTCACCAGTAATCTCTCCTTCTCTCCAGGTGGGTTCAGGTGCAGGTGTTGGGTTTAACGTGAACGTAGCATGGACTGGAGGAGTGGAGCCCCCTATGGGTGATGTTGAGTACCTGACTGCTTTTAGGTAAACATGCTTAATCCTCCTTCGTCATGTTATATTTTCTCTACTTGAGGAGAGAGCATGCTTTAAAAATGAACCCTGTGTGTGTATGTGTGTGTTTCTGTTTGTTTGTGCAGAAATGTGATAATGCCCATTGCCCAGCAGTTCAGCCCAGATGTGGTTCTGGTGTCTGCAGGCTTTGATGCAGTGGAAGGCCACCAGTCTCCTCTCGGAGGCTACAATGTGTCTGCCAAGTGTGAGTACCACACTGGTTGCCATGATGACCAAACAGGGGCTCTTTGTGGTTGCTATGTATATGGCTATGATTGCACAACATAATGTTTTGAAACTATGACTGGTGTGCTTTGGCAGGTTTCGGTCAGCTCACACAGCTACTGATGGGTCTGGCGGGTGGGCGGGTTGTTATGGCGCTGGAGGGCGGTCATGACCTCACTGCCATCTGTGACGCGTCAGAGGCCTGTGTGTCTGCACTTGTGGGGGACACGGTGAGACAGTCTGTTAATACTAATGATATTTTATGTTTTATTTTACAAACATAACCTGAACTGTAGGGGTTTCCTAAATCAAAATAAAGGATAAATAATTTTTGAGGTTAAAATAGTTTAAATAGTTTTGAGGGAAGATTTGTGCTGGAACATTTTCTTACTAAACTGCTAGGTGCAGGGACTGTTCACAGCATGTCAGAGGTTTGTATTATAATTGTGTTGACAGATTCAGTACAGTCATGTTTGACAAGAGGCAGAAAATGGTGGTGTTAGCAGTAGCAATAGTCAGGTCAAAAAGGATGTTGGTGTCAAACATAACATCAAGTTTTACTAATTGATGTAGCATTTGTATGGTTTTAAGTGACTTTACACTTACACTTAATATGTCAGTGTGATGATGCATAATATTATTTTTTTGCGTTCTGAATAGTGCCTATGACAATGCATGTTCAGTCCTGGACTAGGTGAATAAGCAAATATGTTCACATTTCCCAGAAATGTTAAACTATACCTTTGAACCCCACAGGTCAAAACACAAAACACCAAAACCTATAGTCGGTGAACAGAGTCTTCAGTGATCAACATTTTATAGGATGTAATTTAATGACAAATGTTAATTAACTCTCTGTCTCTCGCAGGGTGACCCTGTATTTCAGTGGCCTCAGGAGAAGCCATGTCCAAAGGCCTGGGCCTCACTTGACAGAGTAATAGAAATTCAGAGTAAGAAGACCTTATATAATTGCACAGTAAATATACTCAGATTAGAGAAGCTACACCATGTCCTGAATCGTGTATGTGTCTCTCCGCCCCTCTAGGCAAACACTGGTCTTGTCTCCAGAGGTTGTCACTATTGGATGGCCCCCTTGGTGCTCAGGGCCAATCAGAGAAGGATGAAGCAGAGACAGTCAGCGCCATGGCGTCCCTGAGTGTCGATGTTGAGCAGCCGGGCTCCGTTCCTGGCAGCTCGGAAACCAGCAGGTCAGCAGGGGACATTATGTTAGTGTCTCACAACAGTGGCTCGTTGCTACACTGCCTGCTGATGAACCTCACTGAGAAATCGGAACTAGCCATTTTGGCTAACCCTTTACTAAAAAAGTCTCAAAAAAGTTCTGAACTTACAGTGGCACACAGTGAACATTGTACTACCATATAATGGAGTCAGCTCATCATATTAGACATGTGATTTTCATCAACAGGATGATCATTTGATAAATGTGTTCAGTTCATAATAATATACATTATACCTGACTATTAAATGTCTATTTTTACTGTACATACAACATATGTAAATTGTTTCATTTATATGCTGTAAAAACATTCAGGCCTTCAGATATAACAGTGACCAGACACCAGTGGTGGAAAGTAAACAGAGTACAAATACTTTGTTACTGTACTTAAGTACAGTTTTTACATATCAGTACTTTAGCGGCCAATGACGACAGAGCACACCCTCAGAGGCACTGCAGAAGTCACCTGAACAATGCTGATCCAGACACTGTGTCTGAGTCCCTGAACTGAACCGAACTTGGTCCTATTTAAAAGAGCAGTTCGAGTTCAGAAAAGAGCAGACGGTGCTTTCCCTATTTAGCTAACTTGCATGGGAAATGTTAAGTGGTAGGTTAGCTTGTAACAGCCCAAGTATATTGTTAGTTACCAACTAACACCAGAGGGTGGCGCCTCCTCATGTTGTATTGTATTGCACTGTAGATTCGCACCACCTTTCCAGTCTGACGCACTCTGGTTATCTTTTCCCACACTTAGAGACTCATTAGTAATGTGCTGGTGCAGATACAGGACTGTATGTGTTTATTGGTTCATTTATGACTAAATAGACATTAGTGAGGTTAGTATTAAGTATCAGTACTTCCTCCACCACTGCCAGAGACTAGGGATTGTTCTTCTCCTCAAATAATTATCTTCTGTTGCCACAAAATTTAAAAATACTATCTTTTGGGACTTCAGCGGCTCAGTATTCACCAATAAAATAATCTCTCTGTTTTTGAGGTTGTAAATGAATAAGGATGAAGGATGATTTTTTTTAAAATTAATATACATAATTTGATGACTGTGTGAGTTTAATGTGATGTTTCATTCTGAAACACCCACAGGTCCACAGAGGAGCCAATGGAAGAAGAGCCTGTGTTGTAGGAGGATCTTAAACAGGAAGCACAGAAAAACTCCACAATCTCCTTCTTCGAGCACCTCCTCTTCCCTTTCTTCTTCCTCTCTGGAGTGTGTGTAGGTACATACGCGAGGCGGAATTGTGCCAGTGAGGAGAACTTTGATTGGCTGAGGAGAACATGATGGAGGCAAGAGAGGGCGGGGCTGTGAAGAACTTGCACAGATCTCTTTCCAGATGGTTCATCAGACCAAGGAGGAGCAGACGACTTGTTAGATTCTCCATGGAAACCAGAGAAGGAAAGTGTCAGACAAGGATATGGACCTTGTGAATCGAATACTTACACAAACTATACACAGCACCACTGAATTTCTCCCCTTCACCCTTCAACCGTTCTTCTGTCTTTATATGTAGTCCTACTTCTCTGTTGTCACGAGACAGTGACTCTGGAAAATGTTGGACTCCAGAAGACGACTTGTCTTCTTGTGTGTCCGTCAATGTGCCAGACGGACAGGCCCAGTGAACACGAGGTAGAGGAGGAATAACCGATTTTTAAATAAGCAAACGAGGAGGAAGAACTAGGTGCCTTTTTACACCACATAGAAACTCAACTCAAAAAAACACAAAACACTACCACCGCAGCACCTCAGCAAACAAACCAGCCAATCAAGACTGAAGAAAAACACTGATAACACACACATACTGCTGTTGCTTCAGTTGGCTCATTTTCCGTCGGTTCATTTTTGAGTCTTTGTTTCTTCATCAGGATGCCTTAATTTGTTCTTATCTCACTATTAAGCGACTTTGAGAGAGAGGTAAACAAGAAACACAAAGATATTCAGAAATGTATTAAATCTGCTGAAGAATTGTATTTTATCTGACATTTTGCAGGTCAGGTATTCCCAAGATACTTTATTTTTGTTGAGGGAAGAAAATCCTTTAAAGCCATCATTACACACTAGAAATTTCCTTTAAAACTCTCGATTGAATATTAATAGTCATCCATAATGTTCAATGAGACTTTTGCGGAATCTGGTGAACGTGTCTCAGGATCAGCTCAGTTTTAGCAGTATTTACTGATTTAAACATGTCATTATTTGAACTTCTTGACATTACTTCAGACCACCTCTCTGTCATTCATTCATTCATCTTCTACCGCTTACTCCTGTTAAGGGTCGCGGGGGGGGCCGGAGCCGATCCCAGCTGACATCGGGCGAGAGGCAGGGTACACCCTGGACAGGTCGCCAGTCCATCGCAGGGCCAACACAGAATACATAAACAGACAAACAACCATTCACACCTATGGACAATTTAGAGAGTGGCCAATTAACCTAACCCCCACAATGCATGTTTTTGGGCGGTGGGAGGAAGCCGGAGTACCCGGAGAGAACCCACGCAGACACGGAGAGAACATGCAAACTCCACACAGAAAGATCCCCCGAACCGAGATTCGAACCAGGGACCTTCTTGCTGTGAGGCACAAGCGCTACCCACTGCGCCACCGTGCTGCCCGATATTATGCTCATTAGAGCATATAACCCTGAATCTCTGCAAAGGGAATTGTGGCACTTTTTTGAGAAACCACAACAGCCACCCCCGTTTGTAAATTACGTGATTGATGTAAATAATGTCCTGTCTGGTTGCCCATGCTTATGTCACAGCAGACTTAGTGTGGTCACTTTTCTATAGCTGTATATACATATATGTATAAATAACAAAAAAATACCTTCTTTTTGTATAAAAAAGCAAAAACAATATACTGTACACACATATATAAATTTACAGATATATATGTGTCTGCTCATAGACATACGTTCATAAACACACACGCACACACATATATATATATACCTACATATATATATATATAAAAGTTGTATCCAATCAAATTGGATTTATGGATATATTCTATTTGAAGGTTTGATGTTTTGAGGGTTTAGAAAGAAAGAAAGCACTGACGTCATCAGATCGCCACCTGTTTGTGTGTTTGTGTGTTTGTTTGTTTTTGTGGTTGTGATTTACAACAGATGCTAAGAATGTCTGGATGTTGATTATTGTGGTGGTGGTGGTGGTGGTAGTGGTGTTTGATAATGAAGATGTTGCTGGAGGTGAACAGGGAGTTCCTCAGGCAGGACCAGGACCAGGCAGGCAGCACTGGCAGCACAGCAGCGTCTGCAGAAAAGGAGATTTTAAGGTCAAATGTCATGATGTGTTGGTCCAGTGATGGGTCTTTTTATTGTCCAGCAGGGAGTAAGCTAGCCCCTTTATAGCTTGTAATATTTATTAGCCCTTTCTTTATTCTTGTTTTTTCAGCCCTTGCTTTCCAGCCTTATTCTGTACAAACTGATGACTGTCATGAGAGACTGCAGCTGTAAGCAACTGTCTGCTTAATGAGGCTGCTGGACCACACTACTACACACACAGCAGAAAGCTTATTCTGCCGGACACAATCATCAAACTCACTAAACTCTGTTTCTAAAGATCCTCTGCAGTGTGTCGAGTGTCAGACCTCTTCAGCAGGGCTCGCTCCAGGATACAGCAGCAGTGACCCTGTAGAGTTAGGCAGGGAATTTCATTTGGTCATACGTTTAAGCGTGGGTAGGAGTTCAGTGCTATTTCAATGTCTAATGCCCCACATAAAAGACAAAACATGTACAGCATCATTGCACAATCAAAAGGCCACACTTACCACTGGCAGCTTAGTCTATCGTTATTTCCTGTAGGAAAGGAGATTTTGGAAAAAGTAATAAAAGATAGTGGGTGGGCAGGAGACAAACATATGGTCAATGGCAGTTTTACATCCAGGGAATTAAAGTGATGACACTAAACAAAGTAATTAAACTACTTTATTTCACACTTTCATCGTTTTCATTACCACCAGCAAGCAGAGAGGTTATATTGTATTTGAATTTTACCACAGCTTTAAAGAGAAGCAAGTGCTGCTGCCAGAGGCCACACATAAGCACAGGCTGTGGAGCGATGCTTTAAGAAGCTGTTAAGCACAATTCTGCCTGGTTTGTGGTGAGACAAAGCTACGTTCACAGCCGACACCTGACACCTGAGAGGATGCCACTGCATTCTATTCTTTACAGTCGAAACCCAAACAACACAATATGAAAAGTGTCGACACAGTGTGACCACACAGCTTTACTGTCCCTGCCAACTACACTAAGGTGAACCGCACATTTTCACACACACACACTTGGACACGTTTGCTACATCAGTTAACACTGTATATTTCTTGATATGTTTGATACAGTGGTGTACCTGTAGTGTCCTGCTGTGATTGGTTTGGGGGTGGTGGTTATTTTTTGGACTCTTGAGCGGAACAGAGGAGCTTCAGTTTCAGTGTGACTGACTTCTCTCCGTTTGACCTCCTTCTGTTTTTGAGGGCAGTCTCTCTTTTTCTCTCTCTCTCTCTCTCTCTCTCTGTTCCGCCTCTCTCGTCCAGCTCGTGGCAGACTGAACAATTGAAAAGCGCATATATTTTGTCGGAACAGATCACAAGCACATTCCTGATTATTCCTGTCTGTGCTGTCGTTTTATCTGGATTCGTTCCTGTTGCGACGATACGTGTTTAATTCTCTTGGACTCACATGTATATAAAAGTGCAAATTTGTGTACACATGTGCAATACACGCTATTCGAGCAATCTATTACTGTGACTATTATGGATGATTATTCTTGTCCCTTTCAGCCCGTTTTCTTTGTTCTTTTCCTTCTCGTCCTTAATTACTGTTGATTAATTGTGGAGCGAGAGCTTAAAAAGGGAAAGTGACTCTTGTGATTCTTCATACTCCGTTTCATTTCAGGGTTTGTGGATATTTTAATGAAGCCCTTTTTTATTAGTCTGACTGTAATGTTGTGACGTTAATCCTAAGTATGTTTCTTTGTTGTTGACCTTTTTTTTTTAAAGTGGGCCTGTTATACTTGTCTGGAAACTCAATAAAGCAATTCACTGACCGTTTCATTGCCAGTCCTGATAGAGCTGTCTCAAAATTAGAGTATTGCTTGATGGGAAAATGAGAATGAGTGAGAGAATGAATGAGATCAATTTAAAAGTGAAATACTATTTTCAATGGCCTCTGATATACTTGTGCATAATCTTACACAAGTACCTTTAAATACTGCATAATAATAATGAAACACCATTGATCGTAATATTCATACGGGGAATCACATCGGTCAGGTCAACCTCTTGAAATGTCGAGTGGTGTAACTGCCATTTTGTGTCAGAACATGACGTCACAGAGAAGAACTACTGCAGACTTCTTATCTCAAGCTTAATAACTCTCTAAAATTTGACATAATTATTGTGCGTGAGTTTGTAAAACCTTTATTTATTTATTTTACTCTTTACTTTTCTCATCATGTCTTTTTAATCCCCTCTTGCTGTCTTGTGCTGGTGTAATCCGTAATCTTAATTATGCGTGCCGTTCCTCATGCCAACATCACAGACCGGATCAGAGTCAGATCCAGCTTTGAATCCCCTACAGAAAGCAGCTCCTGAGTGAAACACAAGCTACTGGCTGCCTGTATATATGCCTATATGAAGCTATAGCTACCTGTGATAGTCTACATCTTTATGCTTCAGAGGTCACAGCATGCGTGACCAAGTGGAGTTTGTTGTGGTTAAGTTAGCCTACTGCTGGAAGCAGATGTGTGATCATCCTCTGATCCTGTCACTGGCCCTGCTGAGTCCCCTGATGACAGACCTGCTCATGTCTCAGAGAGACTAAACAACCAAAACACACCAGCGGCTGCATCATGTGTTGTGGATTTTCTGTTGTAGTCTCACAGGGGTGCGTTTGTGTGTGCATTGAGTATCTGAGAAATTCTGAAGGTGGCAGTAATGCACTTCAAAACTGAAATTTTAGTACTTGGTCCTTGACACCTTAGAGAATCATTATCTAATTATATAGCCAGTCTAGATGGCATTGTCCTTGCTCCCAGTGAAACTGCCAGGAATCTGGGAGTTATATTTGATTCTGATTTATCACTCGATTCTCACATAAAACAGACCTGGAGAACTGCCTTTTTTTAACCTACGCAATATCGCAAAAATCAGACATATCCTGTCGCTTAAAGATGCCGAAAAATTAATCCACGCCTTTGTCACGTCCAGGCTTGACTACTGTAACTCATTACTAGCAGGCTGCAGCAGTAAGTCCTTAAAGAGCCTGCAGCTTGTTCAAAATGCTGCTGCACGTGTATTGACCAGAACCAAGAGAAGAGAACATATCTCCCCCATATTAGCTTCACTACACTGGCTCCCTGTGAAATTTAGAATCGAATTCAAAATCATTCTACTCACATACAAAGCTCTAAATGGTATGGCACCAACATACCTACAAAATTTAATAATCCCATATCATCCTACCAGAGCACTCCGCTCTCAGAACGCAGGTTTACTTACAATTCCAAAAATCCATAGGAGCAGACTAGGAGCCAGAGCCTTCAGCTATCAGGCTCCTCTGCTGTGGAATCATCTCCCAGCTTCAATCAAGGAGGCAGACACCCTCACAGTATTTAAGAGCAGACTTAAAACGTTCCTCTTTGACAAAGCTTATAGTTAGGGCTGG
>JAFBJQ010001444.1:0-177667 GCA_016785345.1 Trinectes maculatus
GGTCGGCTTGGCACAAATCAATGACGAGCTCCGGTTTAGAGTTGGACTTACTTTTGCAATTACCCATACAGATGAAGTCTGTGAGATAATAACATGGGAACACAGCTGGAAAACACACACACAAAAGTATAACCTCTTTTTGTCTGCGAAGGATATTATTCATATAATTCGCACATATAACTTTCAAAATAACATGACGTTCTAACGATGATGTTGTGGGAATTGGCCTGTACTCACTAGTGCGACCTGCACTTCTGATGTTTACTTGCATTCATCTGCCAGTGACCACCACACCGTCGCCATTAACATGTGCTGATCCTGCACATAGCAGCATAAATAGGCAGTTTTTTATTTATTTATTTATTTTACAATTGATTACTTTAAATACAGGAAATGCATTAGACAAGAGATTTGTTTGCTTGAACCAATAATGGAGAGAAAAAACTGTTACAGGCTGTACTTGCTAGTAACACTTTAAAAAGAGCCAGCAATGGTTCCAATGGACTATTTTAGGGACTGGATGAGTGTAAACATGACAAAAACTTTGCATTTTAAAAACAAAAGTGTATTGACGGCAATGTAGCCACAAGGTTTGTGTGAAAGTGACGCCCCTAGTCTTTTAGATTAAATAAGCCATAATTTAATTGCGAATGTGCATCAATGTATACAAAGACATTCCAGGGGCAGATGGTGTTAGGTTAGACTTAATATGGCCGTGAGAATTAAATTAATATACACAGCTGTTTTATTTACATTAAACATACATTTAAAAAAAATATTTTAATCATGATTTAGTTTACCAAATAGCTGTGGGCCTTACGCAAGATTTTTTTCTTGTTAGCTTTTCTCATGTTAATATAGATGATAGAGTGATTTGGGTCTAGTGGCAACCAGCTTGCCATAAAAAAATTACTTTAGCAGTAAATTAGATATTAATACAGTTCTGGATTAATTTATAATATCAATAAAGAATCATTGCTGACGTTAAAACAATTTTAATTTTTAATTAAATCGTATATTATTGAATGGTATTTCTAATGAGAGCAGTGTGGGGGTAACTCCAAAACCAAATGCAAAATGAAGCATGTGAGAAAGAAGTCAGATGGTGCAACTGGAATGCAGTCTCTTCACCTCACTACAGTTTACATAGAGGTTTGCCCTGTGCTGTTGTTGTCGTATTTTGCATTCATTTTGGATACTTATAAAACAATTGGCCAATAAAAATAATTCTAGATTAGAGTGGAGAGTGGAGAAAAAGTGTAAGACGTTCCATTGATCTGATTTTCTCATTTAAATGTTCACAATCAATCGACCTATCCACCTAGTTGATGACCTGAACATGTGACCTCTTTCAAGTTTCAATGAATGTTCAGCGAGGCCGCATATTAAAAATCCGCCGATGAATAATTACTTCCTGGATCAGTCTAAACTATACTGAGTTAAATGAGTGAGTGATGATTGGCCTTGTGAAATAGCCCCAACAGCGACTGACTGATAACAGCTTCCCCGACCTTGTTTAGTGCTCAGATGCAAGGAGGAGGGAGGATAAGTGTTTTCTGCTCACTGATTAGTTTGGCATTTGCTTTCAGCTTGCAACCACCCACCTGTTCCATCATCCAAGTTCTGTTGCCTGACACCAGCAGAGTCTCAGATATTAGATTACATTTAAAGCACTAAGAGCAGCAGTTACAAATAGATACACCCAACATGCCAAATGATGAACCTATTCCAATGTGCTATCACAATAGTCACCTTCTACTTTCTGTGAACCAAATACAGGGGGTCCTCGTGTTACGACGGTCTCGAGATACAACGTTTTCGTGGTTACGATACAGCTCCCATGAACTTCCTTGTTTCGGCTTAAGCGGTTTGCCCCGTAAATAAGTACAGACTTCGCCGGCTCTCCAACACCTCCACAGCTAGGCTACTCTGCGTTGTGTTTACTTATGTGAAATGGACGGCTGGCAGGGGGTTCGGGATCGTGGCAATACCGTAGGTTTATTCACAACACAGGGTCTACACGGTTGATATCAGAAATCTAAAGGAAATTCTCATTACACTCGTGATATCAACCCCTACGGTGTGTCAAGAGGGACAAAAGGCAATTTCACCATAATAAACTCTTATTTTAGGGTAGTGTTATAGTGACATCTAGTGGCACAACTTAGTATCTACCTTACATATGAATGTATGTTCCGACTTACGTCGAAATTCGGTTACGACACATTCTCAGGAACGGATCTCCGTCGTAACTCGAGGACCCCCTATATTTATTTTCATATTTGTAGAGTAGAATTCCTGCCTTTTATTCGTGTTTGGTGCATTTCCGGTGGCCTTGGAAAAGCATCTCCGTTGGTGACTATTTAGTTCCTCTTCAGTCAGTAATGAGAAAGAAGTCTAGTTAGCGTAAATAGGAAAAGGCAAAAAAAGGGGTGGCAATAAAAGCGCCGCTGGATCTTTCTGGGAAGAATAATGGCTCTATTTTTCGATCCAATTAGTTATCTCTGAAAAACGAATTTATTTGGTGTGAAAACAACCACCGAAAGTAAAAAAAAGATTATCAGTGGTGCCGCTCCAGGTTGCACATTGCAAGCATCAAAAGATGCATCTGGGCTATATAAGAACACAATTCCTCAAATTTGCCTGCTAATCTCTCCGAGCAGTGAATGGGTTGGAACTATCTTGCTGATGGAGAAGGCTTGTTCCTCCTCAGAGCAGCTTTATTAATATGTAAAACTCATGTACATGCAGAGTCTGTCACTTACAGGGTGCAAGAGCAGCAGGAAAGTGGCATTTTGGATCTGTTAGTGGTTGTTCTGTTCTGTTAGGGCTTTGCAGGGAAAAAATAATAAAGCTAATTTGCAATTATGTAATGTATAATAATTATATCATATATAATACGTTTTCATGTGTTGCGACCTAGGAGTATTTCAGGATTTGTATTTTGATTAATTTGTGAAAAGATATAAGGTTTCAGTAAGGAGTATATTCTTATTTCATTGTGTTTTTATTTTTAGACATTTTCTGTGAATAGTTTTTGCTATAACCAAGAGGTTAGAGTTCAAGTGGCTCGTGATGTCATCAGTGAGCGCAAGTGAACCGAGCAGAGGACGAGAGAGCTAAGTTGAGTGAGCGTGTTAGCAGTGGACTTTGTATTACTTCATTTAATCTCCAACACTGAACTGAGGGTGAATAAAAGTTGCCAGAAGAAGAGTGAAGTCGTCATGTCTCTTTGAGGGTGCAACACATGCCCGGTCTTTTTCTTCATCTTTTTCTTCGAGTTGACTACACTCATATGGAAATTAAATAAACATACATAAAATGAACCTCAGTGTATCCGGTATGTTTTCATGTGGAGACAATACAAACATGTATATTTTTGTAGCCTTGCAACTAAACTTGCATGCATACATTTATATATAAACTTGATATATATATTTAAAATACCCAAATATGCCAGCTGCCACTCGAGAGTGTGTTTTTGATTCTGGCCCACAGAAGACTGTGCAAACTGAGGCAATTTGATCTCCTCCCTGTGACCTGCTCTTTTTATTATACTGTTTGACTCACAGTAAAACCTAGAGCACATTGACCTCAGAGGACTGTTTTTTTTGGGTCTTTTTTGTGTGTGGTGGAGGAACTCATTTGGGCCTGGTGGCGCTACCGCCCCCTACAGTGGCTAAACAAAACAAAACTGCTAACATTTACATTAATTTGTCATGCTGCCCTTTTTAGTACTCGTCCAATTATTTATTTATAAGTCAAAAAACACCACGGAGCAAAAATAACCAATATCTAGAGTTATGAACACCAAGTTCACTCAGGTCCACTGTGAATTGGTACTAATTCTCGGAAAAAGGCCGACAACTCAATCTCGTCTTCTGCTCTGATGCTAAAGCACAACAGACCAAAGTTTCCTCATATATTACTTTATCCCATTCAGAAACACCGGTTACGTACCTCTGAGAAATCTTCGAGAACAGACCCGAAACTTGACTTCGGATCACATAATGATATAAGAGACTTTAAAGGTGTCTCTGGAGAAGTCCAGGTGCCATTAGAAGGTGCACTAAATTCCTCCACACCTTCATTATGGCAAAGTTTCTTCCTTGTAAAGGTGCTTGCTGAGTCACTCTCTGATCTTAATGCCATCATGGTCACAGAGAGCGATGGGTGGTTAAATACTGCTTATAGGGATGGTGTGATAAATCCTGGCCCACAATGCTGCAGAGAAACTTTCACCTCTATGTAACCTGCACCTAAGTGGGGAACATTGATTTGCTATAAAAGGGAATACATACTTTTGTTCTTTCACCCACTGACCAGCCCATAACACATTTGTGTATGTGGTAAATGTGGTATGGATGTGCATGACCCCCACACAGTTATTGTCAATAGCTGAATGACCTCTTGATCTTTCATCATGTGCCCCCATCTGAATAAATCCCTTCCTGAGCCAAGAGTTATGGTCTGTGATAAAGGAAAACCCAATTCCCCCAAATCCACAGATTTTATGGTTCGAATCTAAATGTTGCTGTCAGATAATTAATGAAAATAAAAAGAATGAATCACATCAAGCCACTGTTAGGAGGTAGCAGTGGTTACCTGTAACCTCAGAATCCACTTCAAAGCTCTTTTAATCATCTGTTAATCTTTAGATGGCCTTGCACTTCCCCTCTTTCATTTTCTCTTCCAGTCGGGCCATTCTTCATTGCTTTTTTTTTGTGTTCCATTAAAGTAGCAGTGAGGCCACTCTTTGCTTTCACTGTCCTCAACTGTGAAACACTAACACTGTCTCTGATATCAGAACTGCAAACTCACTTGTGTTTTAAGTTTGCTTTTTACCTCCTAGTTTTCTTTTCCTTTTTATCCCTTGTTGTTTATTTGTTTTGTATTTATGACTTTTATTAATCATTTAATTATTGATCTTGTATATTATCTTTACTGTTATTTTTTTTTTAACCCTGCAATGTACCAGGATA
Source organism: Trinectes maculatus (assembly GCA_016785345.1). Classification (NCBI taxonomy): domain Eukaryota; kingdom Metazoa; phylum Chordata; class Actinopteri; order Pleuronectiformes; family Achiridae; genus Trinectes; species Trinectes maculatus. The sequence goes on from JAFBJQ010001444.1 coordinate 4,983, forward strand.
GAACTTTGAAACTTTTTAAAACTTGCTTTTAATGTACAGTGCTATAATAATAATAAAGCTGAGTTGAGCTAAATCATTATTGTCATTGAAAGCAGGTGGGTTTACTGACATTTCATTCTAAGCACTGCTGTGAGCATTAGATTGTGTGTTGGTCTGTATGTATTGTCACATTTTATGGGTTCACAGATGTATTGTGGTTCAATGTGGACAATAGAACATCAGCACCTTCTGCATGCTGGTACCTGCAAACAGCAACAAATGGTAAAAGGCCTAATATGCATTTACAACTCAGACTCGTCTTCACCATGTTGACTACTGTTCTGAAAGTGGTGATAAGACTGACTCTGTGCTATTCTGATAAAAGGTTTTATGTTTCTCATTCAAAATTTTATTCATGGATTCCCAGGGACCAAGAACCCCCCCCCCCCCCCGTTACCATATCTAATATCTGATCATAATTATGAAGGAAAATTAAGATCCTATATAGGAATGTGAAAGTAAACATTTGGAAAGTTTGTTATTTGCTCCAAAATCAATTATTTGAATATTTCTGTTACATTTGCTACGAAGTTGCAGCAAACCACACACAATACACAATTTTTGTGGGCACTCGCACAATAACGCCACCCCGGGTGACTGTGCCTAAATCTGGGACTGTCCAGCATCTTCTGGTGAAGCAACTCTCCAAGCGTTTGTGTTTGTTTGTATCTGTTGCATTTCAAGACATGGAGTGATTCACCCTTCATGTTTGGGTTTGCTCTGTTGTATGTGCTTTGTCCTTGCTACATTTAATTGTGTCTTAAATAATGCAGCTTAAATGCGGCCCACTCCTTTGCCAGGGAACATAACCCTCCGCTGTGGATAAAATGATTTGTTCAATTCTTTATGAGCCATGGGAGGGGGGGGGGGCGGAGATTACCGGAGACTATAGGCCTATGATAAATGAAAACCGCTGAATGCATTTCCATTTAGAGCAGACAGAAATTCCAACGGACAATTCAATAAAACTGACCCTCTGAGACTGGCCTCAGTGAAAATTGAGTCACAATTTATAGAGGAGGTTAACATTCTTGGAGCGGTTACGCGGCAACACAATTGCAGTGGTCACACCTAAGCATCACAATGTGATAAGGAGACACAGAACATGCTGATATGATGGATTTTCAAGGTGATGGGAGGACGGTGTAGGCATAAGCCTGAGGAGAGGATGGGAGGAGAATGTACCAAGTGGAAATCAGAGGAATCAAAGTTTATTAAGTTAGGTCCCCGTTCGGGGAGCGCAGTATGATTGCCTGACATTAAAATATGCATGGCGGCTAAGAAATAAGCAAGCTCAGTTGATAACAGAACATCACTTGTGTGGCCCTGTTTAACAGTTCTAATTCATCATGTGTGGTGTTCATGAAGAATTAATTACCCACCACAGCTGAGGTGGTCATGTTGGAAGGGGGGCGAGGGGTGGGGGGGCGTCCACGTTTTTGTAGCAAACTTATGGCATTTTAAATACACAGAACCGAGATTAGCCAGAACTCTGTCAATCTATCTGCAGCAGCAGCCTTGCAGTGTAGCTAAAAATAAGAAATTCATATTGTTAAGTAATTTCCGCTGGTGTGTTTGTAGGTTTATTGTTGGCAGAGAATGGCAGCAGCGGTGATTCATATTTGTCAAAATGCATCAAAATGTCAACGCCACCTCCTGAAGCATAATAAAGTAGATGATTAATCTGTTAATCTCATAAATGTGAGACTTGCTGTGAAGAAAATGAAAAAAAAAAGCAGTTTAAATTCAGGGCTTGTCAACAACAGCACGGACAAAAGCTTCAACACTAAATGTGGGAAGCAGAACAAAATTATTTTGGAGGAATGTTTAATATCATAAAAAGGATATCATCCCACAAAACATTCTATCACCTATCTTAATATCAAAGGGGGCCAAATAAGCAAAATGGAACACGGACCCCTTTGTTTATAGTGTTTGTGCGTCAGAAATTTATTTGTAGTTGCATTACTGAATTGTGATAGTATTTATTGGTTACAGATTTTCAAACTGGTGTTTTTTTTCCACGGAATTAAATCTGTGTCAGAAAAAAAAAAAAAAACACTGCGCAGGAGGAAGCGGCCCGGTGCTGCAGTGTAATATATGCTTGGTGAGGGAGTACGCTGCCAGGGTCGTTTATTTTGCTCCAATTTTTGGACCGTGATGTATAGTACATTATGTGCTCTGCTATCAGGTTAAGCTGGATGCCAGGCAGGGAAGCGGCTGAAAACAAGTATGCCACAAAATTTGAACGAAGTTCCGTGGCTCAGGGATCGGGCAAACATCTGTTGACTCCGTTCAGATCCAGAAGTGAGACCATTACCAGACAGAAACAAAGCCCCTGGTCAGTTGCCCTCAGCCAATTGGTGGTCAGCTGTTGATGACTGTGGCTATGGCTTGCTTTTCTTCCCTTCTGCAGGCGTGTGATTGGCTGAGCCTGGTCCAAGGACAGATACGTGGCGAGCTCCAGCAGTGATAAAAAGACGACCTGACTGACTCATGCTGTGGATAAAGGAATTCATGCAGGAGTGGGTGTAAGGAGGTGGACCTTTTTGTTTATATGTTTGTGTGTGTGCTTTGTGTTTAATCTCTGGCAGCCATTTAACATCCATGTAGTCATATTCTGACATGTGCTTCTGACCAATATGGGGGGTGGGGTTTGGGGGGGGCTAGATGGCTTGATCTGGAAGGAGGAGGCAATTATTTTTGATTGGGCACGGATAAAAGGCGTCGCAAAGTGGCTATGTGCCAGGTCTGAGCTGCAGCGGAGCTGGTGGCTCAGTGGCATCAACACTTAATTTAAAATAGAAGACGGACTTTAAATGGCAGATCAGTTACATAAGTGATATACGAATGGACATTATGAATATTTGTGACATGGTGCAATCAGGTGACGACCACACGGCTCAGATGCAGCAACTAACCGCTGGCGTCAGTCTTACAAACTGGTGTGGGGGTTTGGTTTGTGCCGTTTCGAACATCATTAGTTTCATAAACTTGAGACAACACCACAGACATGTTTTAGAGAATTTGAGAATAAACAGGACAAGTCCTACACCTGAAAGTCATGTATGTCCATATTTCTTCATGAAGGACAAATTTTGGTGATCTTCATTTAATTGTCTAAGCTTTACAAGGAGACATAATAACTGTAAATCTGCCAAAGTCCGATTGACTTTTTGCCTTGCACATATCTCTTGTCATAATTCCATCAACACTTTGGTCCGCGGCCAGAGGTGCCAGAAATGAATGGCTTAATATCCACGAACCTTGTTCTGACTATTATTGTTTCCTACAAGATGAACCCTGCACTGTCATGTTCCACCATTCCTGCCATCCAAGGCCAAAGTTACCAAAACAAGGTAGATATTTAAGCCTACTAAACAGATTACGATGGTTTTACCGAGCACAGTCCTGATGCCCAGTGAAAAAACCCTCACATTGAGGTCACATCGACGGCTTTTCAATTCCATCACGAGTCCAGACAGTTATGGAGGTTAATTTGGAAAACAATGGCTTGAGACAGACATTTTCAATCCACTATTTGGATCCTGTTTCTCTGGGGACAGTTAATTAATTAATTAGGTAATTCATTCATTCAATTTTTTACCATTTAGAAAAGCAACAAGGTGTAGGAAAGTTATACGCCATGTTTTCAAAATGATGTTGCGAACACATGAACAAATGAAAACAACACATGAAAACAACTTAAAAAAAAAATGTCCATGAAATCTTCCACTGTTACACAAATATATACATATCTTATCTTACTACACTCTTTTGCACTATTTAAAGGCGTCAAAGCCAAACAGGATTTTGAATGTAACCTACATTTGGCCACCTGAATTAGTCTTTGCCTTCTACTTAGAGATGTGATATGCAGCCGTGTTACTCTTCATACTGGCCCAGTCGACGTTCAGGTTGCTTCCCTTGGTGCTTTGCGCTATTTCAGTCTCCATGCACAAAAAGTAACTACAATGAAGTCACAAGCATTGGACTCACAGTATACACAAATATTGTAGTATGCTTAAAAAAAAAAGATTGTTATACTTTCTGGAACCCCCCCATTGAGTTGATTTTTCTATTAAATCCCCCAAATCCCCAAAAGGAGGGATTTCATTTTCTCTGAGAGGAGCAGACAGCACCCTGTAAAACAAGTGTTCAGACTGATCCAATACTGTAGGTCAAGCACCTCCTATAATCCAATGAAAATAGGATGACATGCACTAAATCAGCAATTCAAGTCAAATTGGGCTCATGAATGGCTCAGTGCATGCACGGCGAAGGTCAATATTTGACATTTTTCTCTTGCATGCATTGCAAACAAAAGACGGCCATTTTTAGACAGCTGACTGATTATATAACTATTGTTCTTCTCCCATGCAGCTTTTCGACGTGCATTGTACACAAAGGTCAAGATACAATCAAGTCTTTATAACGGCAACGACAGGCAGCCCAGCCTTGACCTAAATGACCTACACGCTCAATCTGACTCAATGAGCTGGACATGTTGTGTCTCTGTAAGTAATTACTGTATGTAAAGAGTAGTGTCGAAATCTGAAAAGCGCCCAGAGATAACGGTTATATCTGTTATGAAATGGCACTATATAAATAAAACTTCACTTATTGTCACATTCCCTGTTTCCACATGTCACCTATGATGGAGTCAAATCAATCAACCAAATTTTATTTGTTTAGCCCATATTTGTAATATCACAATTTGCCTCACAGGGATTAACAATGTGTAAAGTGTGCAACGTCCTCTGACCTGCACCCTCAGCAAAGGTGAGGGAAAAACTGTCAAAAAATAAAAACCTCGTCCAGGACGGACAAAAGTGCAATGGACGTCTAGTGTGCAGAACACATCAACAAAGTAGCAATATAAGTCCATTGATTTTTCTTTTTCAATTTATTAATTGGCAGGCGGCCCTATCAAACTGTGCACAACTTTCATGGGGGTGTCTGTCAATCATATCGTACTAAATTATTCCCAGCGAAGTCAGAGACTAATGCCGCCACCAAAAAAGTAATTTCACACCAATTAAAAGCTGCAACACCAGCATCTGTGACCTAGTATCGCAGACCCCCTCAATCCCCCCTGCAGCCCTGACAATGTGATACAATAACACTCAGGCGCTAGCTGAGTGTGATGATGATAATAGCATACAATAACAAAATGATATTACAATGATCTTAAGAAAATCCACACAGATTGACTGCTGAATGTAGAACGCAGGAGAGCATGAGCTGTGCTTTCTGCATGAAGAGGAATAAACATAAAGCAGCTGTTCAAGTCCATCACTGAGCAAATGAAAACCTGCACAGTACCTGTCTTTGCCCTACTGGGTTTTATAGTGAATGTTAAACTGCCACATTATTATTTAATGAAAATCGGGGTGTCATTGTGGCCTGAAGAGGTGAGGAAAAAAAATTGCACGTGTCAGCAATTCACCTCATTGGCTCCCTGTTGTCGTTAAAGCCGTCATTAAAATAAGAGCATGGAAAAAGAGTTAGCGCCTCTTCTTCCATCATGGACGTGAACATCTGTGACATTTCCAAAAAGCCCTACATTGTGTTGTGCCAATAGAACATGGCCTTCTGTCAAACCTCTTATCCCCTTGGACCTGTTATGGGATGATTTTCTCTGTGGGAATCTTATTATTGATGGTTTTCTCATTAGAATAATTTTGCAATAACGAGCAAATGAATGTCCCGCGGCCCTCGCCTGGTAGCGTTTGCGCAGCTAAAAAGTGCAACAGTGTTTTAATAGCTTGCCTGCGGTTGTAGTTGCATCACTTTGAACACCGTCCGGGAAACGGTTTGAATGTTGTCTGCTTGAAGATAATCTACAGCAAATAAGGGTATTTTTTTTTATTATTCTCTCTCAATGCACATTTTAAATGCTATTTTTTTAATGTGCCCTTCACTGGTATAAACCGTAAACTGTCATTGTGATGGGATTTAATGGTGTTAATATCGTAGCAACTGCACTGCTAATACATAACATACATCAAGCGGAACACAGGAAAACATCTCTTGGTTCTGGTTTTACATAAAATCCTGTAACATTCCGGAACTCAAACAAGCCAGGGAAGCAGTGGAAAACCAGCAGTGGCCAATGTATGTTATGCTATGTACATATGAAAATGTAAATTACACTAAAAATGTACACATCAGCCTTCATATCAGCCAAACACCTGTGAATAATATGGAATACCCATTTACTGTATATCAAAATCACTGATCAGCCTCCTGGAAGAAAGGCAGGTGAAGCACTATCACGGCCTCTACTCTTAAGACGCGTTTGTATCAGCTAATTAGATGCTTTTCCTTTCCGAACAATGGGATGTTGTTAGGATGTGAGAATGTATTTTCCATCAACATGTTATCTCTGTGACAGAATGTCAGAGATGCGGCTACAAACAACAAACGGTGTCAGGTCAGCATGAAACAAGGGATAAGAGGTGAGGTGCATTACCGCAACATTCTGTTTGTTCTGTTTTCATTGCTCCGGTGACAAGGAAAACATTGTGTACACAGATATTTGCACCCTGAGGGTTTGTCTATGCTATTGACAATGCTGCGGATAACACCTCAGACCCTCCTTGTGCCAATTGTATGAGGTCAAATAATACTTTACCCTTCTGGAACAGACAGGCAACATGGAAAGACTGACCACTATCAATAACTTATGTGTTATGCTGTGAGGCCAGAATAGAAATATGGTTTCAACAGAGAGTGATTGCAGCAATATCAGAAAGTGTTGCATAAAGATGTTTTCACAGGCTTGCTGTCCAAAAGGATGGGACATGAAGTTTTTTTCGTCCTGCACATCACTGCACGGTTTCCATGACAATCGAAAATTTGTCTTGATCAGAAAGAAGTGACGTCATTAGGAAGTCACAAAAAGTCCAAACATTATGGCGTACATCGTTTAAAACTAAATGGTTTGACTCTACCTTTGTCTTTAAGAAAATATTCACTGTTGTGTATACATCTTCCCTTACATCTGACTGGTATATCGCTGAAAGTTTAATAAACAACATCAGTCGCTCATCGACCAAAGATTAAAAAAAAAAGCATCAGAGAGCGCTGTTGCAATTTGTCCATCAGCAAAGGAAGCGTATACAAACATGTGTCAAGCTTCCTTGAACGCACAGATGGCCTTTCATTGTAGCAACACAAGTTGAGACTTCAGACAGGGATACAGAATTCTGACAAAGATCAGATAAAATTGCAAACAATATCTTTTGTTTGAGATGAATATAAATATTGCTCCACGTTTTCAGAAACTGTCGTTGCTGAACATATAATAGCATGAAAGAAGAATGTACCATCAACTGATATTATTAACAACACATACGCAATATCAATTATATCAATTATTCAATCAATAAAAAAGTGGCATTGAGTAATTAGCCTTAAAGCTAGCATAATCAATATTTTCATATGAATAATCAGGTGTCATGATATGTAGAAAAGGGTCAGTGTGATGGTAGTGATGAACCCACAGACAATTAATAATAGTGTTGATGCTACTGTACATACAGCCAATAAAAAAAGAATTAAAGTGTATTATACAGTAATTATGACCAGTATAAGATAAAAACAAGCTGCATGGAATAAAAAAAATAAAAGTGTCTGACTGACTACACAAAACAATATTAAGAATAAAATAAATATAATCTAATATAAAATAAAATAAATTAATACTGATTGATCACAGTATAACACCAAATTAATCAATATCAAGAATGGGGTACCTGCAGCCTAAATAGATTATGCTGGTAGTTCAGCCCCTCCAGGATTTGGTCACAAGAAGGTTTGTTGTATCTCCCAGCACAGTCTTCAGGAGCTCACATCCCAGCACCATGCAGCTGGACTGGCATTAGCCAAAGAACACCAGAATTGGCAGGTCCTCCATTGATTCCCCATTCTCTTCACAGATGAGAGCAGGTTTGCATGGAGCTCACGTGACAGACATGGAAGTGTCTGGAGACCCTGTGGCGAATGTTATGCTGCTTCTAACAACATCCAGCATGGTGCAGAACAGTGCCAGGCCTCATGTGGCCACAGAGTGCAAACAGGTCCTGGCTGACAAAGACATGATGCCAATGAATGACCCTCATGTCCCCCTGACCTAAATCCAACTGAGCACATATGGGATGTTATGTATTGTTGCATCCGACACATTCAAGGACCACCACTGATGTCTTGATCCAGGTCTGGGGGGTGGGGGGTTGGGGGTCTCCCAGTGCATACAGGCATGCAGGAGAAATACACACTACTGAGTCACATAATGAGTTGATGTGATGAAAAGTCATAGTTGCATTTAACTGTGATTTCCATTTCTTACTTTGATTTAGAGTTTGATTTGAAGCCCTTCTTCAGTTTACAGTTTTGGTTTCCATGGACCATTGATACATCAGCTTGTTTTAAAAAAAATAGATTTCTATTTTCTTAAAATGTTAAAAAAAGAAAAGCAAAAATAACCCCAAAAAAACCCCAACAAAAGCAAAACAACAACAACAACAAAACCCATTAGTTTCCTGCATGTTTCCTGCCCCATCCCCCATCCCAACAAAATGTAATAGAAATTGACAGGCATGCAGACAGGCAGACAGGCAGACAGGCAGCCTGTCAGAATGAGAAAGACAGACAGCACCAAAATAGTATCGTTGACCAGAAACTATGAACAAGCAGATTATCAACCACAAGGTTACGTTTATATTTGTGGTTTAATATGTCTGCATTGTGTATTGGATTCATGTTGTCCACCTCAGAATAAATCATAATCACTTTGGTGACTGCCCAGTGATGTCACAAGGTCATTTTTTTTATTAGCCTAATAACTCGGTTTATGACCGCGTGCCTGCAAAATGACAAAGGCAGGAAAAATGGAATCACTTGATTCCTTCCGGCCATCAGCATGTGACCATTACGAGTAGCTCATTCTCAAATACCCTCGAACATGGCTTTCAGGAAAAAGAAAAATAATTCACTTAAGGCTGACAAATCACTGTTGAATTCAATGCGAATCAAAGAGCGCTGCCACTGATCATGACGTACGGAGACGTGAGCCGTTCTTCCGAAGTGAATCCTATCCGACCCAATGCAGCCGCCGTGAGAGATTGGTTGTTTGATCCCAGTGATTCCTGAGTGAGACTCTAATCTCTCACCGGCGGCTGGAGAATTTACTCACATTACTAGCACATTGGAACCACTTTGAAGATAAAGTAAGCGACATAATATCATTTTGATGTGCTCAACGATCCGCCTTTGAGCCATGTCATCGGTGTACGACTATGTGAGTGCACGGAGAGCGTAGTGTACGATCTTTAAACTCAGGGGAGGAAGACGGAAGCAGACGTTTTAAGTTGCGTTTTCCTCTGAGCTGGTTCAAAGCTGAGAGGCCTTGGCGCTACAAAGCTGACCCCAGCTCGCGCTTAGTCAATGCAGATTTAGTCTTCCTATTCAATATGCGTTCGAGAATCAAAATGTGCTACCACACGGACTATTATGACACGGTGCGGTGTAGCACAGAGCCGGTGGCCTCAGCGAGTTGATTAAAGAAGACAATTGTGGCTCAAAGGTTTGAAAGAGGAAAAAAAAAACACTTCCAGTAAAGGTTTATGAGTTGACTTTGCAGTGAAGTGGTGTTTAGTTTGGTCTCAACGTGCACAGAGTCATAAAACCTGAAGTATTATAAACCAAAGGCGAGTGTCATGGTTTGAGGTAAGGAATAAAAATCTGCTTTGGCTGAAAAACCAACAGTTTCCCATCATGTACTGTATGAATGCCTGTGTAGATATGTGTTATTCCAGTGTGGCTGAATATTTTCATGCAGGCTACTGGGCTCTGCAACACAGTCTAACTGTTGAGACTGTGTTTACACTGAGTTGTGGAGTGAATGAGGGATGAGGCGGACGATGATGCGTGTGCTGGCAGTGACGGTGAAAGTGGGGTTTTGCTCCTGCTGCGACTCGTACGCCACTTGATAAATCTCATGACCCCTTGTCGCTATGAAATATGTGGTGTCGCCCCCGACCCTCCATCCCCGCATGCTCCACCTCCATGATTTGCGGCGCCACAAGGTCAAGACGGTGATATATCTGCCAGCCAGCTTTACTCGTTTACTGCCAACAGGTTCTTGTTCGCGGCATCACTCAGAGGTTGTACTGCAAAGCAGCGGTGAGATTGATGCGGTGATAAATGGGCCCCGTCTTCGCCATCAGAACGAAGGTAATCTCCACTTGGATGTAGCTGACATGTTCGCTGGGACAGACGCTCACCAAAGTGTATGGCTAACTGACAGACAATGATGCCCCCCTCACATGACAAGTCTGACATGGATGTTGATATTTCATTGTGCAATGTTGATTTGTTGTGATCGCTCAATGAAGGGCCAACGGTTCACCAATACATACAGTATATATATGTATACATATATATATACATATATCTCATAGGACCACAACTACCCAACTGTCCATCCATATTAAATGTCCGCAGTAGCTGTCTAAATATTATTCTTATTCTTATTCTTATTCTTATTCTTATTCTTATTCTTATTCTTATTCTTATTATTATTGTTGTTGTTGTTGTTATTATTATTATTATTATTGTTGGATGCACCTAAATCAAAGTTAGGCAATTTTTCCTACTTGTCATAAAAATTTACTTTAGACAACTTTTAAAGTTTGGTTGTTATCTACCCCAGCCCCAAATGATTCATTTTCTGCCCTTGTAAAAATATGCAGAAAAAAAAATAAAATCCCAGTTGTTAGAAATTACATGGTGAGCCTTTGATGTCAGCGCGACAAACCTTTCCTCACATTACAGGTGTTGTTAAATTGCTGGTTGCCAGGTGCCTGTGCCGCTTCAGAAACCACTTCACCCAAGCAGAGGAGGTAGGTCGACTCTTTTCTCTCTCACCCAAACCCACCAATCTGACACTGACACACACTTCCTGCAGTGTTCCACTGGAGCGCTTACACAACAGCTTCTGTCACTTTTTGTATGAGCTACTTACTGCAGTACTATTAACACCTTTCAGAAAATATGTGTTTTTATCCCCCATTTTCTATTGATAACCCTCCTCTCAACACAAGTAGGCAGGTATGCACACACACACACACACACACACACACACACACACACACACACACACACACACACACACACACACACACACACACACACACACAGCAACTTAGAGTGACACAGTACAACAGTATGCAAACAATATATTTTTTAACCAGCTGCTTTTGGTTTGTATAATGCTAAATATTTACTGAAAAAACGCAGTATTTCTTTTTATTCATATATCTTTGACGCCCTGAAGACAGTCAGACAGTTGTGTCCCACTTTCACACTTAAAGCAGGTCACAGCCATAGACAATAATCACTTCCTGACAATGTGGTGGACTCGTTTCTTTTCTCTGTTTTCATGGAAAAAGACAATATCTAATTAAACCAAAACAGAGATGCACAGTACATCAGTGTGCCCCGGTGAAACTAAATCAATTCACATCCATAAAAGGCCGGTATAAGGACTCATGGTCCTATAGCATCTTTGTTGTGCCTCGTGGACGGCGTCCACAAAAAGCTTGGACGTTACTCAAAAGGTTGGCACCAGCAGTGTTCTTTTAATATGCATTTGATCCCGCGCCCCTCAAGAAAGTCTTTGCAATTGTAAAAGTGGGCAAATGGTGATGTCTTTTCTCCTCTTAATGAGCGAACTGCTGACATTATTCTCCTGTGAATATTGCTCTCGGGCTGCCTGACCTGCGCAAAAATGATGCCATGGTTCTCAGTCACAGAGACACGTAATGAGCAAGTTTAATCGCAGCTTTCGGCCTCTCACAAAACACCGGATGCTCATTTTTAAATGACCCGTTGCCATAGCTTGTGAGGGTGGGAGGATTTTTAGATCAACACACAAAAAAATGGCTTACATGTGTCATGTTGTTGAGTTCGGTGCTGCTCGGTAAACAATGAATGCAGGGTTACAATTAGAATTGAGAAACTAGGAGTTCGTTATTTTTCGTTTATTTTTCGCACAGCAGATGCATAACAGATACAAATGTGGCTTTATTATTATTTTTTTGTTTGTATTTTTATTTTATCGTCACAAAATGACCCTGGACTGCAGGGGGCGAAAGTCCAATCTCAAGCATCATTACGACTGAAGATATGGCAAAGGACGAATGCACTTTAATAAAGTTCACGCGCTTCGGCAAAGGTTGGATGCCCAAAAAGCACCTTTCTTAAGACCATGTCCTGACAGAGGCCATGCTAACACAGGCAGGTTTCAGGGTGAATGAGCTCCTAGCTAACGCAATGTAACTTCGTAGATGAGAAGAATTTGAGAAGGAGCTGTCACAAAGCAGATTAATGATATAAACAGTGAAGGGTAATGACGAAACAAAGGACAGTGAGTATCACACAAAAACTAATTATTGCATGTGGCGGATCACTCAATATCACAAAATAAAAATATATAATAATAATAATAACAATAATAATAATAATAATAATAATAATAATAATAATAATAATAATAATAATAATAATTGTTTGATTAACTGTGCCATGCAAAGGCTACAGGTAGCTTTAGGCATCTTTCATGGTGAATCGCTATCTTGCATGACAATCAGTGCATGCCAATGTGAATCATGTAATACGCCCTAAATGTCAACACTATAACAATTTGGATGATGATATTTGTATTCATTGGTTGTCACGCATGAGACATACTTGGATCTTCTAAGTGCTCAAAAAATTGTGGATGCATTTCAACCAGATTATGCAAACTGCAAATATTCTATCCAGTAATGTGGGAGAGCTGTTTGGGTACGCTCCAGGGGCACTACTCATATATGTGAAGCGAAACTTAAGCTGTGGAAAGTGGTATGTGTTTGAGACTACACTGCAGGAGCAGAATCCTGCATTAGATTAATCACCGGCACAGTAACACTGCATAATAACTCTCTTTGGGTGGATAATATCTTTTCTCACTCAATTCATGGCATATCCAACTTTCATTCCTTTATGATTTTTATTTGGTTAGGAGATACGAGTTAAGATGAAGAGATCCAGCAGTCTCAGCTGCAAGGTTTCTAATTTGGCCGTGGATCAATTTGGTGATTGCAGTGTACAGTCACACTACATGCACTATATCTTATTAGGAAACGGTAAAAATCCAATGGAGCTTGAAGTCAATGCATCAATAGCGCATGGAGTTATAAACAAGCAACTGTGGTGCTTTTGTGTTAATTGGACCTTAAATCAAAGGCCCTACAGTGAATAAAGCTACATATCTAGAGGGTGGATAAGTAAAATGACTCAACAGCCAACAATAAATAGACACAATAAATGTGGCAGAAAACCACAAGGCTCCAGCCAATGTGAATGATGGGAGCAACGCGAGGACGGGGACTGTGAGCGAGCTGTGACAGCTCACACTTATTTTGCCTCAAAGCCTTGTATTTCAAGATAATTTCCACCTCTCTCTCTCTCTCTCTCTCTCTCTCGCTCTCTCTCTCGTCAGCTCATCAGCACATTTGCATATCCTATTGCAAAAGTTTGGCAGCCACTGACAGCCTTCTAATTCTGTTGCGAAACATCGCTGTCTGAATCAAGTGTGTGTTTTCTCCATGCTGAGCCCTGGCACAATGCGCAAGTAAGTGGGAGACTGACTCTTATATCACCAAATAACACTGCTATTGACTCATGCGGAATTATCAGTGCCATAGCAGTCAAGCTAGAGGATTTAAAACAGTGTCTTGTCCAAAAGCAGTGCACATTTGGTCAAGAAACAATCTCTGATCACTGATCTTCAAATAGATGCTCAGGTTCAGGTTGGATTGTTGAGCCACAGTTCGTTTCGCACCTTGCGTTTGGTTATAAACACACTGTTCTCTCACTGATGTCATAAATGTGCTGCCGGGCGTAGGTCTGCGGTGTCATGGTTGTTATCCATCATCCTACTTTTCCAGTAGGTGTGATCGTTTCAGTCTCGGTTTTGTAATCCTCACACTGTTAGTGTTATGACTGTTTTAAGATGATGCAAACAGTATGTACTAAATTGGGGGAAAAAAAACAACTGCCGTTTATTCTCATAGAACGTGAATGCAAATAAACAAGTGAAAAAAAAAACAATGCAATCAAAGCCAGGCAACAAAGTTTTAAGGGGGACAGTAAAACTTGATAAACTCTATGTCATTCGATGTTTTTTCTTGCAACGGGGTGAGGTTATTAATGTCCCCAGAATTTAATGGAACTAATCAGTGGTCGGCGCTGTATCACTTAACGTTCTAACACCATCACTCACAGTCCACTGTAAATGTGTCTAACTTCAGTAGGGGGAAATATCATTAAAAGTGTTTTCATCAAGCCTGTTGACGAAATACACAGTAAATAAATTTTTATGTTAATCGGGAATAAAACAAATGAGAAGGTCATTTTATCATCCCCAATGACCCATTCCCTTCCCAGTCACCAGGAAGAATCCTGATTCACTCGTGGCTCCAGGATGAATCGACGCTCGCCTCCGTTCATCTTCTAGTTTGATGTAGAAGTCGTCAGACAAAAATCCAGCAAAGAAGTTCGGAGCAAACTATTACTATACCTGACGCGATACTTCACAACTTAAAGGTAACGTCATTTTCGTCTTTTTACTCCCACAATCACTTGTCTGTGAATGCACCACCTAGGATATTCCACAATTTCCCCATTTGAGCTGCTTTACCTCAAACTACCGAGTTGGCACCTAAACCACCAGGAGTCTTGGGAGATACTGATTTTTGAACACACGTTTTTTATTGCTCTGTTTTAGAAAGAGACTCACAGTTCATTCATAAAGTACATGCCTGTACCACGGCCGATCACTGCAGCGGCGTAATTCAAACAAATGGCACATGGCAGGATGAAGCGAGCATCACGGGGGCGTGAAAAGTCAAGTATTTACTCTCATAATTCACTTTTCCTCCGCACTCAATCAGCCCCTCTCCCCGTGCTGTGGGGGGCCAAGTAAGTGAGGTAACGGCTGTTATATGTAAGAATCCCCAAACCACTTCCTGATTTATTTTGTTTGCTCTCCCTCGCTTACCTCTGTCCTTCCCCGCTCGCCCCGTCTCCCTATCTCAACGTCTTCCTCACTCTCCCTTCACAATTATCTCTTATAGCCTGTGAGGTGATTAATGGGTTTCATTTGACGTCCTCTCCTACCCTTTGCCGAGCACCAGCAAATAAAATCCGGGGCCCAACACACAAATTGTTCCCCAGAAGAGCAGTAAAACGAGGGGAAATACGGGGGCCGCGGAAGACAATGAAGCAGAGAGATCTGGCCTTTGGAAGGAGACACATTTGCCGAGGAAGGGCCTGGAATGATTTCCTCTGTAGCCTCAGTCCCCAGAGAAATCCCCCTACTGCTAATCTGCAGTTATTGCTACTGCCAGCGGCAGTCTCCAAATTAAAGAAGGGAGGGGGACAGAAAAAACACTTAGACCTTATTGTCTTCTTACCTGATGTTGTTATAAACACTTTTGGCTTTTCTGTGTTTGGGTGAGACCTTGCAGGTGGTTTTATTAGTCACTGGCTAAACATCTCCTTTTTTTTAGAAATGGCAGTGACTCAGACTGAACATTTTAAAGTTTGGATTTAGGTACATTGCTTCTCTATGGCAAATCTAAAGCCACACACAGTGAGACATGGACAAGGGGACGTCTGAAGTTCTCTTTGCCCAACTTGCAAAATTAGATTTTTTTTTAATTGTCAAAGAATGATGTATAGATGTGTACAGGCAAACAGACAACAGATATACCACTACATGTATATTCATAACAACCATAAAAGACAGCGCAGCACACAGTTATACTCATATGAATAATTGAAATACTTTTTTTTCCCCAACATGAACAAATCTGCGGGTTTATTCCTAAGCTAAAAGCACATCAGCTCCTAATGTGTTTCATATACATGTCATGCCTACGATCAGGGCACCAGGCATTTCATTTCTTTTCCCTGTATGTTGTTGGACTGAGGTGAGCGTTTCTTTGTTGCTCCGGGCCATTTGTAGCAGTCTTATCCACAAGGCACGGTGGGAAATGCCAGCCAGTGACATTCAACCCAGTAAAGGGTACATCAGTCCATCTGCTTTGCCGTTCGTAGCCGTCTGACCATTTACCAAAACCTGTCTGGGCATCATTACATTATGTTCTGACAAGGGGACCTTATGTGAGACCAATACAAAAGGAAGCCTTTAGGTCATCCAATAGTGGAAGTACCAGAGAGGAAATGGACAAAACTTATGTAACTGTGCCACACTCGCTGGCACGCTGCTACTAAAGTGCCCTGATATGCCACAACATTGGTACATACAGCATATACATACATACAGTATGACATTTAAGTAACACGCAGTGACTTTTCCCGTATCCGTGCTTTTTTCCCGCTGCTTGATCAAATGTCATTGTCATGCAAAGACGACCCAGATGTTCAGCTCCCAGTTAGAAGATGATAGAAATAGATAGAATATAACCTGCAGGCCCAGCCCCAGCTCCAGCAACGTTATTGAGCAGAAGTGGCTCTCCAATCAGCAAAGTGCTAAGGTACACCACAGCGTTTTTACATTAACAAGGGAACTACAGCGATGTGCGCTGTAAGTAAGAGAAGATGTAAATCATTCGGATCACTTGTCGAGAAACCTTGAAGGGATTTATTGGTGGGAGCGGGGTGGGAATTTGGTGGTGAGGCTGCGTGTGCAAACGAGCCTTTCAATAAACATATGAATTCTTTTTTGAAAGAGTCGCTGGATGCAGCCCACACTCTTGATCTTAAATCGATGCGCTGAGGATAAATTAAATGCCAGGGTGAGGGGAGGGAGCGAGGAAAAAGCCACCGAAATAAGGCAGTGTTACAAGGTGATTAAAACGGTGTCTCTGTGAATTGCTACGGTGGGAGGCCGGGGCGCCGTGAAGAACAGGAGGATGAAAGAAAAGGTGGCAGGATATCTTTTAGCCCAGATTTGCTAACGAAACAGGCTCTCCTAAAAATAGCAACTGCAGCGTTTACATCTCATCAATCCAAAATGTACAGTGTGATAATAAGCATACGTGTTAGTGAGCTTTAGCATTAAATTGTGACTAGTTCCTTTGAAAATAATATTTTAATACATTTTGTAAATATACTAGACAAGCTTCACCATAACAAGCTGTTATAAAGTGTTGACTTCATAACAACTATATATATATATATATATATAGTATAAACATTACCTTAAGAGTCTGCTGCTAAATCCACAATGACTGAATGTGTGCCATATCTACATTTTCCTATGTAACAAGGGCATTAGGACAGAAAAAGCAAATTACTATGTTTTACAGCAGAATCCTTTGAATTGGAGATGAAAGCAACTAAGACCCCATTAACTGCCTCATGATACGCTGTTGGCACACAAGCTCTTATCAAAACACAGTATTATTCAGCCCCTGGCATAGCGCAGTAGTATGCTATGGCCGCATATGTAACATGGATTATCACAGCTTTTGCATCAAGGGTCCTGTTTGTCGAAATGTCATATTTGTGTTTCTCGAGGACAGAGAAGAAAAGTTCTTTGCCGGCGTGTCTTTAATCCATGGGCCGACATTGTTTTTGTTGCTTAGAAGAAAGAGTGATCTACACCGCCCCTCTAGTGCAGTTTAAGAGTAATACCATCAATTTGCCCTAATTCAGTTTCAGTGACAAACTTCTGACACTGGGTCAAACCCGTTCGCTCTGATCACCTCACCGCTTCAGTGGCCAGGAGTAAGGAATGCGAGTTTGTGGCACAAAGCCCCAACTCAGTGACATAATAACAGCAATACTGGAAGTGGGATTACAGACAAATAAAATATAATATGATAATATATGATCCCATTTTTTACCCATATAGTCATAATACACTTCTTGGGGAGCAGTCTTGGATGTGTAAAAAAGAAATACTGTGTAGGAGTCATTTGTGCTTTAAAAAAAAGGAGCAGCACAAAGTTTTTGTCTCAAATGTTGAGAAACTGTTTAATATTAAATGGGCAACGGCCAATGGGAAAACTACAAGCTGATCTCACAGGAGGGGACAGTTTATAAAAGATTCAAAGGAACCTTTGACCAATGACCAGGATATGATATTGGGATAGTCCCACTCTGAGCACCTCTGTGTCGTATTGGGTGAAAAGTAAATCACCTGGATCACAGCTGATGCTATCAACTTGGGTGAGCCATGTCCCCAGTCTCCTTCAACCTGGGTCCATTCAGTCCAACCTATCATCACTAAGTGAATCAGGGCAACATCCTTAGACATTTCCACGCCTCTACTCCAGCCTATGGTGACACCAGGGTCTTTGCTTAGGGCCATTTGGTCCTCGTATGACGAACGTGAGCTGTGGTCATATACACAATTTACGATTTTCATTGGAAAGGGTTTCAGGCTTAAGGATTGTTAAGGAATGTTAAGGAATGTTCTTATTGTTGGTAACATCTTGTCCTCCAGTCAAAAACATTTTTCAGTCAGTTGTCAGTTAAAGCCAGTCTGTTATCACCTTTTCTTCAAGAATGCTTATAAGTCACACTCTTTTCTCGTTCACTCGCCCCACCCCCCTCTCCATACATGTCTCATCTTTCTTAATACCAAAGCCAACCATGTGTGATATTGGCTGTGCTGGCTTCCCAATCGGCACGATTCACCCACTGCACCTCAGCAGTAGTTTTCCTTTCCTAATCATCAGGAAACTGTGGTTATTCTGGCTCAGATTTTCTTACAAGCGGCAGCAACATTTTTCTACGTGACCGCGGTAAAGAAGGAACTTGAATCAAATTAGCCTTGTGTCGTGCTGGCCTGCGAGGTAGACCTGCGTTCTACCTCGCCAAAATAATTAATTACAGGGATCCTGCTGTACTTGTGGTGATATATAGCGTATAAAAATAAAAAGTTTTTAAACTTCTAAAGAAAGGATTATGTCATATATGCAGATGTGTTTCATTTTGGTAACATATGAGTGATCAAACAAAAGAAAAAGAAAACCTTCCACCTGTACAGAATTTGCTTTGGACATCCAGACATATCACTTTGAAGCTATTGTACAGATTGTGCATTCCCCTCCAGGCTTTTATCTGTTGTCTCTGCACAACAGAGATGCCATTTGTTACAACACCCTTTTTTTCTGCCTATATTGGGGAAAATGTTCTGCACATGTGACCTGGGAAAAATGGAACAGGGTATTTGTCTGCACTTTCCTGTCAGCGTTATCGACGAATCAATTAGAGGCACGCTTTTGCTCCGCAGTGCACTTTCTGCTTTAAGTTGTGCCCTATGTATACCTCTTTTGTGTCAGTGCTTGTTTCTATAGCAATGACTCCACCGCTCCCACACACAGACTTCCAGGTAGGCACCACCAGGGAAACAAGGCCTTTCTGAGGAATCTCTCGTCATTACAGATGCTCTGCTCGGCTAAAGAGAAATAAATAAGTCAGTTGTCCTTGAGTTTTCTTCAGTATAGAGTATTTCCACCGATATCTTGCTGAAATGCGCAGGAGCAAATGTGTAACATACCAGAAGGGCTTTGTACGCATGTCTGTAAGATGAATAAAATACCCAATGCAACTGCTTTTCTACTGTAAACATGACAAATATCAAGGAGAAATTAGAAATGGTTAATCTATTGGTTACGTTTGTGCAATATTGTTGGAATTTTCCTTATTATTCATTTTGTTCATCACTATGATTAAGCCCTGGACATTTTTACATCCCCTGAGCTTAGCGAATATGCCTCTTGAACAGAATTAAGCCCCCACCACTAACACCACTGGCTACAGACAGAGTCTGCGGGATGAAGGGTGCTCATTGTTGCGGCGTGTCTCTTTTTATGGACATTGTCATTTGTGCATGAAGAACACTTGCAGCCACAGCGCACAGAGATAAGCGTCTTGCAGCTCTTCAATTAGCAAATCAGGCCTGATTTAATGTTCTCGCCGCCATCTAATCATATTAAAACACACAAGCACTGTGGTGATTTATCGCGTGCAATCTTAACCATTTCTGGTGAGCACAGCAGAGAGCGTGAAAGGTTTTTTCACCTATTCCGAGAAAATATATGTGGCCACACAAGAACCAAAGTCTACATTCTTTGTGAAACAAAAGTAAGCCACTGGCTCAAAGGCAGAAACTGTCAAACATTATACAATCACACACTCTACATTCCTTGAAATCTTAATTTTCTCCATTTTTAAATTTGTTCCTGCTTTTGTTTTTATTAAAAATTGTTTCATGTTGTTGACTTGAAACTTTCTGTGAACACCCTACAGAATTGCCAAGACTGAAAGTAGTGTATCAAGGAGATAGTGGTTACGGCGCAGAGATTGACAGAGCTAATGAATTGGTACATTTTATACCTATTGTGTGTGATTCTCTGCCTCCTTCAACATTCATTCCCAAGCAATTTGTCAGGACATAAAGTGCCACTTCGCTTTCAGACCTTTCCTCCGGCTCTCCTGTGCAGCCCAATATAAATCATTTTTATTCTCCTTTCCTCAGCGAAACCCATAGCACATTAAAGAAAAATCAGACACATTTCTATCATTGTATTATGTAAAAGGGGTGAAGCTCCATAATATAAGGCAAGTACTTGCTTTATAGTGAGTTAGCTATAACGTCGTAACAACCAGGAGATTGACTGTGGCTTCCTCAGACAACATAGTTGTTTTACTCATTGTATAAACAGAGTTTCTCCTTCATGTTCCATGGGAAGAGTAGAAAACAAATGACAGATGCAAGTAGGTGGAGCCAAGTTTACTTCAGCAGAAGTAACAAGTTGTAAATGTTTTATTCAGCTGATCATGAATGGAACGAATAAAAAACTATATGACATTATTAGAAATGCACAGAAGAACAAGTTGGAACTCATCCAATAATAATTTTAAAGAGCCAAAGAGGGGACACAAGGAGTTTGAAATGACAAAGTCATTTGAAAACAACATCATGAACTCCAAGCTAATTGATAGGACGTTTTCCATGTAGGACTACATTCAAAATCAGGGCAGCGGGAAGAAGATTTTAACTGATAGCAATGCAGATAAGACGGAGGCATGATGAACGTGCCCAGAGAATTGGCCAGCGGCAACTGGAGGGAAACGGTAAAGGGAAGGTGTCATCAAAAGTTTATACTTCACTTCCAGACCGAACATCGTTTCATTTGCCAAGAAATTAAAGGGCACAAAAGTCTTTATGAAGAAAATTTCTCAGAACCCGGGCAAATGAGGAAGTAAAGAGCTGGCACTCAAATATAAAGCTGCCAGTAAAAAGGCAATAAAGCAAGTCTGAGGCATAATATCGATCGACAAAAAAAAGGTTAGGGTTAGAATTTTTTTTGGATTTTGTCTTCTCTTCTCTGTCTTCACACACAAACGCGCGCGCACACAGAGAGAGAAAGAGAGAGAGAGAGGGATGGCCATCTAATAGAAGTCTAATCCCAGGTAGACCAGGGGTCTCTCTATGTGAAAAGCCTCTAGGATTTCAGTTTCACTTAAGACCCTAGAAACTTAAGCCAATGCCTCACACTTGACATTATACAAGACCAACAGTGCACTTCCATTCACCTCCATCAAAAACATAGGAAGTCAACTCCCTGGCCATCACAAAAGTCACCAAGTGGCGCATATAGCAAGGTAATATACTGTCCCCACTGCTGTCCTATGAATACAGATTTAAAAGTGGATTGCCATCTACTATATGCGGATGACATCAAGCTGTATGCCACGATTGAACAGGACAATCTACCTCACCTGGATCTACAGCAAGACTTCAGGAAGTCTTGTACACTGGGTACGTGTGGCACACAGTAAGTAAGAGGTATTCCGATACCTCTTTTTTTCCAGAACGAGTATGAGCACGAGTACTTAAGTACTGGGTACTCACCGATACAGACTCAAGCCATCAAAATGTATGCCCTACCGATTGTCAAGTACCCAGGTACAATAGTAACCTAAACAGAGAAGAAAATTGTTTCTGCTAATGTCAAGACACGAAAACTGTGCATTGAGGGTTACACTCAAAGTCCCAAAGACCCCACAAGCAAAAGAAAAGTGGGAGGGCAATCTAAGATGACACAAAGAGCATCCATTAATATATCATCCCTGTGGGACGAACAGCTTAGAGATTGCCCCACGCAGCAGAAGAGAGATGATGATGAGGAGAAAAAGGAAATACAATGGAGTATAAGCACCTTGATGGGCTGTTCTATCAACAATTAAAGAGAGATGCTGACATCAAGAAATTCTACTAGAGACTGACAAGAAGGCAAAAACAAGGCTCTAAGCACCATATCCATTGAGGCTAGGTTGTACAGCAGACAAAGGCATAACCAAGTAGCACGACTACACAAAGTGGATGTTTCAAGGGTCAGAAGAAATGGTGTGTGTCCTGACATCAACTCAGCTCCCCAACTTAAATTACTGTTTCCCCCGACTCAGTCTGTAACACAGGATTTTTCATCCACCTTTCATGATGGAGCAGGATTCTTGTCCCTGTGCCCCCCTCCTATGTGTCCCAGTTCCTGTCTCCGTCTTATCCTATTCCGTATGTTTACTCTACCGCACCTGCCCACTACAGATTCATGCGAATGCATTCATCAACTAACTCCCTGCACAGCTGTTCCTCATTTGCTCATTAGCCTTTCAGTAGATCGAGTGAGCAGTTTCTCAAATGCACTAGTCTGACTGTGTAATGTAGGTGTAGTGTTTGAGCTATCATTGTTTATCATTTACATGTCTCCCCTGTAAAAAGTAAATAACACCTTTACCCGACTTCACCCGCTCCATCTGCTGAGTTTTTATTTACTCTGCCAGGATATAGATATCCTATAATAGAAAAGCAAATTCATTTCACACATCACAGTCACCTGTTCACATTCACCCTGGCAGAGCTTTATTGCACAACCTCTAAAATAAATAAAAACATGCAATATAGGTGGATGGAAATTATATATCTCATTTACCCAACAGCAATTACGATCAGAAAAAAGTAGATTACAAATTTGAATTTCTTACTTAAATGTATTTCATAATGTCTATATAAAACATAAGGGGACAAATAATTTTAGACACCCTCTAGTGAAATGCAGTTAAGTTAATAGCACTCAAAAATAGCAGTACTGCTTAAGTTAGTGGTTCTGTAATTGATTGTATCACATTTAAGGTATAAATTTGTCTTCCACGACTTCATATCATACCGTTATTACATAAACCCCGCCGGCAAAAGCCTTTAAGTTTTAACACGTTTTATTGTTTAGGTCATCATAAGATGAAAATGCACATAAATATAATTTAAAAAGCCGGCTCTTTCATGTGATTATGAAATAAATTAAGCCTTGAAAGTTAATGCAAACATTTCCTCTGTGTGCTTCAACTTCTGTAAATAACTTATGCACCTCTATCAGTACATCAGCATTGTAGGAGTAAAGTTCTTCTACACCCTCTGATGCATTCTCACGAAAATGTTGGACTGTAAGTCAACCTAGACTACTTTATTTTGCTGTCAGAAAAAAATGGGATAAGCAAAATAAGAAAGCCAGTTTTAATTTATATGTTAAAAAACTGTAGTTACAAAATGCTTTAGAAAAGAATAAAATGTCAACAGAAAAAAGTAAAAGCAAGGGTACATAATAACTCTTTGAAAAGATTGTATATTATCAGTGTAGCAATAAAAACATAAAACCAAATTATTGGATCAGGTTCCTCGGTGGGAACGCTTGTGATATACTGAAAAAAATGGTCCAAGAACTGGCCCATCAGGCAGTTAGATAAATGAGAAAACTTGTTTAGTGCTACACCAGGTACCCCAAACCAGTTTTGTTCAAATGAGTTAGAATCATTTGATCGATACTGTCCAAGGCTACGGACAAACCCAAATTGACTAAAATGGCATTTTCACCATGCTGTATCTCCATTAGAATGTCATTTGTGACCCAGAGGAGAGTATCACTCCTGTGTTTCTGCTAAAAACCCAATTGTTATATATGACAAATGTCAGTTTTCCTCGACCAGCTACAGAAGTTGGCTGTGGTGCAATTTTTTTTCTGAAATGATAGCTGTAAAATGTACCAGAGATAGGTCCATTGTTCCCTGGTAAGCTTGAATCCAGATGGGTTTTTTTTTTTAGAAGGGGTTAAACTAAGGCCGTTTTGAATTATTAAGGAACACTGCCTGACTAGAGGGACCGGTAGATAATAGCAAGCTGAGATGGTCCAATAATGCTAATGGTTTCTTAAATTAATTTGGGAGGCACAATGTCAAGAGGACACATGGAAGATAGAGTGTGGGAAACTGTATCAATCATGCCCCTGAGGGAGCAGGGACAGAACTAGTCTAGTAGGACAAGTATGGCTCAATATGTGGGGTTAGGAATGTTGGAGGCCAAAAGAAGAAGGATAGGGACATACTTGTGACTCGATAGTTATGAGTAAAAAAAAAACTAGATCGTGGTTGTTGGTAGGACAGACATGAATTCAAGCTTTTTGATTCAGCAGAACAAACATAAAAGTTAGAGTTTGGTTTTAGTGAATGATAAAGACATTGTTACAAACCGAATTAGTGCAGTTGTCAAGCAACAAAAGCTACATTTGCAATCCTTTAGCAGGGCTTCAGTTCAGAAAAATGTCCCAATAAAGTGGGACGTGCCTGTTAACAAACCAAATCTGACAAAGGGGACTTTCACAGCTGGAACATTTAAAAATGAAGTTACTAATGTGGGCCCTTACCATAACAGAATAGATTTTGCAAAATGTGCTCCAATATGTCCAAAAGACTGCATGTGCCAAGAATTATTTAAGCTCTGGGGCAACTGGTGGTGAAAACAGGATATGAATAGATCACTGGGGATAAAGCAGAGCAATCAGTGACCAGTCTATAGTCCAAAACTGTTGTCTGTATATATGAAAGAATTGGGATTGAGAAGTCTGTGCAGATCTTTGAGAGAAGCCCTCGTGGGAAACAGTATGCTGTGTATTTGAAGAAGTGAATGTTAGGTACGCTCACTTGTTTTTTGTTTTCATTTATTGATGTTTTACTGTTTACTGTCTTGGAAAGTGAAGCATTCTGCATCTGTTTTTCGTGACAACAGCCATAATGTTTGTCGGCAATGAACTTGGCATATGTCTTGTTGCTATAGTCTTGTATTGTATGTATTGTATCATAGCGTAGAGACAAATGACACAACCCTAATTTGGATAGGCATACAGCTGTAACATAGTGTCAAGCTATGTTAATCCCCTTTTATCACTTAAAGAAATATTTGCTGTCATGAGAATGATTTGTATTCCTCAGTTGGTTTTGTGTTTTATGAATCGCCTTGCAGGCTATAACTGCCTAAAGGCAGGAAATCCCTATCCCTTTTTCAAAACTCCAGACTATCCTCTCTGTATCTTAATGGGTTTTTGTGCCTTAAACATAACAACTTCTTACAATATCATTGTCACATAATTAAAGGATTAATTATCTATTTGAACAGTTATCTTGAACTTTTTCCCTGTGGCATATGTCTTGTTGCTATAGTGTTGCTAAGTGTGGGATTGCTTCACTGGGTTGTATCATAGCGTAGAGACAAATAACCAATGTGGCTATTTAGAATTTTATAACATGTGCATTTTTATTACAGTTGTATTACATTTTTCTTTGATCTGGTTAATTTGGATTAATTTGATGATTTAAGCTGTCTCTTGAATTGTGGGGACTGAAGAAATACACAAAACTACGTGAAAGAATAGGGGCCAAGAGGCAAACTTATGTGTGTGAAAGAAATATTTAACATTAAGTATTCTCTATGACTAGCCTGCCAGGAAGCTCCTTTTATTCTTTTTTAAAGACCAGCTAATGGAAACCTGACGATGTAGTAATATCCTCGTAACGACTCCTGTTATTTGAAGTAAAGGAAAAAGGCTTGCTTACATTAGCAATTAGTAGTTAGCGGCAATTATGTTTATGTGTACGTTGACAGACGTTTCATTGGATGAAAAAGGGGAGTGTCCAGATTCTTCAGCTTCCTGAGTCATTAGCCAAGAAACAACCCTGACCCGAGCTCATGCTCTCTCCTCTTCAGCGCTCATCTTCCCCATCAATACCAAAGAACTGAACAACTAAAGGACAATGTGACTTCTTCAATAAATCCCTAAACCATTCACCTGACCGTTCATACATTAACAGGCCAGTGTTCACAGATGATTTGTATGGACATTGTTTTTTCTATTGGCACAGTCACCTCTGTACAGGAACATGACTTTTCTCCACTAATTTCATGTGTCTAAAGGGAGAAAAGGAGACTGCTCATCCCAGTTGTCATTGAAATGTTTATTCAAAGAATGTTGCCATAGTAACACATCAGTTCCCTCAGTCTGGTGCTCCACATTTCTGGCTCCTGAGATGGCGTGAATATGCAAGCATACCATGACTTGCTTTATGTTAACAATGGTAAACGACTCTTTCAAGCGTGGGTATAGGGCCCAAGCATACCATTCTGAACTCCTTCATTTAAATAGGCCTCATGCAAACAATGGCTACTGCCCTGTTTCAAACCAGAAAGTATTTACCACACTTGAAGGCATGAGCACAAAATCAACAGGCAAAAGCTCAGGTCAAGGGAAAAACAGGCAAAATAGTCAAAACACTAAGACACACACAACAAGACTGCAAGGACACTTCCTCAAGGACAAGACAAACTCGCAATGAGCGAGGCAAACACTGAGGCTTAAATACACAAGGAAGGAGGAGACAACAAGATGCAGGTGGAAACAATCAGGTAATCCCAAAGGCAGGAAAAAAAAACAAAGGGAGGAAGTAAAACTGAACAGCACACGTGACAAACAGGGCAATTAACAAAATAAAACAGGAAATACAAAGAACAAGACATGACATAAGCTTAAGACATGACAAACATGACTGAACTGTTTGTATGTTATAAGTCAAAAAGATAGTAAATTAGGACACTGTTTTGTCAGTTTTAAAGGACTAATGCAGGCTAAAATGTTCAGCTAGATATTATAGTATAACTATAATATTACTGAATCATATTTATAACTACTCTGGTTCTGGCTTTGAGCATCATTGTGCCCTGTGTTGTGTTGTGTTGTGCATAGTGGCATATTAGGCTAATAGTAATAGTAATAAGACTAACTTGTCTTTTGTTCTACATTCAAACTCATTCAATGTCCAGTACATAGTGCAAGTCTGATTTAAGGAACCTTTACATAAATCCACATTATGTCAACCACAATATTATGTATTTATGATAAAAAAAAAGTCCACAGTATGGAACAGATTATTCACATTTGGACCAAACTGCTTTATGCATATTTTGTTACAAATTACACTACATTGCCACAAATCAGATTATACCAAAATAATGGCAGCGCAGGGGACATTTATATTATGTATATTGCATTCATTATCTGCATGGTAGTCCGATCAATAAATCAAACAAAGAAACAAACAAACAAACAAACATTATTCCTCTGAGTCGACAGAAATTAGCTTATGATCTAACCATAGAGTGGAACGTCCTGCCCATTGATGACGTCAACACGCTTGTGGACAATATGCCACAATGTCTTTTTAACACATTAAGCCGTGTTAGAGTTCTATATCTATGTTACTGACCTTTTTAAACAGTGATTTTGGACATTCTTATGCATGTCACCTTGAATATGTGTTTCCTGTTTAATTGACCAGGGTTTAAAGATTGAGACAAAGTCCTTATTCCTATTGTTCAATAATCTACAAACAAAAAAATACAAATTTTGTTTGAGCTCGAATACACAGTTAGCAGAGGTTTTAATTTCGACTGTTTGAGGAGACAGATCAATAAGGTTTAGAGGAAAATAAATCGCATTGTCACCGTCATTTCTAGAGAAGAGGTACAAAACATTTTATTCCAACTTCATGGGCAACAGTATATGTTCAACTTTCTTGCAAAAGAATGTCAACACAGAGAAATACATAGGTGGATAATTAAGGATTTATATACAAAGAATTCAGTAAGAACCATGTGACGACACTATTATCACCCAGTAAGTGCTCAGCTTCAAACCCATTGTGCAGCGCTCAGTTCACTCCACACATGTGAACTATATACGCACAGCTTCTGTTCAGGGTGACTCAGTCCAGCTTAGCAGATACACAGCACTGCTCAAATCCCTCTTGCTTTTAATTCGCACTCTCACGGCAGGGTGTTAATAGCTTACACAACAGATGTTTAGTATGCTGCATTTAGGTCTATGGGAGCTAAAGCCACCCGCAGTCTTAGACATGCATGACAACCTGTGACGCTGTCTGTGAGGCAGAATAAGCCTGTTCACACTGTATCACTCTCACATCGCTCGCATGGAGCAACAGAAATGGAAAAACGTGAGGACGAGTGCGCACACAAACATACGACGCGGGGAGACAACGTGCAAAACGCTAAATGTGGGCGAGGCAGTGTGAATGAGAAGGAAAGAGATGGAAGGGGTGACAGAGAGAAAGCGAGCAATGACAGCTTCCATCTGCTGAGGAGCCACCAGCAGTTTCCTCAGACTGAGGTATCCACTTGGATCAGCATGTACACATACACTCTAATGCAGTAATGATGGTATTTGACAGAAGTGTGCTTCGTGGCGACAATTACTGGGGGAGGAATGTTACTTCATGATGTACAGCGCAATCAGTTGTACAGTATAAACAGCTGCAATTCATCTAAGTAGGAGAGTGTGTTCATAATGTAGATCAAGGCAGTCCTGAGGAGTGTGAGTTACACAACCGCACCTGATGTAAAGGGATGCTACATTTTGAAGGCTTATATATAGCCTTCAAAATGAAAACATGTCAAATACAGGGTCTGGATGTGTTTTTTTTTTCAGGAAAAGCTGGAGCAACAGCTAAAAGAGGTGGTCACTGTTTTGACACTTTGACCCTAAGGCGTAAAAAGGCTCTACAAATTGATCTTATCATAGGTTATACAGTCATCTATCCCTGTGTGCGGTCACATCAGTACATCTGACATATTGTAGTACAGGTGTGCAAAAAGCCCTGAGGCTGACACTTGAATGCCACATTCATGTCATATGAGAAAATTGTAAATATATACGCCCCCACCCCCCCACGTACCTTTCACTTTAGCATTCAGCTGGTAAACACAGAGTATACACATCACCCTCCGCTCTGAAGCTCAGGTTGATCTGATAGACACTGATGTCTAGGTTTTTTTTTCTGAATACTGACATCACTCCACATCCATCTACAAATATACTGTAAACTAGGCTATAATACCTCTTTCTCTCGTAAAACAGGACTGGCAGTTTTTTAGAGGAGGCGAAAAACTATATTATTGTACCAAAGAGTCTTAAATATTACAACAGTAGTAAAATTCATCTAAACCAAAGCTGGAGGAAGAAGTTAACAAATCATTTTATTACTGAAAATAATTAAAGTAATTGTCCCTTGATTTGACTTTGTTCCTTTCAGTAATTCTAATTGATTCTTCTGCTGTATAAATGCATTCTTTCCCCCCTGATTTGTTCTCAGCCTTTGCTAATGCCACGATTATCTACCAGCATCACTTATAATTATTATTACTACAATGATAATCAGTCTAAGCTGCATCTACTCCAATTTTTACGGGGTAGCTAGTAAAATATTACACAAATGTATGATTCTCAGATGTTTAATGAATCCATATTTGACCTTAGGTCCTAGGAAGAGACAAGGTCCAACCCAAATCCTAAGGATACTTGAATGGCTTAAAACAATATGTCATGATATATAGGCAGCAGGTCCTAAGTATCCGCTGATGTGGATACATATCACATGATTCTGTGTTGTTGTTTTTTTCTTGGTCTGGTTATTTATATGTAGTTTGACACTTTCCACACACACTGTGGCCTCAGTCGTTCATTACCGCGCACCTCTGATCTAAAGTGGACCGTGCTGTCCCCTCGTCTTCCTCTCAGCCTCGAGCTGACACTCGTGACGTGAGACGCTCCGGCACATGGCATATATTCGGCTTTAAAAATGACGTCACGGGCGCGCGGGGCTCAGCGAGCAGGTCGTTCTTCAGTCTGAGAGAAGAGGAGCGGCAGGGGGAGACGGATCAGCCTCCTCTCCTCCCTAACGACACCCTCTCTATCCCTCCACCTCTCTCTCTCTCTCCAACTCCGCTGGACCAACTCTCAGCCTCCGGGATTCTCCCTCATCCTCTTTTCTACTGCACCTATTTTTTCTCTTCTTTTTCCCACCCCCCACCCCCTTTACTTGATCTCGACCCCACAACACTTCCAGAAATGTGAGTCGATAATGAGGACCCCCTGCCAGCGGTGACTTGTCTCCTCCGTGCTTCAGGAAACGGAGCATCTTCATCTTCCGAGCCCCATTTTTTTCTTCTTCTTCTGTTTTTTTTTAATTTGTTTGGATGATCGTCTGTCTTTCGGCGATGTAGGAGAAGGTGCGCGGTCACATTGGCGAGAGGATGCCAGCTGCACGCCTTGTTCTCCCTGCTCACCGAAGCCGTATGGGGGGAGAGAGGAAGGAAAGATAATGCGCGGAGGCAAAGTTTGAGGGCACCGCTCTAGGTTTTCCGGTCACCTGTCCGCCCGCACGCGCGCACCTCTCCGCTTTTTTTCCCCCCAGCAGCTAGCGAGGAAGCCCAGCTTCAGTAGAACAGTTAGCAAGCAACTTGACAGAGAGACTGTTGCTCCGGCGGCTGCAGTGGGATTTGACAGCGGCGTTGGGGGATTTTGAAGTGCGCAACGTCGAAGGATATGGCTCAAAGGATGACGGCGCTGACGGCGGCGGGAGTAAGGTCCGCCACTTGAAGTGTTTGTTTACCTTCTTTTAAAAGCAGCCGCTGTCGACTTTGCTGGGAACCCGTGTAAATGGAAGGGTACCTGGAGGACTGAGTCGGATTCGGCAGTCAGAGGAAACAAAACAAAAAAAAAAAAGAAAAAGAAAAATGTGGATAAAACGGAGCGCCGCGCGCAGGTAAGACATGGACATTGTTTATTTATGTGTTTGTTTTGTTTTTTACGCAGTTGGATTGTTATGACATTCACATAGTGTTTGGCAAACGCGTTGGGCGTCGTTTTGTTTGGGTTTCTCGTCTGACGCCGCCGTTGTGAGACAACATGTTGTCTCATTAAAAAAAAAAAAAATCTACGCCACTGCAAGTTATGAGAGTCTGCAGGAACTGGTGATTGGGTTTCATGTATCAGTTGGTCTGGTTTCAACAATGGTACAGATGGAGAGAAGAAGAGCAAAAAAAATAGGCAAAGAAATAAAAATGTAAAAGGTCGGAGCCAAAGTTATTGGAATACACATCTTTTCCTTTGTGTCGACATATTCAGGCGGAGGCTCTGTGTCAACGTCTTTTTGTCATTTAATTTAATGGATCAAAATGATCTGGAATTTCTTATCCCGCACGCTGGGGGTCGCCAGTAGCACGGCTTAACGCACGCACACGCACGCGCGCAGGCTCAAGGTCTGGCTGCTCCTCCCCACGTGTGAGAACATGTACGCGCTTTCATCGACCCTGTAACCGAAGTGATACAACATATAAAATAAACTAATTCTGTAGACATTCAAATGATACATTCACAAGTGAAACAAGCCCCCCCCAAAACGAGTGGATATTTTCACAGCGAATAAGTGGAGCGCCCCACCCCAACCTAAAAATATGGAAGAGGGTGTTTGTTGCACTGATCAGTGCTCAGAGTAGATACAGGATAGAGGGAAGGATCCAAACTGGATGGAGTGGTACGCTTTACTCCATTCAACATAACCCACTCACACTTCCACCCACACAACAAAGCAAAATAAATAAACCAATTCTTTGTTTTCGTTTTTTTCATAATCAGTTTAACTGAAGCAGGGTGACGACCACTCTCCTGACTTTGACACATGAGGCTTGGTTACAAAAAGTAAAACTGAGCCGATTCATTTGCCATAAAATAGGTTTAGAGAGGGGATAACGTGCCGTGCAATGAGGCCAAACCTGCCAGCAGTGAGATTCTCTTGCCACCTGCTGGCTCTCATTCCCACAGGTGGCTCTAATTCTTGCCCGTCTGCGCTCATAGGTTTATTATGCATGAAAGACACTGTACATTTTTGGGCTGAGCTCACAGAGAGATGGCGGTACGTGTCGTACACAGGGCAGGTCCAGCAGGAGGTTCAAAATGAGATGCATGTATGCGTTTTGCTGCCTTATCTCTACCTGTGTTGGTCACTTAGATCCAACATCTTCAGGTGTTTCCCTGTCACTTGCTGACATGATATTGGATGTCAGAATGAAATGTGGGATGGGCAACAGCTGCTGCTGTCACGTTTTATTTGAAAAAAGAAAAATCCAGGTTTCAGAGCCTGTTTGCCATTGCTGGCTCAATCCTTGTACAGTGTGTTCTGGTCATGTATTATCAGACATAGATGTAAACACTTGTGGGGACGGTCTTTACCATGGTGAATTTGTACTTTTTTCATTATGGGTAGAGTTAAAGTAAAAGCACAGAAAAATGAAATGAAGGAACAGACTGTGAGCGTGTACTGAGAAAGACAGTGTTACTGTTAGAGCAGACAAAGAACAGACCACCCACAGTTTTTATAGGTGTGGGTGTAAATGCAACAACACTGGCTTTAGTAAGACAGAGGAGACAGATTGATGGTTAGATAACTTAAAAACAAATAACTGATATCTATATATCTATATCTATATCTATATATCTATATATCTATATATCTACCTCTCTCTCTCTCTCTCTCTCTCTCTATATATATATATATATATATATATATATATATACACATATACATATATAAACTACACAAAAGTTTAAATAACCAATCCTATGCTTAATTTCATAACATTAAAATTTAGTCAATTATTAATAACACATCCTCCCACAACACAGGGCACAGGGCACAGGGCACAACACGACATTTCAGTGAGTTCCATTTGTTCGAACAGCAGTCCAAAATAAGGTAAATGCCAAAGGCAACAATGTAAATGAGAGAGCGTTTACCTGCTGCATATTTCCTTTATAAAGTCAAAATGTTTAATAATTTCAAATTCAAATATTCAAATTACTGAGTAAAATATTGAAAATATTTAATCTAAATATTGTTTAAGCTGGTTGAGCTGTGATTGTTGATTAGTTACTTTCTGAATAGTGAAATGAAATAGTAAATGAAAAAACATTTTCTGCCATTGTTTTTGTTGAAGAAAATGTGCTTTGCAGTGAGTTGCTGGCCACAACGTCTCAAGTAAATGGGAGTGAAACAGTACATGCTGCCACTTAAACATGACATTGTTAGTAAAGGTAATGAAAGTGTTGGGTTCCTGACGGTTTAATGAATACATTATGCATCTCATCCAGAATAAATTAAATCTGAAATATGACCATCTGAAATGAGTGTATACCAGAGTGTCTCCTTTGTGAGTTATCCAGTGGGGATTCATCTCTCCCAATGCTCTGCATCTCTGGGCTTAATCTTTCATCGTCATCGCACAGGTTTATCTTCCCCATGGTGAGCTCTCATTCCGCTGAGCCACTGGAGATGCTATCAGGCCTCAGCATGCTACAGCTGCAAAATTGTCCTGGCTAAGACACCAGTTGCCTTATAGAGGGGCTTCATTTGTCAGGTTACTCTTACAACATGACTGTTAAGGACAGGTGGCTGTTCTCTCAGGTGTCATTTTTTTCCCTGGATAAACTGTTGTTATAAATGGGTTAATTCACAAGGAAACTTAGAATATGCCACTATAACAAAATAGGTGCAGACAGTAATGAATAATGAGCTACAGAATTGCATCCTCATGTTGATATCCCTGGTGATTATATGGTGAATGTTTTGTGTTTTATCCTCTTTTGAATAGAAAACGGTCAGAATAATATCCCTGGCTTAATGAAGCAGGATTTCTAATATGTTGTAATCAGCGCCCAGGTATTTGCTCTGGAGAAACAGTAGCTTGAGGATATGATCATCTGTCTAGGGCTGCTTAGGGTGAACATGACCAGTCATCAACCCCAACGTTAGCTCTACCAAGAACTCCAGAAGTGCTGTATGAGAGGCCATCAGATATTCAGATATTACTGTGATTTAGGTGCCATCCTAATAGCCTCGATGAGGGTTATTAACTGGGCCTCTCTGGAGCATGATTAACCTAATTTGCAGAGAAATAGGCTGTGTTGCCTCTCTGAGATACTATCCTCTGGAGAAATATGTATGCGTGTGTCTCAGTGTGTTTGTGCGTGTGTCGTAAACACCCCTGCGCTCAGCAGTCTGTTAAATCCAGAAGGACCAGAACAGGTTGTCCCTGTGAAACATTAGAGACCAATGGATGCATGTTCATCTGACCGCTGTGAAAATACCACACAGAGTGAGAGACAAGCAAAGATGAGCGAAGGTAGCCACAGACAGCTGTGAACGATCAATGTCTTTTCACTGGCATGGTAATTATTTGGGAGGTTACAAATGTGGAATTGCATCACAATAGGCTTCAGTTCATTTTTCCACTTTATGCAGTTACACATAACTGCAAAAAAGGATGGTTTAAATGAGAAATGAGATAAAACTCATATAGCTTTAAGCAAAAATCCTTATTCTAAAATACTTGAATTTGAGCCCTGGGCTGTTAAGTGGGGGTAATAATGACATTCCTTCCTCCCTAAACTCAGATTCCTACATCCATATCTCATGAAATCCAAGTGGCTACTATTGTGCCTGCAGCCCACCGCCTGACTGAGTTTCATAACAAGCTTGTTTAGTTTGGGTTACAGGAGAAAAGAGTGTGCTTCTACTGCGCTGGAGCACATCCATCCTACAGAGTGGAGGAACCAGCAGCACAGAGCTCATACTTGATTCATGTAGTGAGCTTTTGCTCGATCAATACTGCCTCTACAAAGGATCAGATTTATCCGTCATTGGCCCTTTCCACTAACTGGCCTCCAGGTGTGTGGGGCAGTGGTTTTGATGGAGTGAGGTGGAAGGGGGCATCTCTCAGAGCACTACGTTTTGCATAAATACTTAACAGACGAACAAACAAACAGAAAGCTAATTGATGTGGACTGCAGAACGAGGTGAAATAAAAACTTATGAGAGCCTGGGCTGATTGGAACATTGTTTTGTTTGTCAAGCCCTTTCACCACATTCCCAGGCTCTTTTGGCCAAGCTTATCTCTTTGAGCACATGGGTCATCCACACTGTAGAGGAGGACAATGTGCAGTGGAAGTAATTTATGGGATGATGCAGCACCCAGGGCTTTAGCTTCTTGGGCCCTCAAACCACAAAACTACACACACTTCACTTGTTTTACTCTTTTTTTGTGAGTTTGAGTTGCACGTGTGTGTGTTTTGACACTACCAAAGCCTTTGGAAGTTTTCAAAATATACTTGCCTCCCAGAGGCCTACACCACAGAGCTGTGGTATTTATCTCCCAAATGGTGCATATCTACTGCGGAAAGCTTTTTGTCAGTCTCGATGCTTATCATAGGATCTAAGAGGATTTAGCAAATGTAATCAACCAATTAGAAACACACCATAAAAGAGAATAATAGATTTGGATCCTGTGTATCTTGGCTGTAGAGCTTACCATACGTGAGTGTGCATGTGTGTGTGTGTATGTTTATATGTACGTGGTTATATTTGCCCTTTCTCTCAGTCTGAGATCTTAAGCAAACATCCCCCTCTAGTTCTAACAAAAGCATAATTGCATGGTCAACAGGCTGCGAATGGAGACTCAGATGTATCACAGCTCAACCTTTTAGTGGATGTCGATAGATCCCCCTCAGCTACACCGTGAGAAACACAAATGCTTCCACAGACGAGAAACCACAGACTTAAAAGTGTGACAAATGTATATTAATCCAAGCCAGGATATTAGTAGAACACACCATTCTGCTTAAGTAATGTTTGCTAAAATGTTGGTGCCAGTCTGTTTTGGGAAAGTGTTTAGACTCTTTTTAAATGAAAATTGTACTGCATTTGTCAGTAGCTTTTTAAATCTTCAGTTGGAACAAATATAGCTGGTGCGAATAACCAGAGTGGCTGGTGAAGACTCATTTGTTACTGTTTTTCTTCTGGAATTGTTATATTACTACTAAGCAATTCTGACTTCTGACTGACAGACTGACAAAGTTACATGGTTTGGAGATATATAGACACACAGAACATGTTGTTAGGCAGCTATGGATCCAAATTGTAAATTTTCTTAATCTGCCATCCCGTGATCTTCCATGGAAATAAAAAGTCTGTTAAAGCTTTATTCCTGACAAATGTGATACATAATGGAGGAAGAGAGGGTTGAAAAAACTGCAAGGCAAAGGGAAAAAAACTAAGCAGAACTGGATTAAGATAACAATAAAGCATTTTGTTAATGGTCTATACAACACTATGATACTGCCTGTGAGAATGAGGATGGATAAGAAAGATGCTGATGTCTCTGGAGAAGTTCTAAGGCTTTACATGCTATATTATGTGAAAGCAATACAATTGGTATCTTATTAACAAACATTAATGCCTGCAGACAGTTATGATGAATTGGGCCTTGTTTCCCTCAGTGAATAATTCACTTTTGAGCCTGGCAAAATGCAAAGTGCTGCTTCAACAATGTGCTAAAGTTTGCTTTCAGTGTTGTAACACACTTTATTGTGTCCAGGACTGTGGGCCAGGTGCCAGTTAAAATGAGTTTTAAATGGAATAAAGGAAGAAGCCATGTCGCCTCATAATTCATTAATATCCAATATGCAGCACCATTCATCAAGGCAAAGAATAGCTTTCAGCATTTTGTATACTTTCTGACATTTTCAGTTTGCTTTATCATAAACAGTTTATTGAGTTTATTGGACTGGAATGGCAGTCCTGCCACATTTTTCATAGAAATTACACATTTTTCTGAGGTGTTCAGCCTTAGCAATGGCTGTTTATTTTCTTAAATGACAGCTGGATGCATCTTTTAAATTGTATGTATGCATGTAATTTAATTTACCATCTGGAGCACGTCAAGGTGATTCCAGTTAATTAAGGATTATCTTTACAGAGACACAATGGTTACACCAGACATTAGTTTTGATCTTCATATGAGGTTTAACTGATCAGTGTGAAGTGTATTAAGTTGAGATCAGTACAAACCCATATGATACTGTAGCACTGCAGAGCCTTTAAAACCACTATCACAAGCAACTTTTCACATACTATAGTAAATACAGTATGTTTCATTGCTATGCACCTTGATCTTTGCCTATTAAAGTGGTGACACCGTGACGCTATGATTTATGAACAACAATAAAACAGCATACATTTGCTTTATGCTACACAAAGATTTAAGTCAATATTCAAAGTGCTTTGCACTGGAATTTGGCCCTCTGCTGGTGGTGGAACCATTTTTTGTGTAGTATGTTAGTATAATGTAGTAGTATAATGAGAGGTTAAATGATAACCAGCAAGTTCCTCTGGGAACCTTAATTTCTGTGCCAGATTTTTAATGGGAAGAGTTATATTTGTCACGTACACAGTCATCCAGTGGTGCAATGTGCAGTGAAATGTGGTGGTGTTGAATCCACAATATGATTTTCACCCCTTCCACTAACACCAATCCCAGTAAAAAGAGTAATACATGCAAAACCTTATTTACTGCATCTACTGCATCTACCACATTTCACCTGTTTGGCACAAATGCATGGTTCTGCTTGGAATAATGCATAGGCGTTTGTCTCCCTTTGTGGTTTCATTTCTTTACTATCCTACATGTGTGGATGTAAAGAGAGATTGAACACATTAGACAGGCGTTTGAAATGGTCAGGTAGTGTAATTGTTGATCTTCTTGTATCGAAGCTTCTTCTACATTAGACTCCTTCACTGCCTTTGAAGTTTTTGCACATATTGTGCAACACAAGAGCCTCACATTTGCACTATAATGTAAATATT
Source organism: Trinectes maculatus (assembly GCA_016785345.1). NCBI lineage: Eukaryota > Metazoa > Chordata > Actinopteri > Pleuronectiformes > Achiridae > Trinectes > Trinectes maculatus. The sequence continues at coordinate 42,984 of JAFBJQ010001444.1, forward strand.
CAGTGTGCACTACACAATATACAGCCTTTGACGCTGTGAGCCTGCGCCGACATCTGATGTATGTTATGAGAACAGCATATTTATGAGACAAAAGAAACACTGACAACGGCTTTATTCAGGTGAACGAAGCCAGTCTTGTGATAAGGACGAGGTGATTTTTTGGTTTGTCCAGATTTTCCTTTTACACAATAAGGCTAACTATACAAAGATGTATCCAACAAAGTCCCACACCTCCAAATGAAAACACAGAAAACTCCAAGAATAGACTGAGCAAGATCGAATTACAACAGAATGTGGTAACCCAACTGACAAAGTGGACTGGGGAACAAAGAGACTAAACACAACGGAGGAAGGGATAATTAAACATGGGGGAAACTAAGTAAGGGCAGGTAAGGACAGGAAGAAGTAAGGGCAGGAAGACAAAGACAGGAAGCAGAAATAACACAAGGAACATAAGGAAATAAACCTCAAAGGAAAACAGGAAGTTATGGAGTCATAACTTCACCAGGACCAATACAAGGTACACAATGGAAATATTGCAAAATACAACAAAAACAAGAAAACCAAACTTATATTCTAAACAGAAAGTCCCACACAGAAAAGCTTGATACGCAATCTGAAGTATGGAAAGAAAAAAAGTATCAAAACCAACTTATGAAAGATTTGTTCAGAACCTCTGTCCACCTCCAGGAGTTAACATTTGGCCTTGGGCTAATGGTTGTTAAAGGGATTTGCAGTTTTAGCCAAACCCCAATCAGGTGATACCACAATGGTGATTCCAGTTGAATAGCCAATGAATAGCCCCTCTCCCAAACACTCAGTTTATCTCAGAGGAGCTTATGGCAGGCCCCTTTTTGTTTATTCAACAGTGAAAGACAGTGAGAGTGATTTTTTTAAAGTCAATATATCCTATACTGGTTTATCAGGACAGTGTATGGACAGGACGAATGGGTTTTATCCTCTTAAAAGATTAAAGAATCACTTAACCGCCATGTGTTACGCAATTTCTTTAAAAGTGGCTGATTATTTTTATGGTACTTTCGGTTGTAGAGCCTCACTTCAGCAAAACAAGCAGTCATGTTAATTGTTTAGAGTTTGTCTCAGCTTTATGGTGCATCTCTTCCCACCTCTTTTTGAAAACAGTGATTATTCTGGGTCAGATGCTGTGCTGTTGAAGCTACATGCTGGAATTAATTTAAGTGGGAAGGGCACAGGACTGTTATGGCCTCATTTTTTCAATATGCTGCAGCTGAGGCAAAAAAAAAAAACTGTTTTCCCACATTAATCCCAGAGGGGTCAGAGTAATTTCCTTCAGATGTGAAATTATGCATTATATAACAAAAAACCCAAAAGAAAACGCAATTACCAATATATTAAGGGCACTGCTAAAAAAGTTACAGTGATGCCAGTATTGATTGTGTATCAAGGTTGCTGATTTTTTTTTTTTTGAGGTCAGTCGTGTCTTTGGATGCTGGACAGAATTTTAAGTTCAAAAAGATATGAATTTGGACGTGCTTGTGTCATTTTTTATTATACATATAATATTAATATAAACTCACCTTTCTTATTGAAAGCTTTGGTCAGACACCACAGCGTGACATTGTATAATGAACTGAAGCATATCCACTTTTCTATATAGTTCTCTCTTTTAGGGTTAGTCTTTCACTGACGTAGACATAGAAATTTAGTGCTGTTACTTGACACTGTTGAAATGTTGCGTCACACTACGATACTGCAGTTTATCACATATCAATTTGTTTTGCACAACCTTATTGTTTTAATTTAATTGTAATGAAAATCCTTTTTTTTGGAAGGTGCAGACTATTTTGTCTGTTGATCATGTAGGTAATGAATGTAATACAGATACCTGTGTGTCTATAAATATACAGTATGTATGATGAAGCTGTGGAATGCAGCTTGCTTTGCCACTGGGGTTGTAGCTGCACTCCTGTGTGCCCTTCCCCTAACGTCTGAAAGAAGTGTCCTTATTCTATGGCCTGAATGTTATCATAGAGTCCTTACGCCCCAGAGGGGTAAGACTGCCACACAGCCACTCTCTTGTTCTCTCTTTTCTTTCTCCATCTCTGTCGCTCTCTTAGGGTAATGCAAATGCATAGTCCATATCCCCCCATCTCTATTTTAAGAGTCTTTTCCCCAGTGTGAACCAGCTGTGCTTTGGGCTGGCAGAATAAGGGAAGGTGAAATGAATGGAAACACATTGTGTGAGCTCTCACCACCATACGGCTGTCTTTCGTGTATTCTCAATTCATGGTCCTTTAAAGCTGTATGGGAGTATGTATGATTTTAAAGAAAGACACAACCAACCCCCACACACCCCACAGGCTTTTATGGAGAGCAGTGACAGTGTCAACTTGGGTGTAAATAACTTGTCATACAATATCCACACCTGCAATGCATGATGGAATGAATCTTTCCAACCGGAAACATGACAGTGCAGACACTATCAAAGAATATTCATACAACATGTTCCCACAGAGCTTCCCATATGTGCAGTGCATGGTATTACTGTGAAAATTAGCTTCACAAAAAATAATCAAGCAGTTCCACAACATTTCCAGCACGGCAAGAGACCATATTAAAGTAAAATAAACTACTGTTTTTTTTTCTATAAACTGGAAATTCTGAGTAGAAAAGCATCTCTGTGCTTCATCCAGCAGCAAAATCTGTATCGCTCTTGGTTTGAATGTTTGGTTAAGCCAAGAGGCTTCGGCAGCTGAATGCGGTTATGATACACCGGTTCACAAAAGCACAACAGAAAAGCATGAATCACAGGTGGGTGGATAATCTTCTATTCACCTTTGCTGCTGAAAAAGCTTTTTCACAAAAAGCTGTATACAGGCAAATTTCTCCTTAAAGACTTGAAGTCAAAAATTCAACATGACTGCTGGCAACTTGTCATCATGACTGACAGCTGCAGCTAAATGCTACAGTTCAACTGCAGTAACACACACAGCCTAGAAATAGTTACTAAATCTCTAGCACTGTACTTGTGGCACTGTTCTGCAGCAGTGAATGTGTTTGTTAGTAAATATGTATACAATACTAACATGGTGACATTGTCTTTTCTTTTGCCAGTCACTTGACTTACAATACCTCCTGTTGAAATTAAATGTAAGTAATATATTGGTAATTAATAGTTGAATAATAAATATGATCATATGCCTTCTGTCAGATAAATGTTCAGTCTGTCACTGCCATAAATCAGTCTTTAAACACGTGTCAATGACTAAAATTTATCTAACATTTATTGCACATAATCTATTATAAAAATTCCACAAGGCTGGTCGTTGTTGAGATGCTTTCTCCCTGTATATGCTCACAAAGTCTCATTTTAACCTCTTGCTGTGACTCGCCATAGAAAACCTCACACTGTAGCTAGAAAGTTCATGAACTACAGTTGGCAAACCTTCTCCCCAGTGGATCTTTTTTCACCAATTGCTGCTTTTAGAAGCATGTGGGAGTGACATAAATACCATAGTTCAATGTATAAATGCTCCATCAATTCCTATTGCTACCCTGAATAAAAACAAATTTTTTTTTTTTGGTCTCCTGAAACGGGTTACATAAGGCTAACTCACCCAGGCCCAGGCTAGCACCCAACGCATGATGGGAAAAGCCCCATGGAGAGGTTAAAAAAGACAACTCCTAGTTTCTATCTAAAACCTGCTTTCGAGATAGTCTGCCATCGTGCACAGCTTTTCAGTGGCTGTGGAGTCACCTTCAACATGGCACCTTTCAATGGCTGCGTCGGCTGGAAAATTATGTGTAGTCAGTGGCAGCGCTGTCGAGACCATGCTGATAAAATTTTTGTTTATGGCAGCCTGGGGACGCAGGCCGTGGGAGTGAAGGCATGCCTTTTTCACCTCCTCCAGGTGGGAAGCTCATCTGCTGAGGCTTCACTTCTGCAAACTCCCAGGAAGTTCTAATTAAGACCTACACCGCACAAGTGATCACACTGTGATGATGATACAAGAAGTGGGCCAGAGATATAGTGAAGAGGACATTTATAAGTTGGAATATTTTATTAGCTGCTGAGATAATAATTAACCCACGAGCAGATGCCTCTGCACTCTTGCACACATATAATAAATATAAAAAAATGAATACATTAATAATAATATATAATCTATAATAAAAAAAGCTGCTTTAATGTATATTGAACAGCTTTGTTATTTTTTTGTTGAGTACAACATCTAATGATTATGAAAATATTGAGGGTCTGTGAAGCATTTTTTAAAGGCTTCAGAAGAGCCTTTAAAGTTGACCTTGTTCAAAGACTATATCCTGCCCTTTGTTTCTTTGCTTATCTATGAACAGAACTGCTGTGCATAATAACACACACAGCACCTTATTACTTTGATATTTTCTTAGGGTAGTGCAGAATCATCACACTCTGGGCGTTGCTTATCTTTTTCAAGATGCTTAACATATAGTGCAAGCTTTAAATATCTGATACGTTTCCTCTTTTAGGAGATAAAATTGGAGTCAACCGAAGAAAATCTTATCAGATTGAAAATATATACTCTGCAAGCAATTGATTGGTCATGGGAAAAAAACAAATGCACACTATCTTTAAATTAAATAAGTGAACATAAATGCCTTGGAATTTGCAGCGTATGTTAACTTTTAGTCTTAATTAAAAAGAAAAATCTATACTGTTTACAGTGACTGGAGCATCCAAATGAAAACAGTTTCATCTATTGTTTTTAGAAGATATGCCATCTCAGTTGATGAGCTGTAACAGACAAAACTGCTGTTCATAGAGTTTACAACGTTTTGGTCATTCGTTTTTAACAAATGGTAGCCACACTTCTTTTTGACACGGTATTGATTATTTTGGAGCCAATTCTACTGCATCAGAGTAAACGTTCTATAAACCTAGCAGGTTGGGTGGAGTTCAGAGTTGTGAAAATGAGTCCGTCCTGCCACCGAAAAAGGATTACGCTCGGAAAATGAATCCCAGAGGCATTTTGGTGTAGAATTTTTTTCTCCATAGGAATATTACACCAACGACTGTCATAAATAGTATACTGTATCTACCACCTCAAAACAGTCCAATAGGAAGTCAGTGGAAATGGTACTGAGAAAGAGGCTCTTCATATCTGATGTCAGGTAATGACTTTGAAGGAGACAGCTGTCATGATCCATACGACTAACTTGCCTGACATTCTGCACTAAGGTCAAGTGATAACACCTGAGTAAGTGCCATTAATTGATGAAGATTGAGATAATGTGAAGGCTCTGAAAAAAAACTACTCTGTGTTTTAAGTGAACATTGTTTTTGTCATTCTGTGCCCTTTCTCTCTCTAGGCTTTTGGACTTTTGGTTGAACAAACGAAAAAAAAAATACATTCAGAAATTGCCAAAGGACAAATTCAGAAATTAGTCCTCAGATTATTTCATAATAATACTACTACTACTAAAAATAATAACAACAATGCTATTGTCGCTGTTTTAGTGCTTCTTATTCAGTATGTTTGTATACATGTATACATGCATTCAACTGTTGTGGCAAAGCAGTAGATCTATTGTGAATGACACACTGGTTTATTTACATGTGTGTGATTCTCACTGACTCAGCCGACATTGCATCAGCTCAATATTGACTTCATTTATACGCATGGTATGAGTCATACAGTGATTTAAATGACATACAACAAATAGGGTTCCAACACAGTACAAATTATACTGCATATAGAAAACAATGTTCACTGTAAACTATGAGTAAGAGGAGGAATTGTGCCAGTTGGGATCATGTGATGTAATTTGTCAGTTTTTAATTCCTGAGGTGTTATGTTTTCCTCATTCAGATAATTTTGGTTGGGAGCATTCAATGACACAAATCTCACATAAATTCACTTTGTGCAGACTCAGCAATCTTCCAGCTGTAGACAACCCTCTGAGCAACTGAACAATATAGTGGTGGGGATAATTCATCTGGAGTGCCTTAGTCATTGTGCTGCTGTGAAGAACTCTCAACTGCTGGTCTGATCGAATTCACATATCATGAGGAGTGAAAGAGGCTTGAATCCAGCAACACTACAACATTGCAAACCACAGCAAAGCACTTTACATATAAAACGTACTTGTCATTGGAGAGCTGCCTGCGTCTTACAGGCATAAAAGTCTGTGTGAATGGCCTTTATATTAACCCCTCTCAAGACTTTGATTCAGGATTATGCTTCAAAGGCTACTTTTGATTTGTTCTAATCTTTTTATGCAAGGTTTCTGATTTCAAGGGCAGATATGTGGTATTGTTACTGAGTAATAAGTACCACTGATGACTCAGTATTTTTTTTTTGCTGTTCTGCATAGCTGCAAGAGCAAGTCTGCACTTTTTGTACAGCCGTTTTGAGTCATAGTCATATTATTAACATCGCTGCACAATTTTATTTATTTACAACAAACTCTAAAATGCAATTTAGCTGTGTAAGTCAGAGCTTGAATCACATGCCAGTGACATCTTAATAAAATAGGAAACGCTAATTATATTTTGCAGACTGGGATTCTCAACCATGAAGTTCGCGTGTTTACTGTGCAGGGCCTGTCAAAGACTAATCCTAACTCCCCTGACAGTGGTGTTTGTAGGAAGCTGCAGAATAAGTTGGAAGTAGATTTACTGAATATAGCACAGTTTAAAGTGCCACTGAGAGGAGAGTGAAGCCAAGCATGGTGAATCCTCCTCATCTCTTTTTCGTATTTGGACCGAGAAGCATAATCCAAATATATTGCTCTGAAATATCACTTCTTACATGTGTTGTCACATCACAGGGCTTCTGCCAAAAGTCTGCATTGCTGGAGTTTAATAAAGGACAACGGAGCTCAGGCTCACACAAAATTATACAAATGCACTCACACACTGTTTCAGTGCTAGAGACTGCAGGAGTGTGTGAGCCTGTGATGCACTGTGATATTTGCACTGGTATTCTGCCTGTGAGCAGAATACAACATTGCCTCATTCATTTGTTATATGTCAGCTGTTGGTTAAAAACATCACTCCAGCTTGTCTTCAGCTGACCTTCAAACCTGAGTCCTCCAGGACAATATACACACTAATTAAAGGTTCTGTAACTTTACAAATTCTTTCAATTCTTTGTATGTCTGACTACATACTGAGATCCAGGACTTGTATATAGCCATATGATATTGCCAAAATAATGCTTAAAGAATCGCTTACAGTCAACTTTAATTTTCTACAGGTATCCAATATACATGTGCACAGCAATATGCCCTCCTCTGCGACATATCACTTTTACAGCTAAATGTGATTTTTCATAATTATCCATCAGTCTTAGTTTCCCACCGGGACTCAGTGTACAATCTCACTGCTTTGTGATGGTTTGAAATGGGATGTGGTGGAAGTTGGAGCGCGGAATCAGGAGACGTCACAATTGCCACTAAAGGGATTTCCTGCCATATTGTTAGGGCTTAACTATATTCTGAAGTCAGTAATGATAGTATGATACAGCATGTGCTCATAAAATAGGACACCAGACACAAATTCCCCCCCAGAAAGCAAGCTGCTAAGCTGTGAATGCTGCACTCTATCTGCCATCTGTGCAGTATACTTCCAAATTGGTATGTATATTGTATGCAATGTCAATATATATAAGCGAGAGTTCTAAAATTGTTAAGTACTGGACATAGAAGATGAAATGTATTGTACTGTATTGTATGTATTTTACAAAATATATCAATCATTTACAAATAATAATTTACAAAACCATTTATAACAATTTGGACATTAGAGGATAGAAGAAGAAGAAACACCTTTAATCGTCCCCACACATGGGGAAATTAACTTTCTGCACAGTCGGCTACATCACGCTCGGGGAGCCAGTTCGGGTTTTGGCGGCACCTCTCCCGATTTTTGGCCAATCAGTGGTGTAAACCGACAACATCACGTTCCCAAGCTTAATGGCAGCCTGGGTCCAGGATGGTGGCGCATCACCCAAATTATGATAATGACTAAAGAGAAACAAAGTTTAAGAATTTTTTTTAACATATTTTTCAAAACTATACAGTTTATGTTACTGGCACAAGACTTGGCTGACAGCTAAGTGACACATAAGGGACGGAGCACTGTGAAGCCAGTGAAGCCAGTAAAACTCTGCTTTGTGGATTTATAGAGAGAGTCGCAAAGTGAGCATCTTGCCCAGGCTGGAGCCAATGAGCCGATATGGTGGTGACCAAATGGAAATGTAAAACTAGGTTCAAAATGGTATTTCTTTTATCTTTGTTTACTTGCTTCTAGCTGGTGGTGGCACACCCTAACAATGTTTACAGGGTTTACCATGCCTGATAGCCTATACTGTTAGCATGAAAAGGCTCACTGAGAGTCCATGAAAAAACAAACTTGCTGTGCCTCTCTCTCTCTCTCTATATATATATATATACAGTATATGCTGCATATTATTTAATGAACAATCTAATGTGTAAATGCAACTTTACAGCATTATGTAGACAGTACAACATTAACAATTAACATAAAACTAGAATTGTAAATTAAATGGCCTGTGTGCAAATGTTACATGGACTTAATTGTGCAAATTCAATATATAAAGATTTAAAACATCAAATTAGAGTTTGATGTTTATGTATTACTGTTGAGAAAAGGTTTCTTTGTTGGATTAAGGCTTATAAAACTGATGATATGCAGTCTAAAGAGCAAACCTGAGGCTGTTGGATTTGCAGACTAGCGCAGTGCTGGCCAGCAGTTGTAACACTTATGGACGCACTCATAGTTTTTATCCTCTCATGGTTGACGACTTGAGAGCTTTGGTGAAACTACTTAATAAGCTGGTACAGTGGTAAAAACAGCCATAAAACAATTTATATCTCTACTGAGTAAGCAAAATGCAATTTTTTTGGAATTCTCCAGTACTAAAGCGAGATCTGTGATGTGTTCAAGAGACATGGTTTTCAAATATTCTGATGAAAAAAAGGTGATAAGAAAGTACTCCCATAGCACTTGTTCCATATTAACAACAAGGTGCTTAACAGATGTGGTTTTACAGATATTTTCTTCCTATTGCAGATTATATTATTCTTGATATAAATAACAAATACTTTTTAAAATCACATATTGCAATAATTTGTCTCTGTTGTAAAGCTAGATGATAATATATAACATATACTGTATGTATATATAATATATAACATATACTGTACACACACACACACACACATATATATATATATATATATATTGATTTACAGACATTTGTGTGTTGCTTCTGACACTCGATGAACCCATTCACATGTTTTCCTCATTCATCACCTGTGGAAAGCTTCCAAATTGAGTCCTTCAGTGTGGGCTTAAATTAGCCAAGGACGGCAGACATGAAAGATAGCCCATAATGAGCTTTCTCTCTTAGGAATCAATGTCTAGCTTTGTTCCTGAAGGTTGTCTGTAATATCAGTCTACTGCAGGGTCATATCCTGAACACCCAGTCTATCTATCAACCTGCCATCTTGTTGATAAGCAGAAGTGGAGTTCACACATTAATAAAGGACATTTTGGGGGTAAACTCTTGAATTGAATAAATTAACGTCATATAAATGAAAATATCTTGCATGTACTTATCATGCTGTGTCTTCTGCTCTCCTAACGTTTTACCTTTGCTGATCATTGCACTGCATATTCCAATTGCCCTTTGGGAATCAGATGACTTTGTGTCTGTGGGAGATAGTTCGGAATATGATGATCGGCTGAACCAGACCTGACCTTGTCTGTCAGTGTAATCATCCCTGGATTGATATGAATCTTTAACATCAAGGATAAGCCCTGACTGATTTTGACAGCTGGGGTTAAAAAGAGCAAATCCATAATCTTTCATATTTTACAATGTTTGCTTTGCTGACCTTAATACTGTGACTCTAAGGGTCTAAGGCTAAGGCTTCTATTGAGGCTTAATTAAATAGGAGAAATAGTCCAACTTTTGCACATAGACAGTGAATATAAATGTAAAGAATTACAGTAGGTTGTTTATTTAAAGGTACATTTGAACATGTATGCTTCTGTCTTTGAATCTGAAACATTTACTCTCCTCTTTTTCTGCAGTCCGTCTGCTCTGAGGCCAGGCAGCTGTGTGGGGCACCGGGTGTGGATCCTGCTGGCTATGACCCACCTCACCCTGGACTTCTCAGTGTGCAGCCCTCTCAGTCAGGGTCTGGGGATCAAACTCACGGCCAAATCATTGCCTCGCTCACGGCCTCGTCTGCAGCCCCTCTGGGACACTCCCAGTAAGCTTCACTGGAGAACAGTGAGCCCATTAGCCCAACGGCTCTTCAGTCCAATCCCACCACCCAAAGACAACCGGGCAGGGATATGGCCAAAAGTCAAGGATCAGCAGCATCGAAAGCCAGCACACAAAGGAAAAGCAGCATGTAAAGAATGTCAGCTGAGATATTCTCAAATGCAGATGGGTGGCCCTTTGGCTGTTAGGGCAGAAGCTCCAGCAGCTTTAACCAGGGGGAGCAGAGGAGACACAGTGAGGTTGTTACTTAGAGCCAGAAGGCAGCTCAAATGGGACAGCTATGACAAGTCGCAGGAGGGACGGACTACCACTGTGGCCGGATTTATCGACTGGGGACCCACGGGTACAGACAGCATAGACGGTGATGAGAGACCGGAGCCGAATGTAACACTGTCCGCCAGGGTCTCATCCACCACAGTGGCCACAACCACTAGCACGACAACCAGGCCCTTCCAAAGGACGTTGACTGTGGTTACCACAGCAGAGCCTAAGAGGCCAAGCACCACCAAGGCCCCGATCAGCTCGGAGACTGTCAAACCACCAAAGCCATATGGGGACACACCAGGTAAGACCTTAAAAACAGCTGTTCATCTTGTTTGAAACATATATGTGTGTGTCCACGTCACTAATACAGCAGCCTGGGTTCACTAACAAAATTTATGGCAGATAATAACATGATATGTAGTAATGGCAGACACTTTAAAGCATTTATTTTACCCAGTGGGAGAGACAGCTTTCTGAAACTGAGTTAAACTGAGAGCACAAATAGACAGAGCACTAGAGATCGACAAAAATACCGGACTTGATTAACAACCATAAAAAACATTGCATATAAGATATCAGTCATTTTATCAGTGGCAGTTATAAATATTGACATCATTTTACATTAATCTGACTGAATCTGAATCTGACCCACACAATGAAAGATGTGCAACGTCAAGGCAGTTTGTAAACAGAAGATGAAGTCAGGTATAAAATGTAATATTACCTGATAATAACACATACGTTCACATATTACTACATACTCCTACTGGTATTGTCACAGAGTGTTTGAGAATTTATGACATGCAATGATGAATTCCAGATTTAGAATGATATACAAGAGAAATGTTAAAATTCCCTCACAACCCCTCCTCAGGAAACACGCTACAAACATTACTGCCATCTACACAACATAACAACACATCACATTAAATCACTTTTACATGAAATTACAACATATCACATTTAATGTAATATTTGTTGTACAGTGATCCCCCGTTTATCACGGGGGTTACGTTCCAAAAAGAACCCGCGATAGGCGAAATCCGTGAAGTAGAAACCTTTATTTTTTTACAGTTATTATACAATGAAATACTCCATAAAAGATTGAAAGCAAGGAACAAAACCTTTTTACAGGCCCAAGCATTTGTTTAAGAAATAAAAATAGAAGCGTTTTCTAACAAATAACTATTATAGTTTTTAGAAATACTGTAAAATAATCATTTTAATAATCAACCTACGCGGTTGGACACATTGTGACTGAGGCGTATTTCACAGTTCCTCTGACTGTGCCTCTTCGTGCTGACTCAGCTCCGCTGTAGCGTCTTTTTCTACTGAAGGCCGTGGTGCAGGTGTCTTTGTCGGTGCAGAACGTTTCGTCGACATTGTGGGTTTTGTCGTGGAGACAATATGCAAACATGTAAATTTGCCAAGCCGAACGCATTCTGTACTGGACAGAGACGAGGCACGGAGGAGACTGATTGACATTGGCCTACAGTCCCTTAGCCAATCAGGACACAGAGTAAAAGATAGCGAATGGGTAATTGATCAAAAAAAGACTCAGTTGCTGTAGTATGCCGATTTAATGACTTTAAACACAACAAACAAACTTTCTCCTATTTCTCTCCTTCCTGACTCCTCTGCTTGCGGGCGAGACGGTCGGGTCTAAGCTCCGCCCTTTAGAGGGCCAGCGTCTCCGTCCCGAGCACAGCCTTTTCCACACAGAGCACAACGCGCGTGTATATACTGTAAAAACAAAGCATAACAAACTGCACTAAAAAAATCCGTGAAATAGCGAAGCCGCGAAAGGTGAACCGTGTAATTGTGAGGGATCACTGTATTGCATTTCAATTCCTCACATTCCTCCCAATTTGTTGCATTTTATGATCATCAAGGGGGTGCTATGGACTTATATAGTAACACTGTAAGAATTTAAATTATATATACTTCAAATATGCAACAAATTTACTAAAAAGGCCTATAATCTATGAATTCCAAAAGCCCATATGCACCAGCAAACTTGGTACACACATTGTGATGAGCTCAAATACACTGGATTAGAAATTTCCGGTTCAACTGAAAGTGTGTTTATTGTGCAAATGCACTCATGAGGCTCAATACCGAAAAGTAAGAGACTTGAAAGCTTAACAAGATAGTATAAATTTAAAGGTGCTATTCAGACAGAGGCAAACTTAGTTGTAATGTATTTATAATGTGAGAAGCTACTGTAGATTCATATTGTTTGAGTCAGGCAGATGCAAATACATTGTGTGTCATAGAGGTAGCATGGTGAACACCAATTCTATACTGGAGTAATTTATTTAGAATAGATCAAATAAAAACAATAATTTAATAATTTATAATGATATCTTTATGCTCCTTACCCTTGCCCTTGATACTGAGGAGAGTCACTAAGGAGAAGAAAAAAAAGGAAAAGGTATTTCTATCTTCTGGCAATGATTAACAACCCAGAGTAATATTTTCTACTTCTGAGTAATATGATTCTGCAACTTGAGAAAATATTAGGTTCGAGGAGAATGCCCTTGACCATGTTGTGGCCTGTTATACTGTATGTTGGCATATGCGATTTTTATAGACAGTCCCTTCGTGCTGCAGGCAAAGCCCAGTGCAAGGCATATTGAATTTACCATTTCATTAAGTCCATGAGGGACATGGCTTTTTAAATGGACCATACAGGTAACCATAAAACATAAGTCATGTTTAACAACTTCTGTACAACCATTATGGTAATTGAAGATTTCCCATTTGCTGCATTAATATAAATGTAATAAAATCAGGCAGCGAAGTGTAAGGGTGATCAAAAGTCATTGGGCACATTCTTTTCAATTACAGTGAAAAATATCTTAAAGCAAACAGGAATGTGAGAGCGCATGCGGCGTAGAGGTCCTTAACAAAATATCTATTTTAAATTATGACATGTAGCCAAGTTCTTAGCAGACTATAATCAATTCACTCTAGAGACTTGAATTATACAGATTTTTTTTGGATCTGTAAGAATATTTTATGTTTAGTGGTCTTTATGAATGTATTGTAACTTGGAAATTGTTCTTAAATTCCTAAAGAAAACTTTGTCCCTGTAATCACACAGTTATACTATTCAGTTCACAAATATCAACAGGAAAAAGTAACATAAGGATCTCTCACTAATATTACGGAAATCTTCTGCATTTTTGTATAAAAACAGAAAAGCCGTCAGCTCTCATGCTGAAACAAAAAAATGACTATAAAAGGAGGTTTTTAATATTAATCATGCAAACATATAGTATGTTCAGCGTTGACTGACACGCACATATTGAATGCAGAAAGTAAGATGGCAGTATGTAATTGTCTTGTCAACATTGTTTTGATCTCTTCATTTTACGTTGAATGGGAGGTGAATGTGACACCATGTGTGAGTAACAAATGAACCCTTTATATTGTGTCCTGGTGGAAATCAGTCACAACTCCTGAGTGAAGCTGATTAAAGCCAAACTGGATGCACATTGTTGTATCAATCAGCTCACTGCGTTCCGCAAGCTCAGAGCAACATAATCGCGCGCTCACAGCTTTGCGAACTTTCCATTGCCCTCATATCACATTAATCCATGTTTGCCTCATACTGACCCCGAGGAAAGGCATAATTACCAAATCAGCTACATGGCATTCAGTCATGATTGAAAGGAAACTATTACAGACGAAGTGCTTCGCTTTGTCTCTGTCTCGTACTTTCATATCAGCTTTGTGTTTGAGGATGCCCGTAGATACATTACATTCAATCTTAATCTGAATAATGCAAACTTTGTTTGGGGAAAGGTGATTTCTCATGGTGTCTTGTGATTTATCGCAGCATGTATTCAGTCAAGTTATGTAAAAAGCTAAAGTCAGTTATTAAAGGCCTTATCTTTGAAGTTTTTGATGACTTCTAAAAGTTAACTTATCCTAGCACTCACAGAAGTTCTGAAATCTGAGAGCAGAGCCACATTAAAGGGGGTGCTATAGGTTTTCAGTTGTAGTAAATACTTTTTAGTTGTATTAACACTCTACAGTGATTCAACCTGATCCACGCATGAAAAAAAGTTGTAAATTCTATATTGTTCCGAAGGCAAATATTCATATCATATTCATATCATTGCATACTGAGGTTTGTGAAACTGTAAAATTGTTGTGGCCAAATTAGTTGACATCCAAATTGTATAATAGATACGTCAGCAGATAATATCAGAGCACCAAGTTATTTCATGCACACAATAGAAAGTAATAGAAATGCACACAATAGAGTATCAGACTGAAAAATGCATGACCGTGCAAAGAATGTGTCATGCATAAACAGATATTCAGTCCTGAATCTGCAGTATGTTGAGTTATAAATTTATGTCCATTCAGCACCCAGCTCATTTGCTGGCTACTGCATGTGGCTTTCTTTCCATTGTTGCAGCTTGTCACCCTCCAGGCACTTGCTGTGCGTCGTCAACCTATTTCAGGTGAATGATGTAAGAGCTACTTATTTTCATATCAGTGCTGATACCTTCCAGTATGAAAATTCAAATAGCAGCAGGAAAGGATAAAAATCATGCAACTTCTTGTGTGTGTGTGGGAAACTTTCAGCTGCAGTGTTCTTGAGCATTATACTTTATATCATTTTAACTAATGGCCAAATCATCTGATGCTGGAATTCCTCAATATTCAATTATTCATGATAGTCAGCATATCAGTGTTCATTGGTGCATTGGTGTAGAAATTACAGTTGGCTCATACCGTGCTAGTACCATGTATTAGAGGTGTAACCAAGATTTAATCTTGCTTTTACTATGGATCCAATTAATTCGCATAGTTATTCTGTGTCTGAAATGTCAAAAATGAAAAATGCACATAAAGTTTCCAAAGCCCAAATTAACGTGTAAAAAAACTGGAACCAAACCCAAAATATTTGGCTCTTCCATTTATCAAGCCTTCTTCATGCTCTCTGTTTGTTCTCATCCTTTGGGGACGGGATCTGCAACAGCCACATGTGGAGTATGGTTATTTATTGTTAATTTAATATGTATGTTTTTAGAAAATAATATTTTTCATCCATCAAACCTTTGGTCACTGACCGTCAGAAAATGTAGCTTTCATTGCTGGTCAGGCTTTCAGTGAGATTACAGTGTGTGCATTCACCCCTGCAATAAATGGACTGTGTAAATTAATTCTCCATGACTCATGAATGACTCATGAATACAGCCAGTACAAATGCAGGCCATTAGTGTAGTTTGTCTCAGCCCCATATGCTGTGTATCATGACCGTAATTATCTTATGCCGTGTGTCTGTGTGTGCACATCACTGTCATACAGGGCCACAAATCGTTTTGTTTTATGTGGCGAAGATGAAGAGAGGAGGCGAGGACATTATTCCAAAATGTCTTTCTAATACGGAACTAGACAATGAACCATACTCTGGATCTTCGTTCGTAATCGTGAACACTGTCACAATGCATCTCTGACAGCCTGTTGTAGTTGTTTCACCATGAGAATAGGAAATAAAACATGAAAACGCAACCTTCGGAGCACACTGGAAAAGCTGTTGAAGTTTCCTGCCCCCTAAAATTAAGTGTCTCCTCATATTAAGTGAGATGCTGTTTCCGCAAACACACACACGCCACACATACCACACACACACATTTTTGGAATTGCCTGTTTTCATCACTGTGTAAAAGATTTTCATACTTGCTTATTCATACAACACAACCATTTGATGAAAATATTCTTTCCTTAAAATAATGTGGGCAGTAATGTGTCAATGCGCGGAAATAAACCCTTTATTTTACACTGTACTTTTGAATGCGTGCCTTTGGCTTGGTTCGGCTCGTTTCATTTGTTTTAGTGTCCTGTGACATTTCGCTGACCACTTTGGTCTGGTTGGAAACAGCCACACA
Organism: Trinectes maculatus; assembly: GCA_016785345.1. NCBI lineage: Eukaryota > Metazoa > Chordata > Actinopteri > Pleuronectiformes > Achiridae > Trinectes > Trinectes maculatus. The sequence continues at coordinate 59,437 of JAFBJQ010001444.1, forward strand.
AACGGTGACACGGAAATTCACAGGTTTTCTGTGTTACACATGTTGCCTGGAGGCAATGTGTCTTAAATCCCACTCACAGCTCGCAGAGAAAGTGCAGAACAACAAAAAGAACAACTCTTTTGGTAAGTGTGGAAAATCCCGCTACTGTCCCAGTATTAAAAAAATAATTTTGCACATAGTAAGTTATGGAAATATCCTTCATAAACTGGTTGTCTAAAGGTCTTGACTTGGTTTCATTTTCCTTTTTGCTCTATTACCTTGCACACTTTCCCATGACGACAAAGTAGTAATAGTCAGGCATCAGTATACTGTGCATGATCAACATCAGAAATTATTTTGTGCACATCTCAGTCTGTTTGGATAAGATTATGTATGGACTCCTCTTGATCCAGCTCTGACAACGATCTGGTCACCACGCAGGAGCTTTCAAATGGGGAGAGAGGGCATAGGGTTGAGGTGGGGTGGGGTAAAGGGAGGTTTTAGCCGTGATACCTCCAGATGCTTGCTGATTGTTCCCGGTGATTGTGCTGCTGGCAACTGTGACCCCCCTCTACTCTACACAGATGGAGCTGTCAGCTCCATTAAGGATATGAGATGATTAAAAGTGCAGGCACTAAAGCCACAGCTGATTGCTTGGATCTTGTTAGATGGTCTGTGAGTAGTGCAGGGTTAAATGTTACAGGTTTGCTCGGCGTGCGCACAAGGTGCCAAGTGTTTCTGAAAGGTGCAGTGAAGCCTAAGCATCTTTGTCTGTCACGTGGCTTCCCGAAACAGACCCTGTGGATGTTAATAATAAAAAGTGACATCTTGCTTCGGAGCCATCAGGTATACCTGTTGATCCATCTTTCAACAATTTGCATCGCAGATTTGTGTGGAAAGTGGAAGGTGAGATGAACAGAGTAAAGGTGTATGTCTACATCCAATGCAGAGCAGAGGGAGCACATGTAAAATGTATGTTAAGTGTCTCAGAAATCTATTTTTAAATATGTGAATATTGTACTGCAACATTTTGACCTGTGTTGGACCTGTAGAGGCGTACAGCCTCTTCACCAGTGAGACACACGCACAGAGAAAAAAAAACACAGAGAGAAAAAAAAACATTTTTCCCAACGGTTACCATGGCAATCCAATAAATTTGCCATTACTCTGTGTATTGACTCTGTGTAAAGTGGGTAAAATGAATCTCCTCTTTTCGAGCATTAAATCTGGGTTTAAATGCTGATGCCTGGTGACAGACAGGCGGAGTTAAACCCCCTTTCCTTGATTTACAGAAAAGTGATGGGGCCAGACTTAGCAGATGCAGTTTCACTTCCTGTTTCTCCGCTGCTCAGCTCCTTTTTTGTCGATTGATGCATCTGTCCTAAAAGGTGCATCAACAGGACAAGATACAGTTTTCACAGTGGCTCACTGAAGCTGTCTTAGTAATGATAGCACTTTGTGCCCGGCTAAAACTCATTCAGTTTTTTTTTTGTTGTTTGTTTGTAGCAGGATAAGCTACTGTGGTTTCCCAACTGTTTCTAACACTGGAAGAGATACCACCAAGCCCTCACCCCCCCATCCAATAAATAACAATAATTTAAGAAAGATCAGAACAAGAGCAACTCCCAAACTGTCAAAACCTGAGTTTGATTACTGTCTGCATCTACTGGGCCCGGGACCCAATTAAACCCTATTGAACAGTGCAGGTATGCAACCACACCAAGAACACATTATTCCCGTAGCAGTATCCTCAGACTACCATCTCTTTTTGGCCATTCTGGCCATTTTGGCCATTTTCCATACAGTCTGGTCAAATTATGCAGCGATGCCTTTGAGGTTGAATGAAAAGGCTCGTAGAATAATCGTATCTGATCTCTCCCTCTTCAACTTTGCCCTTGTCTCTCTCCATGTCCTGCTCTTCTTCAATCCTGTCACAGCACCCTCTTCTTCTATAAGTGCTTTAGATTGCTTGGTTACTCAGTGGAAATCAGCTCAGATTGACACTTTGACACCAGCTTTAATTGGCAATTCTAAACTATCAGCAGCCATTGAGGGAAGTCTTCCCCTAACCTCGCCTGCTCAGGTGACTGGTGGTGGGAGAGACCTTGATCTTGGATGGGTCAAAGTGCGTATTAGTGTGTATTGAATATGCCTGTGCATATGTGCTTTGTGGGAGTGAAGTGGCAGGACCTTTGTAAGCTGCAACTCAGTTTTACTAATGAGGGACCTGTCCCACTTTCTGGGGTCCTGAAGCCAAAGCTGAGTGGATGTTGATAAATACCAGAAAATACAGATGGTCCGGTAGACACACACATACGCAATCACAATTATAGTATCGATGCCTAAAGATTAGTCAGTCAGCAAGACCAATCTCTGTATGAACAAACTATAAATGACTGTGTGTCAAGGATGAGTGTGTACTAAATGTCATGGCAGAATGCAGTAATTTGTCATTTTAACATGTGACATGAGGCGTCACATACATGCCTTCAATTAAAATCATCTCTTCATCAATCTTCTCTTCATACATTTTTTGCACTCTGTTCTGTTCAGGCAAGCTAAGAAAATATAATGCCAGACTGTGAGCAATAGTATTATTTTCATGTGGCATGGACACATTAGGGGAAGGACAGGTATGAATATTAACATTAACAGCTGAATCCCAATATGACAATTAAATCTCAATTAGTCTCTTCAGGGTTGACTCTGCAATGGCTGACTGGACCACTTAAATATAATGCTAATTTTTAATTTTGACGAGTCAAAACGTCAGCTCTTTTAAGTCTAATACCACAGCCCGGAACGAAACAGTACACATAGACAGAACGAACTGGGGACGAGTGGAGCACAAGAAGATGGTTTTATACTGTGATGATTGGTGGCTTGGTCTCAAGTGTGTGAACTGCTGGTTCGAAAGCCACGCAAACGCATACACTGAATTGTTGACTCTTTTGTCAGGAGTAGGTTGCAAGTGCAGATTTTAATCTTGTTGTGCCTTTCCTTGACATGTTCATCAGACTGCCATGGCCAAGTGGGTTAAAAATCTCATTTATTCCCTGCTGGGAGCACTGATGTGGTGTCTAATCCTGCTGCCACAGAGGTCACAGCACGTTAGCTGCCCCTTCTCGTCATATCCCATCCTGTCACCCCCCCCCTCCCACTCTCTCTTTTGGTTGGCAGGGATTTGACCAAACAAAACCTAACTGGGTATCTCTAAAACAAAGTGTCTGCCAAAGGTGATTTTCAACCTGGCTGCCAGGACACAATGAGTTTTAGATGGACAGGCCAAAATGTTCTACTCTCCAACTGGCAGTTGTGGGTGAAAATAGAACTGGCAATAGATTTGTCACCCTTAAATGTACTGCCTTAAAAATGAAGTTTTAATGGACTTAATGTTTCTGTTTGTCTTGCAGGACCTCACATTCGTGGGTTCATTTGTTTCATTAAAGAACTGCACTTGACAAGTATGCAAACTTTTGGATCGAAATTTCTGCCTGAAGTAATTACCCATTTAGACTCGCATACGATTTACTGATAGTGCATTCACTAACTTAAGGCTTTACACAGGGATGCCCTGGTTTGATCGTATCAGTACTGGGGACTGATAGAGGCATTTTTAACTGATTGGTATAATCTGTATTCACAAACAGTGTTTAGCACAGGTGCAGATCAGGTCTTACTTGTGTGCTTTTATTATCCTTGAAAAGTGCAGAATTTAGGGTAATTATATTTAGCGCTTTTGATGATCACTGTAGTCAAGAATACAGTCTTTCTCGCAGTACCAATTTAATTTGTAATAATAATTATTAAAGTGATTAAAATCATTTAAGGACAACTTAAAAGCAAGGAATTTTAATGTTTTAATGAATTTCAGTACTATTCAATTGGCAAGCATATTCAGGTAAATGATTTCAATAATGTTAATGTGCAATCTGCAATTGTATTATCTATGAAAATAAAAGTATCAGAATAGAACTTATATAGGTAGATGCTCAGTATAAAATGACAATGACAGGATAGGGGGCTAAAATTCCTAGCTGCACACACGTTGTAATTTTAATTTCATTTGTAAATTCATTTAAATTTTCACTATTGTTTGCCTGGGCAGAGAAATGTCAGTATGAGGAGGGTCCACATTAATGCAGATTTTTCCATTCCATTTTCCATTTAATCCATTGTGGTACTGGCGAAGAAAGTGCAGATTTGGATTTCAAAATCTACTGAGTGGGATTTGCCCCCTTTCCCCCCTTTGACAGTAATGTAAAAAGAAATGATTCTCAGCAGAGACTTCTGCTATTGATCAAGGTCAGGAGCAGGCTCAGTTCTGCCCGGGCTTGGCGGATGTTAACTTCTAACAGAACACTCTCAATTTAACAGCCTTGATGTCAGCTGGAGACAGGCAGAGAGGGAAATGGAGGATTGAGCGGAGATAGGAGGGAAATGCAAATTATTTGCCGGGTAAGTTAATGTGCCTCCGCTGTGGCAACAGACGCTGACTGCACTCAGGAGGTAATTCTGAGCGGGCCAGAGATATCATTAATCCACAGCTGACCTGGCCCTGCCCACAGAAGTTTATTACTATAAGATGAGGCTCTCCACACAGCAGGAACGCAGAGGAGAGAGTGTGTGTTTTTCCAAAATGACTTTGCGGCATTTCCATGTAAACGTTCCCAAAGACAAATTGGGTTGGATCAGCTGCTAGGCAGCTGGCTGATGGAGAGGTGAGATGTAGAAGGCCCACGTGGGCATTTTCCTCATGAAGGCTTTTCTTTTTAGTCTGTTTCACCCGCTGCTGCGTGTCACCTGCTGCAGTGTGTCATTGTGTCCTCGTCGCTTTCATGCTCCATCAGTCACGCGCGGACACAGCACACTAACCATTCAGCACAGTGCGATAGATTTGCACTAATCCTCACTTTAGACATGTACAGCACAGTTTTGTTTGTGGATTAATCTTCTCCTGTGAGAAAAGTGAGAGATCAGCACACAGGGGAGTCTTAAGAGTTTAAATAAGAACAATGATTTCGTACTTAAGTTGTACAGAACAAGAGGGAGCAGGCTGCGTAGATTTGGTCCACATTCATATCGGTAAGATGATTAAGATGCAGCGCACGAGATAAAGAGTGCATTCACAGAATACTCAATTTTATGGCTTTGTACTGTGTAGAAAGCCTAACAAAGCAAGACTTTATACCAGATGCCTAGAAGTGTGTGGAATTTCCATTACTCAGTAGTTTGACGAAAATAGAGACATAAAGACATATAGAATTAACGCGGTTAGTCGGAATGGATGATAAAAACATTATGAATGTTTTTACCATCCCGTGACAAGAGGGTCAACAGGTTTATGAGGTTCCTGCACTCATAAAACTTTTATTCCTGCACTAGAATAAAAGGACAAAGGGACAAATTAGTCTACAGCAGGCCACCACAGTTTAATTAACCAATGGGAAACATTGGAAACACTGTACACATCTTCAAATACAGCACATCAGTGAGTTCAAGTAAGAGCTATTCAGATACTGAGCCAACACACATCTTTTCTTGTTAAATGTCTGGTGTAATCTTTAACATTGGTATTGTCTTGGGTTTAAATTTCTGCACCATGTCATAGATAACATGAACTTAGTCATCCATTACAGTTGGCTGTGCTGTAATGGAATAATTCATACCGCTCTTCAATTATGAATATCAGTGGATGACAGTGTCATCAATACTTACTGAAGAGCAAAACTGTTCTGGGATGTCATCCATCCTCTATGTTTCAACTGAGCTGCCCTTGATACTTGGTACGGTACAGAAATGTATAATTCTCCTTTCTTGTGTTTATTTGTTTCTCCTGCAGGTTTGGCAGTTCACCAGATCATCACAATCACTGTGTCTCTCATTATGGTCATTGCAGCCTTGATCACAACACTGGTCCTTAAAAACTGGTAGGAAAGATTCCTTTAAATTTTACCAACAAAGACCAACAGTATCAGCTTTTACTGCACTTCTCTGTCAGAAAACCTTTTTTGACAACCAGAGGTACAAGGTATGATTTTATGTTTGCTTCTTGTCTTTGGTGCGTGTTTTTGTAGCTGTGCACAGTCTGGAAATGGCCGCCACAATAGCCATCAGCGAAAGATCCACCAGCAGGAAGAAAGCTGCCAGAATCTGACAGACTTCACCCCAGCCCGGGTGCCTAGCAAAGTGGACATATTCACTGCCTACAATGACAGCCTGCAGTGCTCACACGAATGCGTTCGGACTGCCGTGCCCATCTACACTGATGAAATGATTCAGCAGACGCCTGTCTACAAGTCATCTTACAACGGAAACAGGTACGCTGGTGCGGTAATGGTTGTGGCACAGCCAATCAGAATTCAGAAACCATACTAATGAATCCTTTAACCATGATAGTGTCCACAACAGTAACTATTATCAAGGTAGAGCCGTGCAAAAAGCTGGTTTTACTTATTTATGTAGGCTACTGTGGGGTTAGACTGTCATTATTTTTGTGTTGTGACAATCAGTCTTTAATGTGTTCATTTTCTGAGTGGATAACAGTAACAGTCATCCAAACTGGAGAGCCTTCATCCAGTATGGTCACACTTACTCTGTGTATCCAAACACTGTCACACATTCATTGTACTAGCAGGAAAAATCTGTGCTGTAGTGTTCTTATGTATTTATTGAAAGTCGCAGAAGGACAAAGGGACCTCCTAAAAGAAGTGGAGTTGTTAGTGTGTGATTAATTTTATCTCTGTGACCAATGATACAATGTTGAATGTGGTTCTAAAGGTGAATTTGGGAATTTATTTGTCCTAAAGTCTGATGAAAAAATATGAATGTTATAAGATCAAATTGTGCATCAAACCTACTCTCTCACTTGTGTATTGACTCCAGGCCCTCCCCCACTGAAAGACAGCTCATTCCCGTGGCTTTTGTGTCCGAGAAATGGTTCGAGATCTCTTGTTGACAAGCTGAAGGCCTAATTCATTCTTGTGGTTGGAAGACTCTGCCTGAAATCACAATCTGGTGGGTATTCTAACCACTTTCTCCCCTCGAATCGTCATCTCTGCTGCAGCCACCTCGATCCCTATGGTCATGTTGCCCCATTTTGGGAATAGAAAGGAACTTGGCATATGTTTGTTATTTGAGACTTGATTATGGCCCTTTCCATTTTCTGTGCAGTGATGAAAAATGGTTGCGAAATCGCTTCAATGCAGTATCAGAAGGCTACGCTGAAGATTAGAGACTAATTATGTACTGTATATATGAGTATTAAAAACCTACATGTACACAGTTAATGATTTCACATTTCATATCTGAAGCATTTTTATTAATATTTATTATACACCCACTTACCAAGAGCATATAAATGTGAACATTACTACGAGTAAAGGAATGTTTTCGCTTGAGTTGTGACACGTTTTTATGCATGGCTAATATATGCCAGAATGGCCTGCATTTGAAAATCAAAGCGTGAAAGTTAAGCACAAGCTCCGGCCCCACAGTGTTGTTAGAAGTCCGGAGGGAGGTGTAACATCTGCTATTGACCCAGATTTTAAAAGGAATAGATTGCCTGCAGGTAGCATACTGAGAGGACAGCCTCTCTCCATTGTCTGGACACACATTAGTCTCAGTCAGCAGAGCTCTCCGTGGTATGCTCTCAGTGTTGTCTTAAAGGATACAAGATCCCTTATTATCTTGAAAGTACTTATATATTTTAAGAACCTCAAAACTACACATCCTCAATTTAGCTTCACTCTTTTATCTCATTAAAAAAAACACTTGCTTACATGTTTTTTTAGACCCGATCTGGATGCCAGTTCCCCCTTAAATTAGTAGAAAGTAGGTTAGCGTTGAAAATCCTATCTGTGTTGTGGTGATTGTTATCCTTTTAGCCGAGACAACAACGAGGAATAATTTATTTTTTTGTTCTCCGAATCTCTCTAGGATCCAGCCGGAAACATGAAACAGTCAACAAAAAATCTTTTTTTGGAAAGTAGTGCGATCACTCTTTGGACACTGGTGAAGATATTTATTTTTCTAGAGATGACACGCAGAGCAGCCACATCGCTGCCGCTCCATATTTCCAGGAACAAACATCATTTAGCTATAGATTACATGTAGGTATATTTGCAGGATGAGTGGGACAAGACTGTGGTCGTCGCAGATGTCTCAAAGGAAAACACTGGATATTTAGAAATGGAATCTAAGGAGCTGCAGTGGATGGAAGATGAACTGTATTTATGAACAATGTGCCAATAATGCCACTATGTGCCACAACCTGGTTAGAAGGACATTTCATGATGGACAAAACAAAGAGTGCTATATTAACCATGTATCGACTCCAACTGCATTGTTTTTTGTTTGTTTTTTAAGAAATTTGAAAGAAAAAAAAATGTAAAATGTATTTGAATATGTTTTGAAATAGTTTTAAGAAATGTGTTGCTAAAGTCTTAAAGATATTTATATGAAGCACTATTCTGTTAGTTGAAGGGAGTAGTTGAGGGGACAAAAAAAGAACGGTATATGCTTTATTGAAAATTGTTTCTACAGGTCCCATTTTAGGAACAAAATTGTTATGTCTATTTTTTTACACAGTAGAGTCCGCCACAGCTCTAACAGTGGAGGTCCAAAGCACTGGGGATTTGCCACTGATAATTATTCAACACTCCCTTACCCCTCATTACTCAAACTTGACAAAAGAAAACCATGTGAATACACCTGGTGCAAATCAGACCATCTGCTCCCACTACTCTTCGTGTACCGTTTGAATCTGATTTGCGTGTACAGAAAAACAAAGAAAAATGGTTTCTGTGAAGCAACCCCATAGCCTCAATGAATCCCAGTGCAGCAAGTTCATGTACAGAATGTGTAAGGACAGCTACAACACACTGCATGGGGCTGGGCAGGACATTCATACTGCCTCAGGTCTGTCTAGCTCCTTTGCACCATGTATGTTGGTCTACGTCTCAGAAACTGTTGGAAAAACAGATAAAAGTTCAAGTCGAATCACTCCACAGACTAGTTCCCAGATTGGGTCACGTTTGACAAATTATTTTTGAAGTCTTGACATCTGATTTATTGTTAGAAATTCAAGAAGAAAATTGATGGACCCAAAAATGATCTGCAGTTTTTCAGCTACTACTAAAGAAGAGGAATCTATGACAAAGAAGCCGTATCAGGACTTTAAATGATCCGCATGGCGTGTTTCAAATGCAAAATGTAGGCAGGACGGAAATCCCTCACTCAGTGTGTGCTTAAGGGTTTGTTAGTTCTTTCTAGAGCCAGATCCACTCAATACTTGAGGACATTATCTCTAGCATATCACAATTTCAGCTATCACAGCCACTGCACAAATAGATTTTCTTTTTCTTGTGCCAAACAAAGCAGAGCGAAAAATGTGACGAAAAAGTTTCATTCCATTCAACTGAAAACACTTCACTGGTGCATCATGGAAGTGAGGAGACTGTGACCAACCAGTCAGCCGCTGCCAAATTGGTTTAAAGTATCTCTTAAGTCAAGGTGAGGGAACTCTGGGCAGGAAGGACTCTCCTCGGAGCTTTCTAGCATCGGTAATGACATTATCAACCTCAATCTCTGAAAGACAGGTAACCTTTGAGCCATGGAGCTGCCGAGGAAACCGCCTCTCACGCTACCTGTTATTGTGCTGTTAGTTTGTACAAAGCACAAAAACGATTCTGTAATTGTAAATGTTTTTGGCTGCAGACAGCAATATGTGCGGATGGTACAAAAGGTGGGTTGAGTTGCGTCTTAATGCGGAGTTCTGGGAATTAGCGTTGTCGTTAAACTTAAAAGCTTGTTCTCAATTCCTTCTGCTGTCCCAGGGAGATCAGCATCCAAATACAAATGAGTGGACCTCTCAGGAGGTGCCAGGGTGACCTGGGATAAACACTGTGGTGCAAAACCCCTGCTTTTGCCCATTCACAACATGAAAACCACTTCCATGAATAGACCCACACCAGTTTAGCCTCACGTGCGTGTCAGGCTACCGAGTTGCTTCTTTGACATAACACATAGTTTTTATGGACGAAGAGTGTTATCTCACTAGTCAGAGGGTTACAGAATCTTACTGTATATTATACTCGTGTAAATGTATTTTATATATATTTGCTTCTATTTGTGTACAGGTGTGTTCTATTTTTCAAGGCCTACCCCATTTTTGGGAAGGTTTTGGCTAGGTCTGGGATAGTGTCTTTGTTTACATGTGTAACGACGGTATTTCTTTCAAAACACGAAACTAACCTTGTGCCAAGCTTCCTACCTGCACTTTCAGGCAGTCCTTGTACTATATCTTTAGCTAACCAGTATAATACTTCAGTAGACGCTGCAATACAGATTAGGGAGTGATATCCAGTTGGTTTGTGTGGAAGGATCTGTATTAAGTTGTTCAAAGAGAATATTTTGTGGCGCTGCTGTATTTGTGGTTGGCTGGAAACCAATGACTTGCTGTTCTTAAATTTAATTTCTACACTAATTCATATCTAAACGACTGAATCATGACGTAAAGAAGAAACAGTGCGAATCCAGTAGCTGCCAAGAAACCAACTAAACTTAATCAAAACTGGGTTACGTTCATTTGTCATATTTCTCACTGCTAGAGCTGCCCCAGAAAATGTATGATATTTCACATACCTTACTGTAATGACTGTGAAAATTTACATTTGCATTTATATATAAGTATATGAAATAATCAGGGCAAGAAAGAATTGTGCAAGTATATGGTATGGTGTGTGAGGTGCTCGTTGTCTGCGTTTTCCTTTTTAATATAACTGATACATTTGAAATTGCCATGATCAGATGTTAAAGGATTATTCTGGTTTATTTTGGTTCTGCTGCTAGCAAACAGAAAAAGATCCCAATAATTATTATATGGCTGAACCTCTAAAAGTCTTGCCAACGTGCTGAACCAAGATGGTGGACAGTATATCAAAGTATATCATCATGTTAGTGTTGTTGTTGTAACCACGTATCAATCACAATGAAGTCAAGGTGCATGGCTAAAGTGGAGTCTGACAGGGTAAAAATGCAAAACTGTGCACACACAATTTCAGCAAATTCAGCAAACATAATCCTTGAAGTGTGTAAAGCAGTGAGTACATTTTTGAAATCTGATACGAGGAATGCTATTCAGGTGTTAAAAAACCAGGACCCATGTCGCTCTTGGTCTGAATCATCCCTTAAGCCTTCAGCCTTCTCAAGGATAATGAAGTACAGAAGTTCCCCTGTTAAACCCCATATAAAAATTTGTTACCATGTTGGAAGTTTTGTCGTGTTTCATCAAAGATATTTGTGTTTGCCATGTTTCTGCATTAACAACAGTTCCCAATAATTATAAAGTATCACAGCGAGCGTGGTGAAAAATGTTGGGGTTTCATACCAAGCTGATAACGATTGTTTGGGACTAATGTTCTACACAGCCATATTTTGAACAAAAGGTGGACTTTCACATTTTGAATTTCATACTTTGGTAAAAAGCTTTCTGCGGTTTTACTTCTATTTCCCTTGTTCACATTGTTCGTATTTCTCATTCGGGTGCAGATGCCTTTAACTGGCAGCTGCCAATTCACTCTGAATTCCTGAAAGACATTTGGATGAGGAAAAAAAAACAAAATGTAACTTGCCACTATAATAACATATATGGGGACATTGGTGTACATCAGCCTTCTTCCTTTCACCTCTGCTGAAATCAAACAGTTTTGTAAGGAAATGCCTTTCTTCTTTCTTGCCTTTTCAGCTTATATTTCAGGATAACTCATGAGTGTATTATAGCTAAGAGGAAGGACAACGATTCCACTTCGCTGGTCAGATTCGATTCAGGAAACATTATCTGAGAGCAGCCAGAAGAAGGCAGGAGATGGGTGGGGTGGGGGGCTTGTAGGGAAGTCTTCGACACCAAAGACTTGATATGCCTTTTTCACAACGAATGAATATTCTGCGGCTGCCATTTTTCCCTTCAGCACAAACAAGCTATCAATCAGCAAGGCTTTTCCTGTCAGGATGAAGGATGCTCTGTGCACTCATTTGCAGGGACTGTGATTCCTGTTTGCATTTGAGACATACGGAGTGGAATTTATTGACACACGTGTTGTTTGAATTGGATGCTGGCTGAACATCTCCAAGGCCAAGATTATTTATTTATTTATTTATTTATTTATTTATTTTGCCGTCTCATTGGAAGGTTTCACATGCAGGGGAATCAGTCTATCGACCCAGTTTAATCACGGCCTTCAGGCATCTGATTAACCTAGAAACATGTTTCACAGCTGGCCCTTATGGTAACATTGTGGGGATAAGAGTATTTTTCTACGTCTACAGCAGGTTGCTTTAACAGCAAGGTGAGACTCAGCAGGAAGATGATAATATCTGATGTGATGATGAAAAGTTAAACTCAGAAAAAAGTCAAAGTTTATTATAGGCTGATATTATGTTTACACATGAATCCGTTTTTTTTTTTTGGTCATCAGACAACTGTAGCTCCACATTTTGTTTCTCCGCTGTCATTTAAGAAGAATCACATACTGTGCACTTATTGTATCTAAGGCAGAGGGCTCCTCTCGGGTCATCTTACTTTTCTATTAACAAGAGCTAAGGCACTGTTGTTGTCAGTGCTTCTCAAAACGGTCAAAAGACTGGAAAAGAAAAAAACACACCACCTGATCACAGCATTTCCGCTCATACATAATACCTAGATAGAACCTAGCTTTGTGACTTAAATCTAATGTAGTGGCATTTGATTTACATAGACGACCTCTAACGCTGTGTGATTGATGACTGCTAGGAAATTTGGGATAATGGGAAATATCAGTCCATGGGTGGTTGTTCCCTAAAAGATGATAAGAATAAATGACACGAGGTAGCCAAAAGAAAAAGTAAAAAAAAAAAACTAAAAAAATAAATAATGAATATTGTTCATCAACTTTCACTTTAGTGGATGAGGAAGTGTGCAAGGAAGTTCTCTTTTTCGGGAGGGGAAGGCTTTTCACATGCAAACACAATGGTTTGAAGCTGACCTACAATCACAGATCATACCTACCATGAAGGAACCTGACTCAAGTTGTGTTGTTGCCATAAAAATGAAGAGTTTGTATTTGTGACTCTGAAACTTTTTATATTTGTGTTTAATATATCAATGAGTACCTCTGTTAACTTTTGTATAAGACCTATGATAATAGTATATATATATATACAGTATATATATATATATATATATATATAAATATATATAAATAAATATAAATGCACACATAGAAAACACACATACATGTACACGTACACACACCACCACAAAAAGGACTCCAGTCTGTCTCTGTGACGACTAAATGTTGTATAACTTTTATTTTGTGTCTTATGAACCACATCTCTTCCTTTTGTAGTTATTGGTAAACGTTTCAATTTCCAGGTGACTTTGATTTGGTTACTCTTGTACTACTAAGCTCTGTATTTGCAAGCACTGTAAATGCGATTCTCATTGGATTCGTCCTCTGTACATTTAGTACTCTGATGTTGCTATTAATAAAATGTAAAAACAACATGGGCTTGTGCTATAGGACGTTTGTTGGAATGAGTTGGGGGGGCAGGGTAGTGATCAGGGCAAACAGCACAAAATAAAAGATTTGAATATGAACTTAAGCTCTTGATGTCTTTGTTTGAACTAATTTCAAAGCTGCTGTTCTTTGAAAGCATTCGAATGAATACATAATTGTTGCGTTGATACATTAAAATTATTGTAGCACTCTGCGGTCCAGCTCACCCCAAACCATCTCGATTGGGTTCAGGTCCGGTGACTGTGGAGGCCAGGTCATCTGGCGCAGCACCCCATCTCTCTCCTTTTTGGTCAAATAGCCCTTACACAGCCTGGAGGTGTGTTTGGGGTCATTGTCCTGTTGAAAAATAAATGATGGTCCAACTAAACGCAAACCGGATGGAATAACATGCCGCTGCAAGATGCTGTGGTAGCCATGCTGGTTCAGTATGCCTTCAATTTTGAATAAATCCCCAACAGTGTCACCAGAAAAGCACCCCCACACCATCACACTTCCTCCTCCATGCTTCACGGTGGGAACCAGGCATGTAGAGTCCATCCGTTCACCTTTTCTGCGTCGCACAAAGACACGGTGGTTGGAACCAAAGATCTCAAATTTGGACTCATCAGACCAAAGCACAGATTTCCACTGGTCTAATGTCCATTCCTTGTGTTCTTTAGCCCAAACAAGTCTCTTCTGCTTGTTGCCTCTCCTTAGCAGTGGTTTCCTAGCAGCTATTCTACCATGAAGGCCTGACTCATACAGTCTCCTCTTCACAGTTGTTCGACAGATGTGTCTGCTGCTAGAACTGTGTGTGGCATTGACCTGGTCTCTAATCTGAGCTGCTGTTGACCTGCGATTTCTGAGGCTGGTGACTCGGATGAACTTATCCTCCGCAGCAGAGGTGACTCTTGGTCTTCCTTTCCTGGGGCGGTCCTCATGTGAGCCAGTTTCTTTGTAGCGCTTGATGGTTTTTGCGACTGCACTTGGGGACACTTCCAAAGTTTTCCCAATTTTTCGGACTGATTGACCTTCATTTCTTAAAGTAATGATGGCCACTCGTTTTTCTTTACTTAGCTGCTTTTTTCTTGCCATAATACAAATTCTAACAGTCTATTCAGTAGGACTATCACCTGTGTATCCACCTGACTTCTGCACAACACAACTGATGGTCCCAACCCCATTTATAATGCAAGAAATCCCACTTATTAAACCTGACAGAGCACACCTGTGAAGTGAAAACCATTTCAGGTGACTACCTCTTGAAGCTCATCAAGAGAATGCCAAGAGTGTGCGAAGCAGTAATCAAAGCAAAAGGTGGCTACTTTGAAGAACCTAGAATATAAGACATATTTTTAGTTGTTTCACACTTTTTTGTTAAGTATATAATTTCACATGTGTTCATTCATAGTTTTGATGCCTTCAGTGTGAATCTACAATTTTCATAGTCATGAAAATAAAGAAAACTCTTTGAATGAGAAGGTGTGTCCAAACTTTTGGTCTGTACTGTACATGTGCACGTACACACACCACCACAAAAAGGACTCCAGTCTGTCTCTGTGACGACTAAATGTTGTATAACTTTTATTTTGTGTCTTATGAACCACATCTCTTCCTTTTGTAGTTATTGGTAAACGTTTCAATTTCCAGGTGACTTTGATTTGGTTACTCTTGTACTACTAAGCTCTGTATTTGCAAGCACTGTAAATGCGATTCTCATTGGATTCGTCCTCTGTACATTTAGTACTCTGATGTTGCTATTAATAAAATGTAAAAACAACATGGGCTTGTGCTATAGGACGTTTGTTGGAATGAGTTGGGGGGGCAGGGCAGTGATCAGGGCAAACAGCACAAAATAAAAGATTTGAATATGAACTTAAGCTCTTGATGTCTTTGTTTGAACTAATTTCAAAGCTGCTGTTCTTTGAAAGCATTCGAATGAATACATAATTGTTGCGTTGATACATTAAAATTATTGTAGCTGATCAGTAAAGAGTGCATTGTCACCTGGTGCCAGTTAGTCTTTACTTACCATTTTAATGTTAGCAAGAACCCAATATTACAATATAACAGTCATTTATGTTTTTTTCAGACAATAAGACAATCTTTGGATCTGTTCTGTCATACATCTCAGTCCGTTTTAATAAAAACTATGCCATTAGTTTTGTATTTTTGGCAACCATTCCCAGTAATAGTTCAACAATGTGATCTAGTAATAAGGCTACGTCATAAAAAAAAAAAACATGAGTGAATGTTGTGAAAGTTGTGAACAAGCCAACCAGGTTTATTACTACTATTGTACGATAGGTCAAAATTCAACTGTCTTCTTAAAAACAATTGTATGTATGTGTATGATAAAACACAATAAAAGTTCTAAACACATCTCCCCAAGGTTGATAATCACAATATTGTGAATATATAATGTCATGGTCCTGTACCAGAGGTATGTCTAGCTCAGTAAGATAAGTACAATATAATTGAAGTTCAGATTCTTCTGTGTGGTCATTATGATCTTGTTAATGTCGCCAAAGCACTGTTGCATTGATCACTGACAAAAATAACTCTGGCACCATCGTCTGCCTGAATAAAATATCCCAAAATGAGCAGTGACATATTTGCAGGGAGAGCCATAACTGCTGCAATAGCTATTTTTCTAGCTGATAAGGTGCAAAGTGTCTTCTCAGCTGCCGTTTCGTCCTATCTCGAGCAGTCAACCATTAATAATAGCATTGATTAAAGCTATGAGAGTTCAGCCTGTTGTGCTGAGTTTTCTCTTCATGGTGTTTTTGCAGACAGCAAGAGTGCAGCAAATATAAAAAGGTAAATATAGCAAGAGCTTATCGAAGTGAGAACTAAAATCTGAGAGTGCATGCCAAACTTGACAGCACGAAATTTGGAGTGGGCCCATATTCCGACCTTTATGGTAGAAACTGTTTCCCCCGGTTTCTGCAGTTTGTACCTAGTGTTCTCCGACAAAAACAAATGGATGGGGAGAGTTCCTCGCACACACAGTCACACACACATACACACAAAAATCCCCCCAAACATCCAATGTGTGTTTTTGCAGCCAACAACATACAGTATCTTCTGATCTTCTGAGACGTCTCATGTATTTATCTTATCTCTCTAGTCTCCAGATAGCCATTTTTTCTGTCTCTCTGTTTCTTTCTCTCTTACACTATCTGTACACTATGTGTAGGCTCATCTGGAGATATAGCTCTCTCTGTTTGACGAACCAACACAGGTGGAATGAGTTCTTCCCTGTGCTCCGTCCTAGGGGAAGCCTGCCAGGCCACATTAGGATATGGCCAGCTGGACTGGTCCACACTGGCTGTGACAAGTCTGGATCCCCCATCACTCCTCATACATTAAATAAAACTATCCAGTGCTGCCTGCTCAGACGGACCTGATCAATGGGGTGGACGGCACATGGCAAACACAGTTAGGGAAATACTCTGCTATGGTGAGATTAAACCCTGCTGCAGACTTGTACCCTTCAAAATCTCTGTCACCAGCCAGCGGTCAAGGTTGATTAGCTCCTTGGTCTTCCAGTATGGAGGGTAACAAGTGAGACAAGAGAAGGCAAGGCTAAGAAGACTACCAACCCATCCAGCTGATAGTTCGTTTCGTTCATTGGATTTTGACACTCATGTAGTCGCTGACAAGTACAAAAAGTATCCCTGCCACTACCATGTGTAAAAATGAACACATATTTCCTAATGTTATAATGTAACTGGTTACCAGTTTGTTTGGGCAGCAATGGAAAATCCACCCATCATCTACATCTGGAGCCAATCTCACATCCTGGTATTCAAGGATTTGATTAACTCAATGCAGAGTTTCTTTTTTTTATCAGAATAATCAGAAACTTTTCTTAGATATGTCCTATTTTTTTCACACAGACGCTGCCATACATCTACTGTAATCGCTTGTCCCAGTTGGTACAGAGCCTGGACGATTTAAATTAAATCTGCTATCATTGTTGTCACGGACATCAGCTTTAAACTCTGGTGAAACCGAAAGATATTTTTGGTGCTGATGGGCTTAATCAGTGTTGCGTGCACTGGTTTGATCAATCAATATGCCAAAATACAGAGCACGACCTTTAAAACATAACAACTTATTAGCTAGATGATGCTGTAACATACTCATAAGCTGCTAAGTATAAAATAACTGGGTTTAAAAATTCTGTCATTATTCATATGTAACTAATAAAGGGTCTGGTATGACAGAGGACTTATTACTAATTTTGCGCCATCCAGCATCCAATGTTAGATTCGTTTTGGATTTTCTGTAAATCCAAATACCCTTTGAAAAACCAAAGAGATGACACTACATTACACCCTATCGCCATCTTTTTTTTCAACAATCTGTTTTTAGAATATAATCCCCCAACTGAGACCAAAAAGACATTTCATAATCCCGACCCTACCCCTAACCCTTATAATGACTCAAAAATGAACATGAAGCAGCAGATTATTACACAGTGCATAATGGCCATGCAGCAAAGACACACTCTGTCCTCCATACCTCCAGTAATGAATTGTTGTGTCTGAAAATGACAAACCATTTTCGGTTGACAGACTAGTTTAATGTCTGTCACTTAGAGGAGCTATGGGATGCCGGGGGGCAAGAGAAACCAAAGCAAGAGGGAGCTTACACAGATTGGTGCTTTCAGGACTTTCACTTTTTCTTCAGCAAACTTGTAACCAGGGGGGGAGAAAGACACCAACCTGGAGTTTGGAGTTGCCAGAGGTGATTTGTGGTGATGTCATCCAGTTAAAATAGCTCCTCATTAGCACCTCTGAAGAAGGTTGTATGATTAATTGTCACCAAAGATTTACAATCCAATTAGAGAGTGTCTGGGTGTGGAACAAATGACTCATCTTTGAGGGAAACACATCCATGAGCAAACCTAAATGGGCTTTTTTTGGATGGGGGGAAGGGGTTTGGTGCCTTGGGCTGATTGATGCTGAAGTGGATGGGCGACGTCTCTGAAATGATGATGCTTTGTCGGTTCCACTGGCCATCACTCACCCAGCAGTCATCGAAACATGGCAAGTCAGTAGATTCACAGTTTATCTAGGCATCAAACACTTTGTTGGAGCGATTTTACATTTTGTCAGAGATCAGCAAGGGGAAGAAGATCGGGTCTAAGCTTGAGCACACTGGCGAGTATGTGCGCTCACATTTGCCTGTGGATGCATTTCCCGCGGAATGACTAATTTAGCAGTGATCGCTTCTCTGCTCCCCAGCCTAGCCTGAAGTTTTAATCCCCACATTTGCATGGCTAAACATAGATTAGCCTCCACACATCCGCACTGGATATCAGCTCGAGGAATATAAATGCTTGTTTTGACTGCACATTGGAAGTGTTGATGAAACATTCATAAGCTCGCTCCTTCTCTGTTTGAGCGGCGGCCTCTCAAACACTACCTGTGTAAGATACAGTGCAGGTAACACGCCGGTTTCCAGCCAACGTGAACTGGGCTGAGGTTTTTCATTGCTGTATATGCACGCTGGGCCACGGCACTCTGTGTTCCAAAGAGTGATTCAATTCCTTGTAAATGGGCTTCTCCAAGAGCTTCTTTGCTGAGTTTAAAGAGGGAGCTCACAGATGCGGAACGGATGCAATAACCGCTGACTCTCTGGCTGATAGAATAGCTTTATCACACACTACTTGCGCTGGTGAGCTGGGGTGGTGTTCTACCTCGCTGGCATTTTTACACCCAGACAAATGCTAAATAAGAGACATGAGAATTAATATGTGGTAAGCTTTTCCAGCACGCATACTACAATCCATACAAACAATCTATCTGTCTATCTGTCTGTCCGTCTGTCCGTCCGTCCGTCCGTCCGTCCGTCCAAACATTGGAGGAGTGCTCCAGCAGAAAGTGAGATTCAATGGCAGGTTCAACAATATAAGTGATGTAATCGTGATCCAAAAGCTGAAATAAAAGATTCCACATCATTAATGCATGACTTGAACTGTTACTCTGTTTGAAAGAACGAAAGAAAGAAAGAAAGAAAGAAAGAAAGAAAGAAAGAAAGAAAGAAAGAAAGAAAGAACAGTGAAGTAAAGTATATTGGGCACCAACATAGCACACATAATGTAACTAAGGTACTTGCCCATTAGAAGGGAGTGAAATGTCTGTGTCAATGAAACAGAATCCAAAAACAAGGATGTAAGGAGGAAATTAAATTTATTAGGATGTTTGCTGTAAGTGACCCTTTTTTGAAAAAACACAACAAAACAAGAGGAACTAAAAATAGAGGCTAAATCTGTTCACTGGTGCAAGAAAAAAAATCATTCTGGAACATCCAGGTCCTGCCTCTGGTCCTTTTTCTCACTCATCTCAGATTTATGTTGTTTCCAAAATCAGTCACAATGTACTGTATACTGCAGTACATACTGCATACCCTAAAACAATAGACCCAGTATCCCACAATGCAAAGTGTTGAAAAGTACTGTACAAATGATGGTCACTAACCAAGCAATATTATTAATTGTGCTGGTGGTGAATAAAAAATACTGGCTGACAGATGAGATGAGACGGTGTAAAGGCAGCGTACGTCTTCACGTCCGTACACATTTAAAAACACATCAATGGATATTCAGACACAATTTAAACTCTATTATGTTTTGAAGAATAGAAATAAATATGAACCCAAGGTGAATGAGACAGATAAAATGTGAGAATAAAAGTCTCAGATCAGGACAGTGATGAAAAGGTTGAGATGCAACTTAATCAAAGGCTCCTGCAAAGTCTTGATGTATAAAAGAATAGGAAGCTGTAAAAAGACTAAATAGTATTTACATGGAAAAATAAACCTAGTGAATGTTTCAATCGCATAAACAGGCATTTATTTACAAGTATTAATGTCACATTTTAAGTATGCGACAACGCTATATTTACTGAAGCAGACAAAAAGCACCTAACTTGAACATCAAACACACCATAAAAATACAACCCTTTACAGTTAAAGCCAAACTGACATTGAATAAGACATGTTAATGAGAACTGCTGGTAGTGACAGGTTTTATTACGGTAAATAAGCACAAACGTATTACTGACGTATTATTTCCAGACTCGTGTGAAAAGAACATCACGGAGGACAGTAGAAGTCAGAGTTGGACATTTTGGCCTGAGGGTAGAACCCAAGGAACGATCAAAGGTTCACCAAAAAGCCGGGATTTAAAAAATTATAGACTCAAAATAAACAATAAAATAAATGAAATTACACATATTACTCACATGTAACATATATAATACTGTACTTCAGGTTTATCTCAGTTTAGTACAAAAATCTCTAATATCCCAATTCATCCTCTGAAAACTGACAGCATTAAAATGCTATATATATACGTATATATTTATTTTTGTGAATTGCGGTGCCTTGAAAACTGACAGTAGTTGTGAAACTATAGGTGATGACATCATCGTCCTCAGACCCACTAGTTAGCCAAATTTATTAATGCCTTCACCATGAGGTGAGAGGTATATAAACACCAGTTGAACACACAACCAGCTTTTGTTGCCCAGTAACTGATAGGTGTCCAACATGGCTGCCATGTGGTGGATGTAAACATGACATGGTTGTTTCTATTTGATTCGAACATGAATGGTGATGCACTTCCGAGGATTCTTAAAATTAATCTGCACTCTATGTTAAATGGAGACTGTTCTTTCAACATCCCCACACCATACCTGCTCATACAAACTGCAGCACACACATGGGAATACAGGGGAGTCGTCTCCTGTGGGTATTGATTTTTCACCCCCATGAATGTTAAGTGTTTATTAAAAGAGTTCAGCAGCAGCAGGAGAGGCGGGGTGCCCTGAGGTGATATCCTCTCGTCCGCCTCCCCCACCCCCCACCACCACTTCATTCTCTCCCTTTGAGCAAACACAGATTGACTTTCGGATACCCAGGATCCGCCTTTCCCCATCTATCTCCAGGCTATGGCTTGTTTTCCTCATTGCCCTGATGTCCATTTTTTCTCCACACAGCACTTTGATTACCTTCTCTCAGCCCCAGTGGCTCGGGATAGCAAGACCAGCAAGTCGGGAGTACCACTAACAATACGATGGTGCGCGGGAAAGAAAAGGGCCGACTGAGAGAGCTCCGGTTGCAGCCGGATCGCTGTCCGCCATCTGCGACTTGTTTTCTTTCCAGCAGATTGAGGATGGCTGCTTTCTCACTGCTGAAGTCGTTGGCAGCAAGAGTGAAACTCATGTTTGGATTTTACAAAGCAGAGGGTTTATTTGTCTTGTTTAGATAAGCAGAGTGGACTTACTAGGTATTTGATTGTGTTGCATCTTTTCCCTACTATAATCCATTCAATTAGACAAGTGATTTTTAAGCCTACATCCACCAGCTGAATGATACATGAATATTCTGTACAGTAGAATTCTAATTTTTTTTTACAGAATTGTAAAAGCACATTCACGTGGATCAATTTCGACATCGACAAAGAATTCCTTACAAACAGGCATGTGCAAGATGTTTACTACATATTTGACCCAATTTATAACTCGCGAGGGTTAAACAGGGTCAAAGTTGGTTCCGTTGTTAATATTTTAGAGGGTTTGCATTTGCTGCACGCCACATGCCTTCATGTCGGATCAGCCAATAGACAATACTTGAATTAAGCAACGCATTTTTAAGATTGTGTGCTGATCTGTGATCTGTGTGCATATGTGTGTGTCTGTGTGGAAGCATGTTAAGGCTATAGATGTAATTAATTGGATTAGAGGAGCTGAGGGGTTAGGGGTAGTTGTGAACATGCTGTTGGAAATCAGATCAAATTGCACATTACATCTTAATTAATCGGCCTCTGCTCTGTGATGCTGACGTTTTAATACAGCTTTATTTGTACATCACAACGATGCGGCAAACAGTCAAACAAGGTACATCGTTTTCATTCTACTCCATGTCGCTGATTATTATTACCGCGTGTACCATGTTCCATTATGAAATTAATTTGCTCTGTCTCACATATTCCCATCCAGATGCTAATTGCCAGCAGGCAACAGACGATGTGGCGCAATGTGATTATAAACACAGATAAGTCGGAGATTTTCATATTTTGCAGACAGTGTGCCGCCGGCTTGACCTTTCAGCTGTTTTCATGGGACTGCTCTGTTTATGATCAATACAGCAGCTGCCCTGCTGAGCACTGGATCCCGTGTTTAGAATATCTCAGTCTCTTAGGGCATCATTTCAGTCAGAATGGCTCCCACAGTTCTGCAGATTTGTGTGTGCAGATTTTGCTCCGTGCTATTTGAAATGAAAGTGGATGTCCGTCCCAACGAAGGCACCAACTGTGATCGTCTGCTCGTTACAGAGGCTTTCACGGTGGCATGTTTGAGAAAAGGACATCACTCACACAGTGTGTTTGCTGCCTGATCTAACATGTCTGCTTGACCTCTGCTCTCGAGGAAGTGTGTGGTCTCACCAATGATGTGCAGATAGAAGTCATAATAACTGTTATTCTGAACCACCCAATCCCTAAAGCTCTTCACACAGCGTTTTGCTATTTTAAAAACCAACGGTAAAATATATTGAACTTTTATTGGCTCTGAAAAAACATTAACATACAATGCTCAATGGCTACAATTGAAAATCCCATTAACTGACATATACACACACACACACACACACACACATTTGTGACAAGATGGTACCTGATGTCCAAGACCAAGAACAAACTGGAACCAGAGACTGTCTTACAAAAGTATACATTTTATTTACAATGCAGGGGGGAGCTGATTATGCAAGTAATACATAAATCAAATTAACCACAAAAAAAACAAAACATAAACAAGACTGCACAGTTTTTTTTTTGGGGGGGGGTCGTATGGAGTTACGCATAAATATAAAGAAACAGTTAAGCAAATTATGACTTAAGCAAAACTACACACAATCAATCTCAAACAATATCACTTTGCCAATTCACAGAAAGCTAAGGTGACTCAAACATGTAGAGCAGCAACATCCAAGTACTGGGAAAACTAGGAGCTCTTGTGTTGGTCCTGTTGGGAAGTTTGAGCTTTCAAAGTCATTTTGTCAGGTTTGATCAGTGGCAGCTGGTGAGACCATTAATTGTCAATCAGTTGATCCCAGCAGTTTGCAGGGGTTAAGACCATCTCATCTACTTAATGTCATTCACTGCCTTTCCCTCCTCACGTCAAATATTGTTTAATTACCATCCAACTGGAGAGACTCAATGAACTATTAAATAACTTAATGATTTGGCACTTTCCCCCCAACAGCTTAGAGCCAGCGAAGCTGCCCCCCAGTGCATATTATAAAAACGACTACCAGTGGAGGTGTATCAGCCCTACACTCCAGTACACACCCCAAACACAATGTAATTTAGCTGCTATAAACCACAGAGGCCATGTAAGCACCTCAGAGATCATAAACACAACAGAAGGAAAAAAAATGTTATCCTAGATTTGCTCACTAAAGGGCTTTAAAGGCACATAAGTCATTTATTTTTTTCCGGGACTGAAACGATACCCCGAGCGTGTAACAATCTGAGCCTTTCAAATTCGCGGACCTTGCACTGCCCCACCATCACCACCCCACCCTCGGTGGTGCCGTCGTGCCAGACTGAACAAGAATGTTGCAGGCCTTACGGGTTGGTGATGAGATCTGTCAAAATTTACAGCAGGAGTGGCAGCTGCTGTTTCACACCACTGCCATCTGGTTTTTCTAAAAGTTTCACAGGAAAATGAAAAGTTGTGTATTATTCAGGATATCTAAGAGGCAACAGTGGTCAGTTGGTGCCACTGTCAAATGTTGGCCAAAGGCAGGTTTCATCCAAAGAGGAGCTCCGGCTGGATCCAGCTTGCCGACGAATCTGACTGCCCGCATCACAGCTGCCAGGGACTTAATGCACATGCATAAACACACGAACCATAAATCATTTAAACATCTCTCTGATCTCATCCTGGACTAAAAGGGAATGCAGAATGTACACACATAGTGCCTTTTCATATTTCACCACCATTTTAACATTAGCTGCCATTTCTGCATAGAGCATCACTTTTGACTTTTTGACTTGCTTAATGGAAATTTGCATTATTTTCCATAAAGGAATATCTGCTTATATCTGATTATATACAGTAAGAGCTGATCAGGTTAATTCTTAACCTAAGAATCATATACCCACATACCTTAACTAAATACATGAAATTCTTTAACTTCACTAACTAAACACAAGCTCATTTATTTTATAATTTTTTGTCACATTCGTTCAAACTTTTTATCTTAACAACGCGGTACTAATCGGACAACAAAGACTGAGGAGGAAATCACTTTCATTGGTGGTTGGCTGATTGGTACCAGAGCGTGAGCAATGCCTTCAGCCGCAGGTTACAAAGCCTTGTTTAAAATACAGTATTTGTTGTCCCTTGCCTTTGAGTCTAAAGACATTTAGGTGCCAGTCTTTTGGGAGCCATCCAAATATGTTTGTTCTTTCCGTCCTAATGTCTACAGAGACAGAAAAGGTGACTCATCTATCCTCAGCCCTTTCCTTGATGCTGTGGCATCGTCCAACCATCTATCCCCTTTCTCCGCACTGCAGAGGAGCTATCAATTTATCCTTACTATGCCTCAGTGTGACCATACATCCATCTTCAGCAGGCTGCGACACAGCATTAGCAATAATGCCCCATACATCTTTGATGGGTTCAGAGTACGGAGTATGATGTATAGTTTTAAAGTTTGTTTGGAAGACTATTATCTAATTTATTCAGTCTCCTCATATTTCAGTCTCCTCAAATTTCACAAGAGGGAAAAGACGGTGTTCTTTGAATTTTCTGAACTTGAAAAAGGTCAAGTATCTCTTCCACAAATCAGGCAACATTTGAGTTTCAGTTACCTCAAGATGTATGTGGATGTTTTGTATTGAGAAACGTTTGTAGGTATAGCATAAAGCATAAAGCATCCTTTTGTAACTTCTGTAATAACATATTTTGGATCTGCAGTAATACCAGTATCAGTAATACCGTTTTAGTTATTGTACACAAACATGATTGTGTAAGAGAGATAGTAATGAGAAACTTATTTCCCAAAATGTATTATTCTCAACAGTACCATTTATATTGGTCTTTCTACTGGCTGTAATAATACACTCATCAGCTGCACTGAGACCGTTAACTGGTTTTAATTTTCAGTATTTTTTTTAATTTGTGAAGCGATGAAGCTATGGAATGAAGCAAAACTGCAAAATCACATCCCTGACGGTTCAGAATGAACTCATCAGAACAGCCCACAGTAAACACTGATGTGGCAAAGCATTAAAACCAGTTAACAGTAGCTGAACAGTGTACTGTGCAAGTTCAAAGACCTCTGATCTGAGGTATGGTTCACATTTGTGGTTTTGGACAAAAATGTCTCAACAGCTGTTCTGCCGATCACCATTTGATGCAACCAGCTAAACATTATAGCTGCTGCACATACATGTACAGTACTGTATGTTTAGCAGTGTCAGGATGAGTGTAGTATGCTGGTTTTGGCATCTAATTTTATCCACTGCTCAGTAGAGTCTTACTGGGCGCAAGCATGGATGCTGATTGGATTTTCCATAGTGGTTTCATACTTTCACATTCTCCTTTTTAAAAAATGTATGTCACTGACAATGTAGGTCTGTTGTAATATCATAGCCCTAGATAAAAACGACGTGAAATGGTGAAAAATACCCACAGCACTAAAATTATTATTAATATTGCCCATGTGATAATAGTAACACTACTTTCATATAGAGAATTTTATTTTCTAAATAATATGTTAATATACAGTAGTATATTCGACAGTCAAGCTATAAAACCAACTACAATTGGTTTTAAAAGTCTGTTAAAAAGAGGTCACCACGACCGTGAGACCAGAAATAGATTTTAAAAGAAATAAAAGCATCTCCTCCACAGCATTTCTCAATACATTATTTGACCTTAACTTATAACACTGCAAAGTTGCAATCAGCAAAACTGAAAGTTTGGTTATTGGTCAGCAAAAGTGAAATAGTGAAAGTAAAAGTAGGCCATGCATGGTATGCAAAGTGGGCACAAAATGACCATGCAGCTTGATAAAGCACACCTGAAATCACTCCAGTGGGAAGGCAGCATGTTTGTCCATTTTTGTTTGTTTACTAGCCTGCAGAGCAATAGGCAAGGACCCAATAACATGCAGTTCTGTGCATGGAAAAAAAAAACATGAACAAATTGCTTAAAGGAATAAGAGCAACACACTCTTTGACCTATATTGATGAAAACCGCCTCCTTTAATTAACCTGTCTCTCAGTTGTTGTTTTTTTTTCATTGCAAGTTTTGGAGGGTTGATACATTGCTAAGACAAGACAAGACAGTTTGCTTCACAACAAGTAGAAAAAAAATGTAACTTGCATCAGGTACTTTTGCTTATAACAGGCTCGGTCTATCAAAGCAGCATTATGCGCCTAACATTATTCCCTAAAGCTGTCCCAGTAGTTCCAAGCATGCACCCCTTCATCCTCGTCTTCCCTTGACTCCCAGACTATTGCTGTTCTAATGCACGGTGGAAGAGTAGAGAGGACTGAAAGCCTTGTTTTCAGTTACTCATATGTGTGTGTGTGTGTCTTGAGTTTTTCCTAATTACCTCCCAAAGGAGTCCTACTGCTGTCAGACAGAACAGGAGGAGGGTAAGAGTGAGTGGGAAAGGAATGGAGAAACAATGTTGGGGATAGGAGGAGAAAGAAGACCGACAGACAGGCAGACAAAGGAACGAAGGGAAAGAAAGTAGGGGAAAAGAATAAGATGCATGTGATCCTCCATTTAGCCTCACTCAGCCATGCTGACTGTCACTTCATCTTAGGAAAACATGTAAAAGATTGCAAACTTTGACATGAGGTTTTTAAAAATGTATGAAGCCACTCTGTCTCTCCAAAATAAATTAGTAGGGTCATAGTATCGGCTTCATGAAGAGTAATTGTAAGTGTAAGCAGTTCAAGAAAGTGATGGGGTGGCGTGATGTATATATATACAGTAAAATGGTTAGTTAATGGCATATATATTGTAATATACGTATACTGTAAATTATTACTGTAATATATACTATAATTAATTTTGTTTGCAACACTTTACATACTATAAAAATAGTCATAGCCTTTATAATATAATAGCTATAGTCTGTACATACCTATAACTCTGCACATACTGTTTTTATACAGTACACTATATCACTACTGAAGCACTTCTGGTTGCTTTGTACCAGAAGTATCTAATCTAATCTAATCTAATCTAATCTAATCTAATCTAATCTAATCTAATCTAATCTAGCACCACCCTATGCCTGTGTTTGTCATATTAATAAACCTGATATATCCAGATTCAAATTTATGGTGGCTTGATGACCTGCAAATAAGGTAAGCACCTACAAATAGACCTTGCACATGACAAAGGAGAAATCATCTTTAACAGGTCGACAACACAGGTCGCATATAAGAAACATGGTCCAAAAACATACGTGGAGCAATTATTTAAACATGTAAGCATCATTGCTTTCTATTCCAAGATTCTCCTGAGTGTGTAAATTTTTAAGATATTAGCATAGCAGTTGTTAAATTTCACTGACTGGATTGTTTGTGGGTCTGTGCAGGCTCCAAACAGCGAATTAAATGACTTTTAGCTATAACCTACCAATGATTCACCAGCTGTGTTATTAGGAGTCTTTCCTTTCAGCTCAAACTATGACTGATACGCCACATAAAACCCCTGGAATAAGTGCACGAGCCTGGGAAAAGTCGTTTCATCTTTACTTTGACTCCTCTCCTATTTGTCTTATTTCTCTATTATCACATTTACCCTAAAGTAGGCAAGTCACAGCAATGTGTCTCAAATGGAAAAGGTGTGATGTAATGACTGATAATGGCGCATCCACTTTGAGTGCCAGCGACCAAGATGGCTACCTCTAATGTCGAAAAAAAAGGGGTTGAATGTTACAATGAGACACAACCACAAGATCATATTATATTCATCAATTACCTTCACCTGCAGTAGCGAAGCAGTCACTAACACTGTACTGCTTCTAGAAAACAACAGAAAATATCAAATTGAATAACATGCAGATTTTATGCATGCAAGAAATAGCGTGTAATGTATACTAGATTAGCAAGAATTTCTGAGTATGTACCATGAGCCTATTACACATACTCGACAGCCCCATGATTTTCTTCGAGCTGCTCCGTAGTGGGGTACAAAGTAGGGATAATCAAAATGTCAGGCGCCAGTGTGGTATGTGGTCTAATCATTTTTGACTTACAGAGGTTGTTTTTTATTATGGACGTGTCTTTATTGTTGTTATAAGTATGGCTTGATAGCCCTGCTAGCCCGTTAGTGTATTAGCAGGTTGACAGTAAGCTGATAACATGATTAATAACACCATTTATCCTTGCCTGTTACCTCAAGAAACTGATGAGGACACTCAGCGGCTAATTAAATGAAGAGCTGATAACATGCAGCTCCTCACTGGCCTGTGTGATGTCGCAGTGAAAGGCTTTAATGAAGAAAAGTTATTTTTAAGTGTTGTGAGTTCCATGTATATAGTTTCTTATAGCGTCTTATATTGTTATATTTTAATAATAAATGCTAGAGGGAAATGGGCTGAGAATAAATCTTGACAAATAAGGGCTTATGTTTGTACACCTTGTACGAACAGGTAATTGTTTCGTTTGATATTGCTTCCCATAATATTGAGTAAGACGGTTCCACTCTTTTCTTTTCTTAATCATGTGTGCAGTTATTAGTGGTACACATTTTAGGCTACCACGATAATATATAGGTCAATGCTTATACTTAGGCTTAAAAAAATATGGTTAAAATCAGTTACATCTGAACAGTAATTATGTTCCTGCAATGCGGGGATTGGGCCTTGTGGTGCAGACACTGCAGCTTTGAACCTGTCTCTGAGGATGTCTGCAACCCCACTGTCATCACCACAGTCATCACTCTATCACCATCATCAGCATTATCAGGCTGCATAACCTACCAGTATACAAATAAAACTGTGAATGGCGTCACCCATCTATTGTCAATGTCACCCAGGAGACTTATGAGGTTCTCCACAGTTGACCTTGACAGACCTTGAAAGACTGTTTTTAGGTTAGCTTCCTCAAAACAGAGGCACCAGAGAGAAACATGAGAATTCACTTTGCACTGACCTGTCAAGCACATATTCTTATTTGTCTTTTAAAAACTGATTTGAATGACTTGACTGTGCTTATTAATTACTTTAGCATATATGTAAATGTGTTAACCTATATGATCAAGCTTTTTCATTTTAGACAGGCGACAAGAAGCATTTGATAAAACTAGCAACATATACCCTAAATACTGTTTCTATGCCACAATAGTAACTTTAACTTGGAGAAGCCATGATTATCATGGACACAGGGTGATTTGTCAATAATGGATGGCTGGCTGGCTGGCTGGCTGGATGGATGGATGCTTCAATGACAAGAAGATAAGAACTACATATTAAAGGCAATATTTCCAAATTACCAAGTTGCCCTTGCATTCTCTAATAGCTTTTCCTTTTAGAAAACAACATGGTATTTGGTCCTTGGTCTTGGTTCACATTGCACATACAGGAGGATTAAAATTACAAAGCCTCTCCTGTTATCACAAATCAGAGTGTATATACTGTGAATATCCTCTGTAACATCAGTACTGTGTAAATAGGGCTTCAGGGGTCTATATTAAAATACATCCCACAGCGATTGACCTACTATGGAGGCTGTAAATGTGAAATGTTATAGCAAAAGGGTGTCATCTGTAAATTGTGTTTGAGGAGGTATTGCTTTCTGCAGATCAAGGAAAAATGCTTGAGACACAATCAACAAATTTAATACATATCAATCGTTACATTTCTCTACTGCTGTTATAAGCATTTTTAAAGCAGCTGTCCATGGTGCAGAAAAGGAATGGTAAGCTAATTCAAGAGTACAGTGCATTCTACAAGGTGTTTTACAACTCACAGACAAAATCCCTGATTTGGGGTTTGATTGTGGGCCAAAAATTGTTTTTGCATGAATGTAAAGAAACAGTTAGGCGGGCTCACAGATGTGTGTCAGAATGCTAGTTGCTGGAAATCTGGTTAAAGTCAACTATCACTCTAGCTAACTCCAGATAATCAGAGAACAGGATGGGTTAAGGAAGAAGGCAGAAATCCTCACATACCATTTAGAGCCTTGTATGTAAGTAGACTGATTTTGAATTCTAAATTTCACAGGGAGCCAGTGCAGAGAAGCTAGTATGGGGGAGATATGATCTCTCCTCCTGGTTCTCATTAATACACGTGCAGCAGCATTTTGAACAAGCTACAGGGATTTTAAGGACTTACTGGTGCAGCCTGATAGTAGTGAATTACAATAATCAAGCCTGGACATGACAAAGTCGTGGACTAATTTTTAGGCATCCTTAAGAGACAGGATATGTCTGATTTTTGCTATATTATGGAGATGAGAAAAGGCAGTCCTTGAAGTTTGTTTTATGTGAGAATCAAATATAACTCCCAGATTCCTGGCAGATTCACTGTAAGCAAGGACGATGCTAGCTAGAGTGGCTATATCGGTAGATAATGACTCTCTAAGGTGTCTAAGGCCAAGTACCATAACTTCAGTTTTGTCCGCATTTAATAATAGAACATTTTGGCTCATCCAGGATTTAATGTCTTTGTGACATGCTTGGAATTAGTAGTTTATTAGTTTAATATGGTATCATTGAAATATACAACTGAGTATCGTCATAAGAATGGAAATTTAAAGAGTGTTTTCTAATAATGTTTCCTAATGGCCAGATAACATAAATAACATTGGACCAAGCCCAGAACCCTGAGGAACTCCATAGATGACCTGTGTGCATTGTGACAATGTCTGTGTCGAAGCCTATGAAGACAGATATGGTAGTCAACAGTATCGAAAGCTGCATTAAGATCTAGGAGAACTAGCACAGAGATAAATCTTGTATCTGAAACCATGAGTGGGTTGTTTGAGACTTTTGCCAAAGCTGTCTCAGTGCTATGGTGAACTCTGAACACTGACTGAAAGTTGGTTGTTGGTGTGAAGATAATTATTTAACTGATTTGCAACAACTCTCTCAAGGATTTTAGGGAGAAAGGGGAGATTGGATATTGGTCTGTAATTATTTAAAATCTATGGGTTCAGACTGGGTTTCTTAAAAAGAGGTTTAATTACAGCTACTTTAAAGAACTGTCGTACATAACCAGAGGACAGTGACAGATTGATTATACCAGACACCTCTGGAACTATCCTAATTCGTCAGCGGAGATATGAAACATTTTTAAAGTTGTGTTAGTATGTAGCAGCTATGTTAGCATGGGGTAAAATTTGTGTTGTCTTAAAAATCCAAGATCAGTGAGAGTTTCTCTGAAAAGCTTGATAAACAGAATTTTACGATCAACACATCTGCGCAAACAAATGTAAACTATCAAATCCTGTTTGAAAGTCCACATTAATCCAAAAAAGGTGTTACAGTAGAGACACACACACACACATAAAAATACAACCAGAGATTCATATTTGTGTTGGGGATTTCCACTACAGGATAATATGTGATAGTATATTAGATTTCAAGGTGTGTTTCTCCTTTGTGAATTTAGTCATGAAAATGAAATGGGATTGGTCAGAGGTATTTATTTATTAATATATCAAACAAGGGGCATTACCTTGGTGGCATATTATTTTCTCTTCTGCCAGTGCCCCCACCCTCCGCTCGACAGGCGGCATTAGTAAATGTGTGCTGACAGCAGAGGTTACCTTGAGCAGGCCGCTGGACCTGGGGGCTGTATGTCTTCATTTACCCTAGTATCTGCAGATGCCAGGGAAAGGGAAAGTTATTTTCTGTGTCTGGCCCACAGGGAAAACTGAGGCTAACGATCTTGGCCATGTTGATTGTTACCGTGCTCCTAGAATAGCACTTTACTTTTAGGGGGCCGGGGGGGGGGGGGGGGGGGGGGGGGGGGGGTACAAGTGGGAGGAATGAGAAGGGATGGGTGGAGTATGTCTACAGCAAAGACAAGGGTGAAGGTTGGGGTGGATGTGTTTGGGTCGCTGGCTGGACATGCACTCACAGGGGGGAGAGCTTTGAACCCAGGCGCTAGGAGAAGTCAGGTGTGTGGTGTGATTACACTGTGCCTATGTGTCCACCTATTAATCATGTGGATTATTTAGGTCAACCTGGATGCAAAAAAAAACCTTCCACGAAGTTGTTAAACAGTACCCCATCATAGTCAATAGGGTAGTATGGCATAATGCTGCTATCTGATGCTAGGTGGGACTCTCCAGGCTTTATATGGATAGTAGTACCATTTGGTCCAGCCCACAAGACAATTTATAAATCCAAAAAGAAAACAATGAATACAAATAAAAATAATGAATCCAAAAACTATTTACGTAACTGCAATTATACCACAGTAAAAGAAAGTACTATAATATGATAATGTAATAATGATTAACGTATTCTTCAGTGTTCTTCTCTGGCTGTATACCTGTCAGCTGAAAGAAACATACAAAGCCACCTGTGTCAGGTGACAAGCATCATGGTAAATATAAAAGCTGAATGTTGCCCCTAACCATGAGAAATGGATGTTGTTGATACAAAGGACACCATCACTGTGTCTTGTTTGCAGAACATCCTGGCTGCGATGGGGGGGAAAAAAGTAAATCCCAAGTGTCATTACAGCTGGAAATACGTAGCTAAACTAGATAAATGACGAGGACAAATGCACATGGACATACCTAACACTCTTCTCTTTGGAGAAGTTTGTGTGGCGACCATGGTCGCTTTCACAATGTTGTGAGAGAGAATTTGCGAAGCGGCAAGGAGCCTTCCTGCTTAAACGATATAGCAATATATACAAAAGGTTTATTTTTGTTTGTGAAATTTATGGAACATGAGTGATATTATCAGACAGGACTCAGATACAGGACTCGGTGTACCAGTCCAAACAATCAGGCCAAGGTTCCCGTAGGAGTAAGTAAAAGGCAGGTTTGAAAAAAAAACACAATGATCTGGAAAGCAAACATCAGGAAAACACTCAGAATCAAACTACTAGTTAATCACACATAACACTCAGACAATCTGACACAGACAAAGGGCAGCACAAGGACTAAATACACACAGGTAATGAGGAACAGGTGAAAACAATCGGGCAGGGCATGCAATCACACAGGAGGGAAACAGCTGGGGCAGGAAGTAAAGAAACGGAAACGAGAGACAAGGGTGAGTATCAAAATAAAACAGGAAACAGACTGGAACCGGAAACAAAGAAAACATGACCATAATGAGACCTAACTTATTGATGCAGTGTAACTGATGCACGTGTTCAATTTTTCAATTTTATTTTGGGAATTTATGTGAATAACATAGGGTTACGTACGTTTTTTTTCATATAAATCTACAATTGGAGCTGTTAATATCTAAGGAGCAGCAAGCAACTTCATACCAAGCTGAAGCCGACAACATCAAATTTCAGCAGAGGGAAAAGGGGAAATGGAGGCACGACATTGTGTTTGTTGATGTGGGTTGTCGTGAGTGGAGACATGGCAGATCTATTCTTCAAGAAAATCCAAAGTTTGTTTTATTATCAAACTTAATAATAAAAAATAATCACACCAGCCCAACCCTTGGTCGCAGCTCTCTTCTGCTCTTTATTGGATCTGAAAAGGTTTACCCTGTGGCGATACCAGCCAGGTCTATGTAATAGAGTGATATTTGCTTGACACAACTTAGCTATTGTCCTAAAAGCTTTTTTTATCTGTAGTTTTTAAATTGAGCCAAGTCGGCCTGTCAACTAAATTTAAAAATCCAAATAAGTCTATATACAATCTGACATGTAAAAAGAAAGGAAGGAAGGAAGGAAGGAAGGAAGGAAGGAAGGAAGGAAGGAAGGAAGGAAGGAAGGATGGATGGATGGATGGATGGATGGATGGATGGATGGATGGATAGATAGATAGATAGATAGATAGATAGATAGATAGATAGATAGATAGATAGATAGATAGATAGATAGATGTGGAAGTTCCAGATAACATCCTTGACACTGTCCATTGCTTCGTTTGAACCCATTATCTATACAATCTGACATGTAAAAAGAAAGAAAGAAAGGAAGGAAGGAAGGAAGGAAGGAAGGATGGATGGATGGATGGATGGATGAATAGATAGATAGATAGATAGATAGATAGATAGATAGATAGATAGATAGATAGATAGATAGATAGATAGATAGATAGATAGATAGATAGATAGATGTGGAAGTTCCAAATAACATCCTTGACACTGTCCATTGCTTCGTTTGAACCCATTATCTGTATTGAACAGAGCGGTGCCCTCTAGCTCTTTCATTTTCATCGTAATGAAATAGATAAGGACCATATGTAGATTTGACGGAGCAGGAGCCAAAATGAAGGCTTATTACAGTTAAATACAGCCTGACACCCTGTCTGCTAATCCTCGGGGCGGCCGTAATGGAGAAAACTAATAGGCACACCAGTAATCAGGTCCAAATTCACTGTCTCATCTTGGCCTGAAAAGCAGCTCGAAATAGCACTGTAACAGTCGCTGCATGACGATCTCTCCCAATATTTAGTACAGACCCTATAATTGATTTATCAGATTTTGCAAAGTTAATAAACTCAGCCTTGAAAAAGAAATCAGAGTCAATCCCATTATGTTCAGATTTGAAATTCCTCATGACCATACATTTGTATTTGACTGAAATCAAACAGATGCAGTAATAACTGTAAATCCTTACTGATGCAGTGATTTTCTGTAGCTGTAGTGAGGGTTTTGTCAAACATACAATGTGTGGAGGCTGTAACAACAAAATATGAATGCGCTTGGTTTTTGGAACAACATATTTAAAAGCTGCATATGTGTGTTATTTTGAGGCGTAAATATTTCGTAATATTTTAAATGCATACATATATCAGAAAAACAAAAACAGATGACGTCAAAGCAGAAATGTCAGTCTTTGATAAAAACTTTTTGGTCAGAATTGAATTCTTTTTGCCAAAGATGTCCGTGAACTCATAAAAATGTAAAAGCACCTGAAGAAGGTCAATAAAACGGTAGGGGGGCAACACCAGGCATTTCCATTAACTGTTCAAAGAGAACACAGAGAGCTGGAAAGCACTTTTCATTCAGATCTACCCTGATGTGCTGCTGTTAGCAAACTCAATTTATTGAATTGAGTTTAGTTTTAATTTGCATCCTAATTTGACCCTGGCACCTCTGACTAAACGTCAGGGAGCTGTTATTGCTCCTCACTTTGTATTCGCTCAGTTATTCATGAGTTCTCTGAATACCAATACTCCTACTCCAATGGCTGCTCAGAGGTGGTTTTAGACTCTTGCCTTATGGACTAAAAGTGTGTGAGTTTTTAAAACCGCAATTATTTTTTTGGAAACAAGCACTAAAAAAAACAAACAAAAAAAAAAATCAAAAACAAGTACTTTTAAGTTTAGCATCTTCTTCTGATAGCTGCACTACACTCATTTTCCAGTATATTACAAATATATGATTATATAACAGGTGGAAATATAAAACTAAAGTCAAGATTTGGATTTTCCAGGCATTGTATATTAAATGCTATTATGTATGATTTCTGAGTTGTTTTTATCATAACTTTACTTTCTGTGTACTTTCACTCAGCTTCAACATACACTGACCTACATTTCGCAACATGGCCTTTGGCAAACCCCAGAGAGAGTGCTGGAATGAATAAATTTTAATGTAGGAAGAGGATGCCACGGTGCTGCTGGAGGTTTTCTGTTTAAAAAGACCACCATGCGCTCAGGTTACCCCGTCTGATCAAAATCCAACCGGTCATAGTGCTATTTTGTATTTCTTGTATTTGTATTTGTATATTTATCTTTTATTTGTCACTGTTAGTGGAGAAACAAGTATGTTTACATGTTCCATTATATGCGAATGTCAAATATTATGGTGCCTTCTATGTTTTTAGTCATGCTAACACTGTGGCTCTCAGTAATGCAATTTATACACCGTATACAAATTTAATCCAAACAGAAAATGTCTCATCAATAACATGATGCTTATAAATGTTGGTACTCTTAGTCCCCAGAGGATCAACAAATGAAAAGTTATTTTTCTTGGTGCATGACTTTAACTCTGCAACTATCTGCCTAGTTCAACTGATTCAATTATATTATATTATTATATTAATACTCAGACTCAGTGTTCAACAGTTGTTTGACATTTTTTCCTCAAACCTAACCAAATTTACCACAGAACCACACTTGACATTAATCTGTTTTGGTTTGCTGAGTCGTACTAATCATAACACATAAGCAGACTTACAGCTCCTTTTTAAGAGCTGCTAAGAAAACTAACTTTTGACTTTATCCTTAGTCCTTTATGGAACTCCATTATACAGCAGCTACTGGAACTATTGTCACGTTTCATTGACGTCCAAATTATCAATGGGGATAAATACTGCAGCTGTTTTGACACTGCCAAACATAATTTGTTAAATATTCTCCTTTTTATCATTTTACAGTTGGCAGAGGTTGATTGTGACTTGAACGTCTAGCTTTAAGGCTGACTCCAAAACAGCTGCGCATTTCCCTGCAGTAACGTATGAGTATTTTTATCATCACTCAAATTCTGTTTTATCATTTCCGCTTCCTCTGGCCATAGGGGTTGCTTAATCTGCTTTAAAGCCCTGAGAAAGAAAAAAAACATCAGAAGTGGGGGTGAAATTTCCTCTTGTTTATGTTGTAGACCTCACATAAATACAATTTTGGCTATTTCCATTTAGGCCGTGGCTTCTGAAGGATGATGAATGCTGTTTCAGGACGATGATATTTTCCCCATGCATATTTAGTGCTGTGATAACCCACTGTGCTTGAATTACTGTCCATATCTCTCTATGGCTTTACTGGAAAACACACTGAAAAGTATGGTTCCTTCTGCCAACAATGCCCCCCCCACACACACATCTCCTTTCGCCTTTTCAGTGATTCCATTCCTCTTTCACTCTCCATGCATCCCTCTCTGGTTCTCCATGGCTCCCCCAGGCAGCAGCAGGTGCACTTGGGGGGGTATCCATGATCTTTGCCAGGAGAGTGAATGAAGCCTTTATAGACTGGTTTTCAATGTCTCCCCTGTGCTATCATAGGAAAACCACTATCATCGCGGTTATGATCTACAGCCCTCCAATTGTGGTTCTCCCTGCCCAGGCAGAGGGCTTAAAAAGACCTCCTGGGAGTTGCGATGGTCCATTTCAATCAGGCTCATGAATCAACCAACACACACTGCATGTAACTTCAATACAGCCAGGTTACAGTGACAGAGCCATGAGTCTGACAGCTCAGATTTCACTGGATTTACTGGAGAATTAAGCTGGAAAAGAGGAGGGTGGGGGGGTGGGTGAGTCAGCACGACCTGTCACTCGTCTCACCCAGCACCAAGGCTGTTGTAAATCCAGAGATGTCACTCGGCTCTGTAGAAATTTACAACATTTTTGTCCAAACAAACACAATGTTATGCAACTGCCACCGTTTGCTATGCAACAGTGACCCCGCCTATTTTCAGCTTTTACTGAAGATTTCAACACATGATTCCTTAACTGGCAAATAAGCATCTGCTGCATTTAACAATGCATTAGCAGTTATAGTCATGGAATTTATGTCTTGCCCACCACATACGTTTTTGTAATGTTATGTTACCGTAATCATTTGTGTCTGAGACGACAAAGTATCTGTCTGTTGTTGTATTTAAGGTGCAAATAACTTTCACCTTAAAGGAAAATGTGCCACCACTGTTGCTCTTTTGTCAGTCTTACACTAATGTAAACATGTCCATGACTGCTTTATCATTTACCTTGTCCAAATGTGTCATCGGCACACAGGTTAAGCCTTTTGTATACTCAGGGTTAGATGACAAAATGAGTCACTGATAATTGACCATTGGAATTTCAGTTGTACTCGGCTGTTGCAGAGCT
This sequence comes from Trinectes maculatus, assembly GCA_016785345.1. NCBI lineage: Eukaryota > Metazoa > Chordata > Actinopteri > Pleuronectiformes > Achiridae > Trinectes > Trinectes maculatus. Next base: position 97,980 of record JAFBJQ010001444.1, read on the forward strand.
CCGTCAAATTACCTGAATTTCTGAATCGTATGCTAATGTCCAACCGCAATTTAGCAGCCATGGTCAGCAGGTCAATATGTACTGATGCAAATGAGTGATTTCGTCTTTATGCGTTCCAGGCCGGCTCTGCTATTGATTACAATTAATTAAAATCTACTAGAGAAAATCCCTTGAGTCTTTTAACACCATTATTTCCTTAAAACATTTGATGCAGCAAATATACTTATAGTGGTCAGCAGTTGTATGTAACCAAGACATACAACTGCTGATGTTTCCTTTTCCTTTTGTCCTTGACACACTCATTATGACAGCATGGATTCTGGAGGAGGTGAGATGACACTTTTATAAACTCCTGCGGGAAATCCATTTATCTGATCTGGTGTGCATGCCATCTGAAATCAACGCAGCAGAGCTTTACAAATATGTTTCTGACACTCACACTGAGCTGAGAGCAATGCAGACTAATTAAAACATCAAACTTTCTACTTGTACCATGTTACTGAGATAATACCGTTTTTTGACTAAACAGGTTTTGTGAGTAGTCCCATATCTGCACAATGTTTACAGCGAGATATTGATATAGAAATAACATGTTGATTAATTCATTTTAACCAAGCAAAGGTGCCACTGATAAATAAATTACTAACAGCAGGAATTAATCTATGACATGAAATACTAGTGCTAATGGTTCGCCAAAAACAATCAGGACACACACTCAATCCTTGAGAGTTTGAAAGGTGCCTATAAATTAAATGTATTATCATTGTTGTTAATATTAAAGACAAAAGCTGACATCAGTGGTATTATTTACAAGTGCACTCCAAGGTTGCTGATATACAATTTGCAGATAAAAGTAAATTTGCGTGTGCAAAAAAGATGACAGATGTTTAAATAAAAAAATGGAGTAAAGAATAATTCCCTCCCATCTACTGATTGTCAAATGTGCATGTACTCTAATTTAACAAGCAAGAATATCAAATGATATTGATATGATATGAAATAAGGATCATCACCTCATCTTATTTCATCCTCCATCCTCATTGCCCATGAAATTTGAATGCAACAACAAAAAAAAACCTTAGATGGGCATTTTGTTAATTATTGATTGATTGCACTGATGTACTGTAACGATGATGGATGTTGCCCATCCACAGTATGCTTCAGGTTCAAGACTTTAATTGGTGAGTTGGGGGGCAATGGAAGCAAAAGCTAAACTATAGAGTTGCCTTTTTCATTAGAAGGGATATGAACTTACAGTGAGTTGATGTGTCTAACAGCACGTGACCCCTGGCCACTTACACTCATTAACATTCACTGTGATCTTTTATCAAGCAGACCAACGACTATCTATCAAATCCAGTTTTTATATCAACCAATCCAGGGGTTTTTACTGTTGGCACTGGCACTCAGTCACGGGTGCATCTGTGGCTTTTCCAGATGTACTAATCCTGCCAAAGACTCCATCGCCTTATTAAAGTGCAGTCACAAAGGCGCTGCTGTTGAGAGGTAGCGTAGGATTCAGTAGCCTGAGGGAAAAGAATGAGGGGCTGGTGACAAGCAAATTCATTACAGCACTTTTGTTGATGGTGTTGTAAAAAAGAGTGTGCGATGCTGCGCAAAGGTCACCAGTTCATTTGCTTTTGTTGTAAAGAGAGGATCTGAATAGCTGAGAAAGCTGCAGGCGATGTTGTGACCCTGCACTTTCATCTAGCAGGTTTATTGATTTTTCAGAGATTCTTGTATCTGAGCCAGGTGGGACAGGTTATGTGATGCGCAGCCAACACTTTGTGTCTTTAATTTTTCACCAGCAAATAATTTCTTTTTCACTCTTTCATTCATATTTAGTTCCAACATCAGAAGCATCCGTGTTGTCTTGGTTCACCAGCACACGACTCGAGTGATGTTTTCAGGATTGAAAATTACTATTTGCTTCACAGCATCTGAACATAAGATCTGCAGACCCAGCATGTACCGACATTCATGTGTGTGTGAGTGTGTGTGCATGCGTGTGTGTTGCTTGAAAATATGTCATCAAATACCGTATACACTTTTTTGTCATGTGTCGTTTCACTTTGATCAGTAAATTGTCAGTAGAGTTACCCTACTCCCGCTGAGCGTAATGCAATGTCCGAACATAGTGCCACGGCGACTGGTGTCATCATGCTGTCATCACAAGACAAACGACAAATATAGCTGTAACTGTGTAACCTTGTGTAAACCTTTTATAGACTGCAGATGTTGCCACATTCAGTCTGCAGTGGATTTAAAAAAATCTACAATAACACCTCTACTTGGTCCAGACATTTCATTATAAATCCAACAAATATTGACACACACACACACACACACACACACACACACACACACACACACATCAAGGGATTAATTACACACATAAAGATACATAATTGATCCCAGAGCGACGCAAACCAGTTGCTGTACACTTTGTGCATTGTGTTAAAGTGCAAGCCCAGCAAAAGTAAAGCAAAGTAATTGCAATGTACCAACATTGCAGTAAATTAATAATTGTGTTCGCACTGCTACATAAAACCCACACAAATGACTCTCTAAACTACAGTACCATTTTTCCAGTAACCAGGAGCCGATCAAGGTGAAAAAGGAAAAAAAAAAAAGCTCTCTTGGCATAATTAATCAACCTATACTGTAGTGGGGTCATGAAAAGGTGACAGTCTTCCCTAAAGAATTGAATGTGCACAGATGAAAAGCCACTGAGTGACCATTTGTCAGCCACCCCGACCTTTCCCCCTCTGCACCTCTTTCAAACCCTATCATTATTGAGTCCCGTACAGAAGCTCATTTGTGAAATAAATTGGCTGCACAGTATAGGGCTGAGTTTGTCACCCGTTCAGCTGATAATGCTGCATAATTTCAAGACACGAATACGGTGTTAGCGGATTTCGGTGTATCGTACCAAGCTTTGCAACAAACAATTTGTGGGTTGTGTCTCGCAAATAAATGAAGCTAGTGGGTGAGGGTTATAACAAATGCTCGCTTGCCAGATCCTTGCGAGTCAGTATCAAATAGTTAATGATCAAAGCGAGCAGCGTGTAATCAAAGCTGACATATTTTGTGATGCATGTCGTTTCCGTGCTGGATGAATGTTAAAAAAAAAAAGTATTTGTCATAGTTTACGAAAAGAATTATGATTGCTGTTTTTGGCTGGTGGGCTTGAGAGTGGACTACATAAACAGTCTTATGGGTCATAAATAAACAGAAACTCAGACAAATGCGACAACAAATACTGCATCATTGTGTCAAAGCTGATATGAAAAGCTGTTAAAATCAGTATATTGTATCATGATAACTGGTGTGAAAAATACTTCATAGCTTTACAGGAGGGTTGGTGGGATGGTTGAAAGCTTATTGTTGTCTGTCTGCTACTGTCACCTTGCAAGTAGCAAATATCATGTTGATCACCAACTCTCTGCTACTTCTGGAAACAACATTAATAAGAATGGCGTCTACATGATGACTGGAGAGACGAACGCACTGTGGAGCTGAGGGGCACTGTAGAGTTGGCTAATAATGCTCTGTGGTACATTAACACATTGGAAACAGAAAAAAAAAACACAAAATAGAACAATTTCTCCATCACTCCCACACTCTGCTTCTCATCCTACAATTCATTTTTCTATTATCTACTCAACATCTTGATATAATCAAACAAATAATATATTGGCGTGTGGGACATTGACGTAGTGCACTTAATGGCTCTGAAATAAGTTCTCAGCTCTATGCGATTAATAATAATGTAGGGAGCAGACTCCTTCCAATTAAAAGCGTGTTTACTAAATGTCTGACAGCTGCGAGTGTCTAATCATTCTGTCAGCTCTTTGCGTTGCACCACTTCACACGTTTATGAATGTATATTATAAGCGTCTCTCATAACGAGGCGCCGTAGTATGCGAGTATGAGAGTTTTACCTTGTGGATGTTATTAGGTTTCTGAGGGTGTCTCAAAGTTTAACGGGTTCTATCTTGTGCAAGCAACACAAACAGGTAATACTGTACTGTTGTTACAACGACAAAAGCCAAACAAGGGTTTCGAGAGCGGCAACAAATATTGACTGAGGCCTGAGACTCAACTGATCGATGGCGCCAAACACTGAACAAAAAGCCAAGACCTTTTCGTTTGCTTGTGACTTAAATTATACAGAATATGTCCTGCGTTTGGAATTAGAGAGACGCTTGTCATCATCCACAACAAAGACAACACTTTCACCTTGAAAAAAGGGACTAAAGCTAAATGAAAAAGGTGAGAATAAAGAATATATTTACAGAATTTAATGTATACAATCAAAGGAAAATTAGAATGTGAATTAAAATGTGTGAATGCAAATAATAATATAGAAAGAAACATTTATTCATTCACAGTCTGCATGTTGGATAGAATCGTGCATTATAGCCTAGCTCAGTCAATGGCAATCTGTCACAGATTCACTCACTGTCAATTGGGAACGTGAACAGCAAACACGTGGAGCAGTGGGCAGCCATGCAAGGCGCCTGGGGAGTAATTGGGGTTACGGGCCTTACTCAAGGGCCCACAAGATGTGTTGTTTCTGCTAACCTTCCTACAGAGAAGAATGGCTTCTGTAATCACATTAACTGTAACTGTATTTACGGTAAGTTTTGTGTAGTAGTTTTGTGACTGAACCTAAGCTGAACTACAAAATGACGCTTGTAGAGAGAATGATTGACCTCATACACTGTAACATGATGATTATATATCATTTATATAAATCTTTTATATAAGTCCTGCTCCAAACATTCGCTCTTATTTCTATCACTTATTGAATTGGCGAGTTGTTCTTTCAACTAAAAACTTTAAAACAGAAAAAGAAATTGAAGCATATTATAGGCAGTGAAAGCTCAGACCTCCCTGATGAAGAAGCTCCACATTTATTGCGACAGCCATTCGTAAGTCACAGTTTGGATTGCTGCAATGTTCCAAATGCATTGCGTCTGTGCAGAAGAGACCAGACCCTAAACCTGAACCTAACGAGCGATCTCTGAGTTAATGGAACGTGAAACCACACACACTCACACAATGTACTTGTGTTACAATTCAGTGCAACTCATTTTAAACCGTCGAGGCACTGCAGAAACAGAGCTGGGTAGCAGGGATGTGGAAAATCCACATCCGGCTTATGCCGAGGACTAAACTTTGGCCATGTAGCGCACACAATGGCATCAGCAACGGTGCCAGCCACTTTCAATCCACTGGCACAATTTAGAGAAGCAGTATTGGCTAAATTTAACATTTACATGCCCCCTGTGGGCCATCAGGGAAGAACCAGTGAAATGGTGGAAAAGCCATAAAACAAAACAAGCACAGACACATCTATGCATACCAGCAATATTGTCTAGACCATATGTGTCAAACACAAGGCCCGTGGGCCACATGTGGCCCGCCATGTCATTTTATCTGGCCCGCGAGATAGTATTTATTTTCTTTAACTTTATTAGTTACATCGGCAAAATTGAAATATACTCTTACACCTGAAAGCACCACTCCACACACTCTCAAATTAAAAGAACTGTGACTGGGTTGAAAAAAGTTCTGAGTATAGTTAAAAGTTAAGGGTTAATATCATAACTTGTTTATAATATTTTGCTTTAGTTGCTTAAATAGTTTGATTGAAGTAATGTGGGTTTCAACCTGAACATTTATTTTTACATCTGTGCAAATGCATATGAAATATAAAGTTGTTAACATAATAAATACAGAAACAGTATAACATATTTAAACTACACCTTATTATATTTAACAATATAATAATGTGTAGTTTAATTTTTTTTAAATTACATTGCATTTTGTTACATTCATACTATTAATGTGGCCCATCGAGGGACAACCATTATGCTGATGTGGCCCGGTGAAAATGAGTTTGACACCCCTGGTCTAGACTAAGCATTACATTATCAATGTATTATTTTTTTTAAATTAGGCTTTTATTTGAATTAGCATGTAACATATCAGCAAAAAATAAATATTTTAATTAACCATATGTAAAGTGAGACAAACTTCTTTTGCAATTTAAAAATGCCAGACATTTATTTGGCACGTTGCGCTATTCCTGTTATTATTCCTGCTAATTCTTAGAGCATGTTAAAACATCAGTGAATGATTTCTAGCCAATGCAATACACTACACTTGCACAACAATATCGTCCGTCAATGTAGAGCGAATGACTCAGCCTGCAACCTTTCTGCTTAATAAGCAAGTTACTGTGCACTGGCGAGCATATTTACTGCATCATCTTCCAAACAGGGGATGAAGCTGCTAACAACGATCTGTGGATTGAGCTCAGGCTGTGGAATTTCGAGCGGCTATTATTGCAGAATCCATATATCCTTCATTAGTTGCATAAACTGATGTTAAAATACATCTACACTGCACAGGGACAAGCGCTTGACAGAAAAGTAAATCCAAGTAGTTTAAGGTTGATGAGAAGCCCTGAGTGTGAACGCGGGTTCATCTGTCTCTTTAGGCATGTTTGCTGAGCTGGTGGTTTCTACCTTGATAACTCAAACTCCTTGTACAAAGTAATGGACCTTCCTGACAGCAATCAGCTCCATCCACAGCACAGAGAGCCGTAGACAATGTGGGGAGCGGTGGGAGCAGAGATGACAGGAATCATAATGTGTTAAAAACGACAGAGCTAAGTAAGTTGCTGCTTGCCATGTGCACTGGCTTTGTAAAGTTGGGTATTGTTGACGCTGTCAGTCAAGGAGAACGACTGAGATCTTTTTGGAAATAGGACTAAGAACAAACCATGAAGTGATCAGTGTGTCAGAGAGAAGTTAGACATATCTTTAGCATTTCTCGACAGCCAGTCCATCTCGAATGTAGGCTGACATATTTGGCAAGACAGAAACATTTACAAAATGCTAGCATCAGCAGGTATATCAGCCTGGCTGATGTATTATCACAGTTTCGAAAGAGCTGATAGCGTCTATTTATTTATTTCTCTTTGGTAAGCGCACACAAGCCAACACACAAATCTCTTTTTGGGGGAGTGGTACTTTTGGGGGACACAGAGGGGCCGCCGGTTCAAACCCCCCTTGGCCGCAATGTGGGCTCTTGACCCCCCAATTAAGTGCCTTGCATGGCTGTCCACTGCTCCACATGTGTGTGCTGTGTGTGTGATGAAGATTCAAGTTTGACACTGAATATGCCAATTTATGATGTCTACATTTGTAAAATCCAGAGGAGTAGTAATATTATTACTAATACTACTGAAATCATAGTAGTTTTAAGTTAATCCTGGACAACAGGTGATATGATTTATTTGCATTAATGTGGGTTCCAAATGAATTACATTTCCCTTTGTATAGTCCTTATTATGATGAGTTAAGAATATTAATATTTAATGAAATGTCTGTTCAAACTCCAGAATGCTTTTGGCACAGATGATGACAGAACAGAATGGTTGTTTAATATTAATGCGCATGAGTTGGCTTCTTTGGTTCCCTTATTTTGGAAAAAAATGTCAGGATGGTTTAGTTGTTACTATTTGTATAATATGTGTTAAAGATGCAGCTACTGTGGTTCCTTTTATTGTATTTATTTATTTTTTTACCAAATAATAGTGTCTCAAAATAAAAATTAATAAATCAATCCAAACCAACAATTTATAGAATAAAATCACTACCTATTATAACTGTGCCTTATACTTAATGAATAACTGACTTAACAAAAGATAGATTCAACTGAATTTTCTAACATTGGTGAATCAAATGTCAGAATCAGTTGCTTAAGTCATGTTTTGAGGTTCGACTAAAATGCTCAAAAAGAATAAAACAAACATAAGGTTGACTAAATATGGCCAAAACTAGCATGACCTTTTGAGTCCACGACTCCATGAATTATAAAAATAGCTGAGAAAACTACCAAAACCCAAAGGGTTTCCATAATATTTTGCTACAACCCAATTCTTGTGTGACCTGTTTTAAAATAATTCATGAGGCTGAGAACAGGTGAGGTGACCTGAAACATGTGCTGGGTGTTGTAGCTCATTATACTGTCACAGCCAAAGTCATGTTGAGGCAACAGATTACACTCAACTATTAAACCACATCTGTCAAATAGGTCACTGATCTCTTGACGAGAGTAATGGACATGAAGTTCTGCATAAACCAATGCAAACACAATCTGTTTCAGAATTACTGAAGATCAGTATTAAATCATAAATCCAACAAATCACCCCATATGTGTATAAAGCTATACATACCTATATGTAACATTCATACTATACGCTTTAATTGCTCTTCAAACATGCATCATTCAGTGTCCTGCTTAACAGTCTATCTGTAGCCTCGTGTCATCGTCTACACATTAACATATCACTGGGATTGCTCTGAGCTGATGTGCTCCTAATCTGCATATTGATTGGGAGCTTCATCAGGCATCCCTAATGAGCACACACAAACAGAAGATTGGTGATGAAGAAGTTGCCGTGGCGAATCATACGTGGCTCTCTGGATCAACATCGACACACATTTCAAACGTAATCAGTTACAATGTTCCTTCACATGTACAAACAGAAGTGCTCTTTGCAGATGTTTAGAGACTGATTTAAATATACCATAACAGACTGTTACCGTGTCTGCTTTCACTGGTGTCGCTGGATGACTCCTCGATACTGTGCAGCCAATAATAATAATGACAGAATGACACGCGTTGAGTGAAATTCCAGTGGAATTCTGTTTTTTTAAGGTATCAAAATATTGAATAACCAACGTATCCCAAGACAGAGAGTAGCTACAGCCGAGCTGCCAGCTGTATGAGGCAGGGGGTTTGAGCTAAATGCCAACACGCAGACAACATTGTTAACATGTTGAAGTTAGGCAGTTTATGACTGTTTATCAGTGTTAACACATTTTCTCATCGATTCATTTCGCCCCCACAATTTCAGATTTTCAAAATGACCGTGTTTTATTTAAAGAACCAACAAAACTGATGTGCAAAAATTAAACCACGCCCCCCCTGCAATGGCACCCCCCAGGGGTGGGCCCCTCACTTTGGGAACCACAGCTCTAGGGGACCACAAATGTCTGTAGAAAATTCATTATACGGTTGTTAGAGTTGATATTTCCCTCTGGAAGAACGTGATGGCATAGACAGCGCTACACAGGCATCCCTAGAGCCATGTTGCTCCTATAAACACCATAACAAACCTTTGTCGTTGCATCGTAATGCCAACAAACAACAGAAACATTAAGAGACAAATACAGACTACCTGTGTGGACAAATTCTTTGGCTCCAGGGGAATTCTATGACATTTTTTAACAAATGGTACGATTTCTGCCTTGCAGTATAGTTAGTGTGTCCACACTCCCCCGTGTGTTGTAATCCCATACCTAAGAAACGTTTTGTTTTTTTTTTTCTCCCTGGGCATACTTGTCCCCTGGTGTCCCTGAATCAACCATGGCTGCAGCAAACCAATTAAGTGCTGCTCTGGAGTCCCACCTGTACCCCACTGTCAGCCAGGATTTTCACTTAGCACACCCTCAACCTCCCCAAGCAAAAACAGTGTCAGTGTTGGAACAGTGTGCCTATGCAAGGCGCTGTTGTGGGACAACGACCCAACAGTGGCCTCCTGATGGACTGTTATTTTACCATGCTAAATCAATAAATGAACATTAAATGGCTTAATAGATAATTGGATTCAGTTTTCTCAACTTGTGTTTGGTCATAATAATAAGGCTTTAATTATAACACAAAACCCTGAGGGTCTGTACTTATTTACTGAGCAGATGTGTAAAGCAGCTGATATACCACTATTTACAAAAAGTTAGGGATGTTCAGCTTTCTGGTGCAATTTAAGCAAAATATAAATATATATATGCTACAATGGTATTATATTGTGAAAGTAGGGCACTGAAGTAGAAGCATGCAATTTTAATTTCTTCATATCAAACGTTTTATTGAAACAAAGGCTAACAACAGTGGTGGGTATATACCACGAAAAAAATAATGTCAATGTCTCAATAACTTGTGTGTCCTTGAGCATCCTGGTCTCATGATGTCAAAATGTGCACATCGCGATGAAGAAGACTGTTTCAATGCAAACTGTCATTGGACCGGAACATTTAGTGGTTGATTCATGGACCAGAAACTTGTTGTGAATCACCTTATTAAAGAACAGCATGTTATTCAATAAGTACTGAAACATCGAACAGTTGGACCAGTGCATTCAAAAGTTTATAGAGGTCACATGGAGTTTACCTGTAAAGGTTATAGTGCATTTTAGGCACATACTGAAATTTCATCCAAAAGCCAAATATCCCTAACTTTTTGTGAGTAGTGTATAAGCATCATGCAGATGAATATCAAAACAATACAAACAATACAATTTAGCAGATGCTAATTTTCAGTGAGTACACAATTGTCAAAATAAATGATTTTGAATCTGTATTTTAAAAGTTTCTAAATGTAATTCGTCTTGAGTTATGATGTAAGAAGGTGGGGAAAGGGTCTTTGGGAAATTTAGTGGTCACATTTTTACAAAATGAACAACTATCTATAATTATTTAGCCAAAAGTCATAACAGATTCCATCTAATTTCCATGAGTCTGGGCATTTAACTAAGATTTAAAATCCTTATTAAATTTAATGTTTGCAAATTTCATGACATCATACATGACTGCATAAACCTATTCACAGTGTGGACACGTGACTAGTTTTTAATGAATTCCCCATTAACTGTTATGTCAGTTATGTTTCTCCGCGACAGGAGTGAGTGTGCTTAAAGGTTACTGGCTAAAACAACTGCCTGTGTGTGAGCGACCTGGGCAGGCACAAAGCAGACATGGACGTTTCTTACACAGAAATACTCACCATGGCAACAACACTGCTGTGCAGCTTGAGGCCAGCTCAGTGATTTGGCTTCGCCGTGCCAGTGTAGTGGGCAGTCAGTCACTGCAACATCATAACTCAACAGCTCTCTTAGCCCACACACCGTTTCTTCACACAGTCAAATCCATTTAAAATCATAAATGCACTTAATAATAATATGTCACATATATCAAAATAAATCACTGTCATGACATACAGACAACAATCTACAAGTTAAGGATCTGTTTTTAATGGGTGTTATATTTAAATGCACTTTAACGCCACCTGTGTTTTACAGTGTAATGGCTACTTTTGTGGTTTCTTTGTCACCATGACACAGTATATCCCAAAGATAAGTCACAGTCGGAACCTTCTTGTTGAAACGCGGCCATAGAATTTCCGGACTTCCCCTCCATCTCAAGGGCTCTTTAGCGGGTCACTAAAGGTCAAGTGCTGCAAGTCACCCAAAGTTAAGCGTTGACATTTACGACTTGTATGGATCTCAGGGGATACCTGGAGATCTGAAGGAGGCATGGAGACAGTAATGCAGTAACAACAAAAGAGTATGACCTCTCATGGGGAGTCTAACCTTACAATAAATATTTAATGTCTTTGCCTTCACTTGGCCTTAGGAGACCTTCCACTGCAAAGAAATAGAGATTTTCTGCTGCTCTATGGTTCAGGATGTGCTGAATTTAAAACTAATCCACAATCAGAACATTTTCACGCCGCAAACAAACAGGGTAAATAAATTCTCTGTAGATTTTCTGGCTCTCAGACTTTATTCACCCCTCAGGCTGTAACTGCAAGTATATATAAGTGCACAAATGAACCTTGTGTGAGGAGCACAACAAATGTCGTTATAAAGCCTGTAGGTAATAGGATGCACCCCTCAAATAAAAATGAATCAACACCCAATAAGAGGTGAAAATTAAAGTCGAGACTGAAAAAAACAAAGTACTCTACGTTCTCTTAATAAGGTTACCTGTGCACCTTTATATAGTGTGAACGTGCAGTGTATCAGTGGTGCAAATATGTTGTATAAATCGCTGCAATAAAATCTGTTTAATAGCTTCACTCAAAAAGAAAGCAACCAAAAACTTCATGATTTATATTAAGTATACAGACCAACAAATTCATTACTTTTCCATACTTATTATTTTTTTTTTTTATAATTTGTATCCAAGTTTTTCAATCATATATATTTTAGCAGTCCCTGTAGATTTCTCTCTGGAATTAAATTTGACTACTACACAAGGACATAAAAAAAATATGATTTTCTGTTTCTTTCCTCAAATAAACAGTCATTGGTCATTGCTAAGTGTACTGTCCCACAACAACTTCTTTCACGTCATGATAAATAACTTCTGTGGTACATGTATACATGAATCAGAATAGATCTGGATATATGTGGAGCATGTGCTACAAATTTCAATAGCGCTATGAGCAAACATGAAACTTGAACTTTGAGTTTATTCATATTTACATGCAAGTTTGGTGCAACTTTGTTGGCTGTTAATTGCTAGGCTATAAACTTAAACCCCATCATGCCCATTTTCCTCATGCTAACAATGTCGCTTTTTACAAGGTTAAATTAACATAGTGCAGGATGTGGAATGTGAGTCTTCTTCCCAGTGGCTTTGTGACTGCTGCAGGCTTAATAACAACAGTGACTGGGGCCAGAAGCTGCAGTGTGAGTAGAGGGGATGTTCTGCACCTCCCACTGTTATTAATAGAACCTTATTAATTACTCACTAAGGGTATTAAATATAGCTCAGACAACAGGCCTCAGCTGGAGCATGGCGGCCATGCAGCACTGCTGACCACATAGTTGGTCTTGTGACAGCTGCTCAGCCTTTAAACACCTGAGTCCACAATAGACCAAGCAAAACACAGCTCATCTTTCCCTCCATCAGTCGCGGATGAGCACTCAATTTGCCTGCACCTTGGCCATGTTTAATTCAGTGTCACCTACATTCTGCAAGCTCCAAAAGATCTATTCAACTGCTGTTTTTTTGCACCTTGATCTCAGACTCTAAATATTGGATTTGGGTGTTTGGCTCACTTCTCATTGCTGAATTGGATGAAAAAAAAAGTTTAAAAAGTTACTCGAACCCTAAAGAAAAATTTGAACGATAACACTGAGCTACCCATGAGGATGTTATGGATCGCGGTGGGCTGGGAACTGCAGCTTTTGACAAAATCGTTAAGCTTTGTTAAGAGGATTCGATTCTACAAAAGACTTGTAGCAGATATCCATAGAAATGGATGGTAAGCCTCCAGCATCTTTTTTTTCAGAAAGATCAATGGCAGATTTCACAGAGTTAGAGATGACAGGAGAACACCAGCAACTCTTGAGAAGACCCTAGAAAAAAACAGCTGATATAAAAAAATCTTACATGTAGGGTTTTCACACATCAATATAATCCAGAATTAGCCCATAATCAGGCTTTTCTAAAGACAAAATTCTTAATAACAGGTTTTTGCATAATTAGTATTAGTAATAATTAATGTAATGTACATCCACTCTACTTCTCCATCCCATATATGTTAGGGTTAGGGATAGGATGTCAGAACAACAGGTTGTTTTCTAGAAACAAAAGCCCACAGTTTGAATGATTTGAGACATGGGTCTCAGACTTCAAAAGAAAAAAAATACATATATATACATATGGAGAGTTTAGCACAACACTATGGTCAATTATAAAATTGTCTAATAATTAAAGATATTTTTTCTATGATCTAAGTAACCTTAGATTATGTTGCATCATAATAACATTGTGCATAAAAAGCTACCACAAAGTTGAAAATCATATTTATTTTTCATTTACCAGATGGTACCATGAAATAATTTGCCAAATTTACCTTTGCAGTCTAATATATATTTTTTGTGTAAAAACCTGTTTCCTGATTTTAACGCCACACCCTCCTGTGTTGGAAAAACAGAATGGTGCAAACAAAATGTCCTGTTTGGTTTCTTACTGAAAATAACCCTAAGATGAAGTGCTACAAAACAGCCCCTCTCCCAGCAGTAGCACTTAAACGCTTATCGTTCATAATTGTTGTATGACCTATACATTTGGATATCAAATTGCTGACGGCAGTTACGGTCACCAGAACTCAGCAGCTCTCACAGCAGATGATTTATAAACACATCTTTCCTCTCAGGTACAGCAAAATGCTTTTACACTGTGACAGAACAGTAGATGTGCATTTATCACTGGGCTGATGTACCAGGCCGTTTTAAAGCCACTCCACAATCTGCATATGCTGAATATGCATAAATGCATAAGGCGGAGGAGGGCATGTCCTGAGTGGATGTAGCATCTGTGTCTTCATTGTTTCAGATGACTGGGCCATTTTCTAATGCCCGGTGACAAGCTCCACAGTTCACATCAGCTGCAGGTTTCAAGCCAGTACACAATGGGAAACACACACGTCATAGGAAGCATTGTGCTCCTCGTCATCATGACAAGTGTTGTACTTGACCTCTGAACTGGACATTGCTGGTGCTTGTTCTCTATTCTTACTTTATACTTTAACTACTTTAACTAATGAATTTTATACTTTAACTTACACACACAACTTAGAATTAAAAACTGTATTTACTGTGGCAAAACTGAACATAATATTCCCATTTTCCCATTAAGAAAAAGAGTCTGCGCTACATGCAATATGGTTGGCTAAACATATAGATCCTAGAGTTGTGACATTTGATGGCAGCACTCTCATGAGCTGCCCTGTTTGCTGTTTTGAGTCCCTGATAAAATAAAATAAAAATAAAAATAGAGTGCAGCTTGGGAAATATTTGTTTAAACCGTTAACAAGGTAAGTAACTCAAAAATAACGTAAGGTAAATAACCGCACGTTATTTTTTATATATATATATACAGTATATATACATATATATATATATAACATCAATACTCACATAGATACAAATTTGACAGGCCCTGGAGGACTTGTGTCACATATGAAAACTGATTAAACAAGGCTGGCATCGTAAAATCAACTGATGGAGCAGCAGATTAAGTACCATGTTTATATGACAATGCTAAAAACAATGACATAACAGCAAATAGAGACCTGTTGCATTTACGGGACCGGACCACAGGGATGTAAAGCAGTGTAACCACGTGTGGGAATACCCAGAAAATACTCCCTATGTAGACATCAGAGAACAATTTTCAATTCTGAATGAATGCATTCTATGGCCGCTGTAATAGACACTTTGAGAGATGTGAAAATAACAAACATTCTTTAACCGAAGACCATTACACTCACTGAAATTGCCTCTATACCACACCCTTGCCAGTTCCCTCCATTCCTGTAACCTGTTGTGGAATTTGATGAAGGATCAATAAAATTGCAACGGCTGTAGCACTGGCTGGAGTACTCTCACTTATTGATCGCAGCAGCGTGTCTGTGGCTGTAGTCCATAACCTGCAGATGTAACTGGGGGCCAGAGGCAAGACAATCAGTGAAGTCTCAAAAGGCCTCCACAATGTGCTCACCACAAAGACTTGCCATTAAAAGATGATTGTATGGCTTAAGAAACGCTCGATAACAAATCTAAAGGTAGCTGTAATGATAAAAGTTACTTTGCTGCTTTGGTGAAATGAAGTCTCACAGTACAGAAAACCACTGCCTCGGGGAAAAAAGGACATTATGTAATCTATTAAGTTGATTGATCCTATCGATCTGTTACATGCCTCTTTTAGCAACCAGTTGGAATATCCCTTTAACTTCATATATATATATTTGTTTTGTTTTGTCACTTTGTGTGTTTGCCCTATGAGATAAATTGTGATACGTGGATATGGGCTATGCAAATAAAATGATTTGATTGATGAACTGATTGTGTTTTGAAATATTTTTTTTTTACAGTGGATTTAACAATTCAATTCAGTTTTAGTTGTAAGACACCACAATACAACATAGTTAACACAAGGCTCTTTACATAGTATGAACACAAATACTGTTAATGAACCTCATTCCATTTCACAATTAGAAAATAGAACATACTTGATTTGTAAGACAGGTTCGGTTGAACTATGATCGCCTTTTATTTGTGGTTTTAAAACAGCCATGTTTTAGTGTCACCCGTGATGCTATTCAGTGCAAAGATCACACATTTACAGATGGATGTTTGTGGAGGAAAATCCTCCCCTGAGAATAGCAGGCTTTAAAAAACCTTTACCCACCACACCAGAATAAGCCTCAATTTACATAACCCCATCCATATTCTACAGACCCCTACGTCACAGAAGGTTAACAGTCCTAAGCTCTGTTGATTCAGGAGAGCGCAAATTGTCTTAATGTCAGCAGGTCTCTCCAATAGTCAATAGATCATCTCAGTTTAGCTTTAAAGCTATTTTCTGTCCCTAAAGACTTTTCTCAGAAGCCCCTAAATCTGGTTCTGGCAACCCAGCCTGTGAGCAGTCATCATTCCGTGGCTGTCAGCCAGTAACGTCACTGACCTTTGTTGTGACACACGGCCACAAACTACGTCACTTTCACCTAATTAAATTTCTTTAAATCTGATCGGGCAACTCCGAGTTGTTTATCACCACAGCAGTGACACGTTCCCTCTAATTATTATGTAGTTTTGTTTATGTGAGTCCATGTTCAACAGTGGGTGCATTTTTTTTCCCCAGGCAATTATCTCTCCAGCATGTTTATTTATCGCACTGATTCTGTATGTTGCGGGCTAATAAATATGTATGATTATAGTAAGCAGGTCTTTTTCATGTAGAACTGAACTAATCAGAATTTAATCACTTTGGTTATGACAATATGAATACATCTGTAAACAATGATGGTGATTCTGCTACCTTGCTTCTCTCTGGCTCCACTTACATCCTGTCGGGTTGACTGTTTTTTTTTTTGTTGTTGTTTTTTTGTCTTTGCCCTTCAAAGACGTATTATTTTAATAATATATAATAGTACCGACTGTTCCTAACTTCAACTTATAAATTAATCAAACTATAAAAATAAAAGAAAGAGTGACAGGACCTTCACTTGACACAGTGGTGCAGTGGCTGGCACTTGTGTCTCACATCAAGGCGGTTGCAGTTTGTATCCCAGTTCAGCTCAGGTCTTTCTGTGTGGAGTGTGCTTGCTCTCTTTGTGTCTGTAGGGATTTTCTCTGAGTACTCTGTTTTTTTTCCATACGGCCATGCCACCCTATGCATGCACGATCATGTTGGATCTCAGAAGCTAAGCAGGGTCGGGCCCAGTAGGTACCGGGATGGGAGACCGCCAGGGAATACCCAATACTGTAAGATAATCCAGCCATAGGAGGTCGCTAAACGGTGCATCTCCCATACCGGTTCAAAGCCTGGATAAAATGGAGAGTTGTGTCAGGAAGGGCATCCAATGTAAAACCTATGCTAAATCAATAAGCGGTACGACATTCAGCTGATCCACTATCGCTACCCATAAAAGGGGAAAAGCCAAAGGACGATCAACAACAACTCTAGTTTCCTCCCACAGGCCAATGACATGCACATTGGATTTGGGTTAATTGGAGACTCTAATTTAACTGTACATGTAACAGGTTGCTTGTCTACATATGTTGGACCTGTGATAGGCTGGCGACCTGCCTAGGGTGTCTTTTACCCAATGTTGGCTGGGATTGGCTTCAGCTAACCAACCAACCCTCAGAAGGCCAAGCGACAGAAGATGGATGGATGGAAGTACCAACGCTACATTTTGTTCAGGGAACAACCCATCAGGTGCAGCAGGGCTAACTGAAGCTACCGGGATCTGTAGCAACTTGAGTCCATAGATTTTTCTCAGCATGCCCAAGCCACTAGGGAATCTGTCTGCACTCACATCAAGAAGATAAACCTGTCTTGTCTGAAATATTAGTCAATGACCCAGTCAATATCACAGCTCTGGCCACAGAGTGCAGTGTAAATGAATGCTTTTAGCCGCTGTTGAAACAGAGCTGCAGAGATTTAACATCTCCAGCAAGTAATTTTCTTGGCAGAAGGCCATTTTATACATATAAAGCTAATCTTAAGGTGTTTTTGTTTGAATTACTTGACATTGGGGAGTAATTAAAAGTATGGGAAAGAAAGGAAGCTCCGACCAAAGTACAGGCTTACATATAATTGAAGGCTCGTTACAAAAGGCCCATTAGAAGTTGGAGATTTCGAAATTCGAAAACCCAGAATAGATGTTTTTGAACTCAGGTGTATGTTACTTATTGTATTGTGGCCCATTGGTTTGGTCTGTATATTAAATGAGTAACCAGTTGGAGCAGCAGCTGTGACTCACAGCTCATGGAGACAGTTAAAGAACATTCCCATAATGTTCCCAAGTGCCGGAAGTAACATAAAAAATACATCTCTTCTGCATCGTAATTCATTCAAATAACTACACAGACACAGATACACATATTTTTTTGTTATATGTGAGATATGCCTTTAAGGCTATCAGTATCCCAGATTATTTATATCCCTTGTATAAGATTTTATATATCTTATATAAAAGGACCATGGACTAGAAAAAAACACATTAGACAGTAGAAATCTTGTTTCCAGTCATTTCTAATCGCTAATTATGCATGCTATCATTAAGGTAAACCAAAAGCCTGGAGAAAACAGGCTCTGAGATAAAGCAGCATAACTCGATTAATAAATTTAAACATTTTACTTCCTGTTTACATCCCCAAAGCCGCAAAATCTACTGAACTACTTTTGGTTCCAAAAGTAAATATTTAGATGAAAACACAGCAGAAGCCCAGAAGGTCAGATGATTAATATTTCGATTCAGTCAAACAGTGGGATTTGGCAGCATGTATGACTAAACAGACATGAGCCACTGATGGCACAATAAGACAGATGGGATGCCTAAGCTGTGAGGTAATTTAGAAAGAAAAAAGAAAGAAGGTGGACAAAAGACTTAAGTAATTTGAAAGTAAAACTGAATGAGTTTCTTTGCACTGTATTTCGTTTGTATGAGTATATGTGATAAATGAATGGACATTTTTTCATATACATATGCATAATTAATCAAGTCATCTGAATTTATGGACAGTTTCCACTCTCTGGCAGCTCAACAGTTTCTAACCACCGAACATTAGAAGAGCTTAATTCAGTAATGTTGTGTTGGCATATTGTCTATGACATGAATGATTCAGCAGGCAGCAGTTTAATGGGAAGTTTGCAGTTGCTTAATTGGCTAAAGTGGCTAATATCCCTGATCGTGTTATTGTTTTGGCAGCCACAGTAGTCCAGGTCTGATCATGTGCAACAGCAACACTGTGTGGCAATGCTTAATCTGTATTCCACTTTGGGCAAGTTAAAAGAATTCTTGCAAAGACATTACAAAATAAAACACAAGTAGCATGCAGTGCTACATGTTGCATCCATCCATCCATCAATTACATGTACCACATATCTTTTGAAGGTCTGAAAGCAGGTTACACTTTGGACAGGTTGCCAGCCAATCAGAGAACAATCTCAAGGTGGCATGGAATATTATGAAATTTAATTGAATGTCCTGAAATAGAACTTGTTATCCATTTCAACAGTATTTTACAGGCAAATTATATTCATGAAAGGGAAATTTTTTGGTGTTATCATGACCCACAGTCATATTTTAATAAATTATCAGTTTTATAATTGGATGTGTTTTGGTTCATATGAAATGAATGAGTGTTAAAAAAAGTGTTGAGTGTAAGATGTGTTTAACTGTCCTCTAGTATATAATATATACTACACTGAGTAGTATGATTGTTGCCATCAGCATTCCTTCATTAAGAATGAATAAAGCCACAGGATATGACTAAGCCTAACTAAGCCATGAATAACTGACTGAACTGTCTGCCTTGTCACTGTGAGCTCTTCTTGTTCTTTATACTATCAAGTGGTGCACAATGTTTCAATAGCAAGAAACCAGAGGCAAAAACTTCTTCAAGAATGATTTACCTAGAGGAATTTCTAGAGTAATTTATCAGTTAGATGATTGCAGATCCTCGTCGTCTATTAGAGTCACCTCTGTGGTGCTGTTACCTTTTCCCACACTCCAGAGCACAGTGTGTGGGGAAAAGCGGATACAAAACAAATTTTCTCCATCAGATATCACAATTTCAGTTCAGAAAGGTTTTGCTGCTGTTTCTCGGCTGTCAGATCCGCTTCAGTGTTTTGAGGAAAATGGTTTCCAAATCGATGTTCACTATTCTACAAAAACTATTATAAAAACTATCCATTAAAACCGATGAACAGGTTTGAATAAGTTGTGGCAATATAGTGTGTGTGTGCCTGTGAGTGTAATACTAACCTTAAAATATTACTTTATTGAATTGGAACATTTATAGGCAGTCATCAGGTGTTTTCTGCAACAGAACTGCCATGTAAAGCCCTTTGATGGCAAAGATTAATTACTACTGGGAGAGCTGTTTGTCTTGTTGCTATCTTGACATGCACACTCAGGCTTTTGAAATGTTATGATATCACACTATCCTTAAAAATTGAACATTTTCAAAAAAAAGAGACACTGTTGTTTTTTTGTTGTTGTTGTTTTTTTTTTTTTTTGCTGTTAGGCCTTTCAATTGGACCACATTTTTTGTTGAAATTTTCCAAGTTCATGTATACATTGGCATCCTTAGGTCACCATCTACCTCCCACTGCATCTAAAATGCACAGTGCACACATCTTAAAACCACTTTTTGATTTATTTACTCCAAGATAATTGCATTTGTCTGCCTCTGGTGTTTTTACTGCAGCAGTATTGGCTCGGAGGCTTGGTTGGGGGTTGGAGCAGTTCTCTGCTTGGGTTAAATCACTGTTGGGAGATAAACGATATAATGCTCTGCAAGTGGCCTAAAATTAGCAACTGCTGAAAAAAAGACCTCCTTCTCCTGTAACTTTCATCTCAGCATTGAATACCAGTTGATTGTGTTATTGAGCTGTGGTGGTGCAGTGGCCTTCACTGTTGCCTCTAGAACACTCTGAGTTTGAATGTCATGTTCTTTTCGATGTCGGCTTGGGTACAATTGAGGGTTCTGGTGAACTGCAGACTCCAAACAGCCTGTAGGTGTGAGTATTGATAGTTGTTTGTAATGACCTGTCCAGAGTGTGCACTGCCTCTCAACTGAAATATCAGCTGGGACTGGCTCCAGTCCCCTGTGCTCCTCAGTGAACAAGCCAGTATAGATCGGCTGGAGGGATGTAATTCTTTGATTGACCCTTGTTGTCCACCATCGCTTGATGTAATTTCACATTGCTGGTGCCATATCAGCCTTTCCACTGGTTACATTTCTAGGCTTGCCAGTGAGGAAAAATATGATGGTTTAGCTTAGCTCTATGACGGAACCTCTTCCCTTTCTGTATCAGCCTTTTTAAATACTGTACTGTAACCTAATCGATACACTTTATGGCCAATTAAAAGCAAGGTAACTACCCCCTAATGCCATACACAATCTGTGGCTTTTCTAATTGACAATTTGAGCTACATATATAAAAGTGTGATTAGGCTGTTATTGACTGAAGCCGTGTGTGTGTGTGTGTATATATATAGTTGACTGTGTCATGGTTTAGGCAGCCCAAAGAAGACTGGCTTTGGGTGAGACATGGACTTGTCACCTACACAGGAGCTAAAAGCAGATTTGCTTCCGAAGATTTGCTTCTTCCTTTCTTTCTATCTAATTAAGTGCAATTAAAAATTTTTGCACCACTGAATCTTTGGCTTAAACCTGCAAAGTATTAAGTAAAAGTGACACAGTCCATGTCAAAATCAGCTGAACTATAATCAGAGCTGCCACATTTCATGCAGCTTGCATAGTCAGCGATGTCAAGACATGTACACACACATACACACTGCATTATTAACATTGTGTTATAATTCTCATATAGAATCCATATTTAACGTTAGTTTTGGCAGTGTTGATTATCCCACTTTGTCACTGCGGAGGGCCTGAGATACAGTATATAACTGATAAATTAAAAGGCTGTGTCATTTGCTAAATATAAGTGGAATGAACCCCAGAATAGAGGTCTTTCATCTTTTCTGATAAGGCTGTCCTGATTACATCTAAATGTAGAGCAACACTTAGTGGACTATCAATCAAGTGGAACCATGAAGAAGGGGGTGGGGACTGAAGGAATTGTGCCCCAAAATGGCCTCCCTCCCTTTAATTTCCTGTGACAGTATGCACTAGCTCTCATTACCACCTTACTGCCATTAGACTGGCAAATGATTATGGCTACTGCCTCCACCAGCAGTCGAGCCGGAGCTAATGTAGCGTTTTCTTGGTATTTTTGTCTCACATCCCACCCCTGCAATGCCACTTTTGCATCTCAGAGTTGTTCCACTCTATCAGATTCCATTCATTTTCCCACTTCTGAGCCCCATCTGTCTCCCGGGCCCTCAGGGCGAGCCTTTAAAATGTCTTTTTTCTCTACTCCCCCTGCTAAGTACAGTAACTGGGGTCACTGAAGCTTCAAACGAACTCGGTATTTGCGGCCCCTTGCACAAATAAGAAGACTGCTTGTACGCGTTGTGTCGCGTTTGCCTCGGCCCTAGTCCTTTGGAGTCTTAGAGGGATGACAGGATGTCGTCGCTGTAGCAGGATGAAAAGACGGCATGTTTGTATGTGCGCTTAAGATAGAGACAAAGACATTTCCTTTATGCCGGCGAAAGATGTGTCGAGTCTGCAAGGTGTCTCTAAAACTGCAGGATCTATGGATTGCTTCAAAGAGTGTCTCCCATCATTGATGATTAGGTTTGTCCCAGTCTGGATCCCCATCAAATGACTAATTAGCATCTGCAGCTGGTTAGCATTGTCATTTACTGTTACTTTGCTACTACACACTGCAGAGGCACAGTGTGAATTCCACTGAGCATGTATGAGTGTTTATGCTACAGATAAGACGCCTTTTATCACTGAATTTATAGCGTATCTCCATTTATCATCACTGTAACTAATGGCCCAGATGATGGATTACAGTAATACTGTGTCTATCACTAGGTCCTTAAGTCCTCTTACTGTATATTGTGTTGGTAACCCATCTCATCTATCTTTCCCATCCCAGTGCCCTGCTGGGTGATACACAGCATATTTTCCATGACCACGGCCATATACTGTATCATGCTTAATGGGGAATTGCTGCCAGATTTGACAGGGGAAATGTATATGAAAGCCGTTTGCTGCGTTGTTTGGTGGGTGACATCAAACACTTCTTCACTTGATTTGTCTGTATCCCCAGAGAGATTTTTAATAAGCCGATGAGAAGTCCTTGGACATTATCCCCCTGCCTACTGCTTCATGGCCAACATGAAAAGACTGCAGAATACAAAAAAAAAACAACACCCACAGCTCAGACATTCCTCCAGAAAGCAGCAATTCTTCAGTAGTCATGGGATTATACCCTTAATTTATATTATATATATTGACCTGCCGTCAGAGAAGAGCTAAATATGTGGGATCTGAACAGCACTGTTACAGGATCAAAACATAAACGCCCCTTGACAAGCATGTGCTAATTTATCTGTACAAAATCATGGGTATCACACACTCTCTTGCACTTATTTACCAGTTTATTGTATTTGCTTATTATTAATTTGCTTATTATATTTATATATTTATTCTATTTTTTTTTTCAAAACAAGCTCTGGGCTTTCTCGTCTCTGAAATAAAGTAAGCATCAGTTTCTGGTTGCAAAGCGGTGGCAACAATGCAATGCAGTTAAATAAGTTTGGGCCTGTATGTGTCAACACTATAATGCACCTTAACTCTCACAATGCCTCAGGGTTTACAAAAGGAAGACCAAACCATATTCACTAAATCACATTTATTATTTTTTTTATGTCGATGTTGGCGGTGCAGGTATAGAAAGCTTGTACAGCTTTATTGCTTATGCTTTCACAAGGTCTCCCTTTCAAGAAATGCATTAAAAAATGTTATCGTGCATATCGTTACATTTCTTCGGAATTGAGAGCACATTTGTGTGGTATCCTGGTTCTGGTTTGTGTGATGCCCTGGATGAACCCACACCACCGCTGCTGTAGTGGGAGCGGCAGGTGATGGGAAATGCCCTTGTTCCAGCGGATAATTTAAAAATACAGAGATACAAGAACCAAAGTCAGTAGGTCTGAAAAAAGTACCAAGAAAATGGAGGTAATGTACAGACGGATGGAAGAATTTCACGGATGAAGATGATATAAATAAAGAAATATAGATTTATAAACATGGAATTACTATCAATGAAAAAGTAGTGCAAGAGAGTTCACTGACAGTGCAATTTGCATAAATATGTGAAAACGGTATGGAAAATAATATTATAGAAGTATTGCACATGTTGATTCAGATGGTTGGATGTTGTACATTACATTGTACATTTCTTTGGCTGTTTAGTGGTCAGATGTTAATATGATAATATAAAGGTTGAAAAATAGTGGGAAGCGTGTTTGGCAGAAGTTAGCGATAAAATGACATTTGTGTAGGTTGTTGAGTTATTTTACTAAGTGTAAACTACACAGTGATCTGTAAAAAGCCAATGAAGTGTCCATTCAGTTACTTCTCTTTTATCTTTGTTTTCTTTCTTACACTGAAGACACTTTTATTTCCCATGTTTACAATCTTATTTTATCCTCTACGGTAAAGGACTCTGTAGCACTGTAAGCAAATAATTGATTATGTCTTGACATTTGATAATGATAGCTAAGATAAAACTGCAGATGATGGTTTTATGTGAACAGAGGACACATTAATGATATTGGCACCATCGGCAGGCCCGGGCGGGTATAATGGTTACATGTAATGACAGCTGCTGTAGCATCAATGCAGGGTTTTAATGATGCAGCTCAGGTGGTAAAAACAATGCTTCAAATCTTTACACTGGCAGGTTTACAGACTGGTGGGACAGACTAATGTAGTAATGAAAACTGCTTCTTACAGGCAAGGCAGAAAAGAGAGAGACGATTTTGTAGACTGATTTTTGAAGCACGGTTGGAGTCTGCACTTACCATAATGTTGGGCACTTTAGATGTGGCTGCAACTGCATTTGGAAATGTGTGGTTTAAATCAGCAAAAACATATTACAGCTCTGCCAAAATAATGGAAAAAATAGTCTGGCCATTTGTTACTTCTGGATCTACTCAGTCATTCTACCACTTATCCTGTTCAGGGTCATGGAGGCCAATCCCAGCTGATATGTTGACATTGGGCGAGAGGTCGCCAGGCTATTACAGGGCCAACATTTATACAGTACATAGAGACAAACACTCACATTCACACCTAAGGTCAATTTAGAGTATTTATTGTTCATATATTATGTTCTTTATTGTTCCAAGTAGTCTGTGAAAGATCTATGGTTACTCCAAAATGCTCTCTGTCATATCAAACTACTAATCAACTATTATTATTCATGTCGTTGTTGTTTATTTGTTGTTGTCGGTATGACGACCAGTCTGACAGTGAGCATTACTGTGCTGCCTTCCTTCTCTCTTTTTGGGGGGAATAAGAGCTGTACGACTAAAATTTGATTGAAAACCAGATAGAGATTTAAATTAAAATGAAGCAGAATCACATGGACACATAATATTTCTGACGCTAACGCACGCAATGTGAATCCAATAATCCAGTAAAACTTGTATTGCATCCAGCATCGATGTTTGAATGTCACAAATTCAGCGCTAATTAATCAATATGATTGCTAATGCTGTAAATTATAAGGATTCTCAGCGCTCATTAGATAAAAACTTTATTTGCACTCATAAATGTGAACATCACGAAACCATGAAAAAGGCCTCATTTTTTTATGTTCACTGTTTTGGAATATAAATTTGAAACCAAAGCAGGATGGATGTGAGCATGAAGAGGGTGGCGATGAGTCGCACACATGCAGTTGCATTCCTACATGTAGGTCAATTCTGTGTGTAGGAGTGGAATGAGCGAAGAGTAGACCCTTGTAAAAATGTCCAGTTAAGTTTTAGTAGAGTGGGGAGGGAGAATTAACAGCAGAGCAGACGGATCCACTGGAGACCTATTTAGGTTTGCTTGGTTTATTAGTTTTTTGACACAACAACACTGTTTTCAATAAAAATGAGAATGCACTAGGCTTATTGGTGCATTTACAGGCTTTGGACAGGGAGGGCCCCGTCAACTCAAGTCTGTTTCATTATCCGCCGGATGAGTCATGCGCAAATATCTTAGTGTTCTCCCGGTAATCAAGTTG
Organism: Trinectes maculatus; assembly: GCA_016785345.1. Taxonomy (NCBI): domain Eukaryota; kingdom Metazoa; phylum Chordata; class Actinopteri; order Pleuronectiformes; family Achiridae; genus Trinectes; species Trinectes maculatus. The sequence goes on from JAFBJQ010001444.1 coordinate 124,028, forward strand.
TCTCCGGTGCTGTGCAGTTCAGCTTGACAGGTAGGGGACATCATTATGACTGGCTTCAAAGCGCAAAACAGAAAAGATGTCGTGTCTCACCACTGATGCACATTGCCAGAGGCAGGCAAAGTGAATTCACCTAACACCAGTGAACAGAGACATTTAAAATCAGCACATCCCCACCTCATCTCTATTGTCACGTACATTATAGGACATTAACAGTGATTGCCTGCAGATGCCAACCTGGGGTTATGATGTCATGCTTGTTGCGAACGCAATGATGACATACTGTGAGAAAAAGAGAAACGACCAATGAATGCGACTTCAAGTGAGACAGACATGGTATGAACCTAGGGAGGAAACAGCTGATGCACGCAAAACACCCTGTATCTGCACCTATATATTGGCTGTGATGTGTTATAAGAGCATCAGTGTAGTAGAGGTGAGGCACTGCAATGTTTCATATAAACAAATTAGGCAATAGAATAAATAACTGATCCCGACATCACACTTTTGCTATTGTAAATGTATAATTAAAAGTTTTCACGATTTTCCTTGCTGCACTGGCATCACTGCTTAAACAGCTGGTGCTGCATAAAAACTGCATAAAAGTTGATTAGCCAGTACATTATGTACAGTATGTAAAAAATACACTCACACAGACACACATATATATGTGTGTGTGTACATTTTTAGATCTGTCAATGTAAATAATAATGAGAGTGAACCAAAGGTGACGGTGAAAAGTCCAGAAATAATTAATCGTCCTTGTCTTTGACTTTAATGAGAATCACATATGAATCACACGTGAACCCTAACCCCACAGGTTTGCAAAGCACTGAATTAAATGTATCTTAAAATTGAAGAGGGCTTTTTTTTTTAGCTGTGGTTTTAAGGAATGGCCGAGGTTATGTTTTTCTGGTGTTTAATATGATGCAGCTGTTACTGCTATATAAAATTAGCTCCATCCACTGTTCATCCAAAAAGCTTATCTTTAATGGGCCATGGTGCAGTTGGAGCCAACTGACTTTGGGTGCGAGGCAGGATATACATTGGACTGGTTGCCAACTTATCACAGTGCCAACTTCCGGACAAAACCATTCACACTCACATTCACACTTTAGAGATTAATCTAACTCCTACTCTCCATGTCTTTGGACTGTGAGAGACATGGTGGCCAGACCCCTGGCCAAACCAACATCTTTAACCAGGGGCCTCAGTTGTCACATCAAACATATAATTACCACATTTGTTTACATGATTGTCGTCGTGCCCAAGTATGAAGGAAGTTCGAGTGTAACAGTGAGGTCTTCAATCATGCTCCTGTATTATTGAGTGGCATGATCTGATGGCATCTCAAGCTTGAAGTCAGTCATAGCACAGGATGATTGAAACTAATATAAAATGCTTTAAGGGCTATCAGCCCAAAAACATATTCTGTAATACCTTTACAACCATTTTTATTCCCACCCCCCCTTATCCTCATTGCAGCAAAAGGTGCTGATTTAATTATCCTTATTGACTGGCTGCCAGCTGGGTGTTTGACTGTGTCTCCTCTGTTTGCTGTCAACTGTTTATTTTCTGCCTTGGCAGAGTGGCAGCTACTTTGCCTTCTGCCACATGCTTGTCAGCAAGCAGAGACTTGCTGTGTCAATATCTCTTAGTCCCGAGCAGATACACATCTAAAGGGCAGCACTTTGAGCTGGGGAGGGTTAATCAATTTTGTCTGACCTTAATTTATACAGAGTAAATAATGAACTGGCCACCCTGTATTAAAGATTAAAGAGGATAATCATTCAGCAGTGGGACAGGGTGGTTTCAGGTCAGTCAGGATGTATATTTTCTTTGGTCCGGACAAGGTGGAGTGGTTCCTCAAGTGGGTTCCAGGAATTTTAAATGCTCAGTGTGTGTTGCACTAGGGTCACATTCTGCCATTTATCTGATTCTTTGGAGCATATATGTAAACAAAAAAAATATAATCTCAGTAATGTACATTTAGATTCTATATTTTGTGCAAAAAAACTTTCGCGTTTATGTACTATCTTACCGTAAGGCAATTTCACTGCTAATGCATAAAAAGCATGAGAGTCAAAAAATAAATTGTATTATACTCAGTACAGGTTAGGGCCAGTTTCTCTGCCAGTTGCTGCATTTCTTAATTGAATATTAGTGGTTTCATTTTTTGAAGAGAGGAATGTATTTTAAGTAGCAGTGCAAAAGGGATTCAAATAAGCATTAGATGAAGTTTGAATTATTTAAACCTGGGTTTATTTAAGGCTCAAGAAAAAGTATCTATCTCAATCCTTTTGACGGGTAATGTGCAGTGGTGGCACAATGTCAATTGTATTATTATTATATTATATTATATTATAATTTTTATATATAACAGATAATTATTTGTACTCTTGCACTATAATCCATACTATTATATAGCTGTTTAAGTCACTAGATCTCTGCTAATACAGAGGTAAATAAACCATTACAGCTCGAGAATGAGTACAAATGTAAAACTAAAACACCAGGATCAATAACTGCATGCAATACAACCACTGAACAAACCGCTGGAAAAAATGATGTTCATATAAGACTGTAGGTACCATCCACAATATTAATTGTTGTGGTTTTGCCGCAGAAATTGAATAATTTAGACAAAATATGTCCCTGGTATTTGTCAGCGTCACACCTTTCCTTATCTTAAGGCTCCGAGAACTGAAAGTGTCTGGATTAGGGACGGATTTTGGGAGAGCATCCAACCAAACTCTTTCCTTGATTCACTGCTGCTGGGCATGTGCCAGAGTACATGAAGCGCTGTGTACTGTGTAAAGAGAGAGTACAGACAGTACAGTATTGGGAAGCATAGCAGAGCCGGCTTAGGGGGAGGAAGTGATCAAGTACAGTTTTAATTGACCAATTAATCATAAAGGTAATGCACTTTATGCTTCGGCTAGCTCTCTAATCCTGGATAAATATAATTACAACATTTAAGATTAAGTTCTTTAATCATGTTTTAAAACTTCGAGCATTAGTAAGGCCGCGACAGTGTCAGCTGCTGCCACCGGCCAGTCTTATGGACAGCCAGCCGGATGGCAGGAGCAGATAAGCCCTCGATTTGTACTCCCTAAGCAACAAGCCTTGGCTGGTGTTACTCAAGCTGTAAATTTACTTGCGAGAGATAGCAGAGCCAGGCTGCGAGAAGACATCCGTAATGTAGATGAAACTGGCAAGGCGTCCAGATCTCTGACAGGGTTACTATTCAGGCAGAGTGCCAAACAGGTCATAGCCTGGTGACAACAATGGTGCTTGTCCGTGTTTTGGATCCATCTCCTCGTCCTCCATCTTCTGGAGGAGCACTTTCTTGACCTGTCTCATAAGGGATGTGCCACCAGGATGTCAGAGTGATAAATAGGTCTGGTTACATGCCAGCAGAACTCATCTGCCTCTGCCACTTGCAAGCAGATCACATTAGATCCAGCCCTGTCGCCGAGGCAGCGTGTGCTGCCTGAACAACGGACTAGATGTGTGTTTTTCCATGACTTATGGGGAGGAATTTATTTAGGAAAATGAGTTTTCATTAATTGCATGTAGCACAAACATTAGTATTCTGTTATAATCTAATGTTTGTTTGCAGATTTAGGGCAGCAGTGAATAATAGTAGACCGGTTGTGTATAGATATAGGTGTATAATGACTTCTGTTTTAACTTATACTAATGCGTGAACTTCTTTCATGACAGAAGACACTGAGACATGAGCCAGTGGGAAAAGCACCAGTGTCAATAATATAATAATGACACTTAATCCATACAGAGCATCTTCTATATTTTCAGGGACACATGGACTTCTACTGTGAATAATCCAAACACCACACATTACACATTTTGTAACATCACATCACATCAGTAAGGTTGAACCACCATGTAGCCTTGGTTCCTGCAGTCCCTGCTGATGGTGAACTGGCAGATAGGCAGAGATAAACAATGAACTAATGTTCATAATAAATTATATATTACTAATTATAATACTAAATTTTAACTATCACTAACAATAAGGGTCATTATTTTTTCTGTATATTTGAACTTTAGTTTGAATTTTTCTGTTTAGTTACCACAATAACTCATAACATGCGTATACACCTGTCTAAGACTTATCAAATAATAGAAAATCTTCTGGGTTCAAGGGAAATCACTTTGCCTGGAATGGTAATAGGTTACAATGCTTGGTCCAGTGCTTGGTATTTAATGCCAGAATCAGTCTAGGCTAAAGACGAAGCTACCAGGGAATCTTAAATGGCTGTGTGATGGAGGTGAGGGAAATACCAGACATCTTACAGTCAATCATAAACCATAGCTTTTCAGTCCTTAACACATTAATGACACGCACAACAGGAAAGGAGTTGTCAGTGACCTCTCCTCACCAAAAAGACCAACAACATTACTGTGTCTGTGTACTGTACATATCAGTGTAACAGAAATTCTCACAGAAGTAGTCAAACTCGTATTATGCAGATGATCAGTTTGTATAACACAGGACCACAGGATGTGGTACACTGTTTGTTTTCAGTGCTGTTTTTTTTATACATCACCTTTTCTAAACCTATATTGTATTTATGACAACAAAGGTAGTAGCCTTTTCTTGGAAACCTACTTGTTTTAATATAAACCTAACTTATTTGTCAGCATATACCTAACAACAAGGGTATTGTGTGTCCAACCTGCTATGTATAAAATATAATCTCGTAAATTACATTTATAGTCTTTTTGCAGCAGGGAGCAGTGAAAATAACGCGGCGTCCCAGGGTAATAACTCTGGTATCATCTATTTTTAAAGCACCATGAAACTTTTTGATTGTGTTTCTGTGTGGGGAAAAAAAAAGATCCAACCTTTGAGCCTATGTGCTTCTTTGACCTGAGCGAGAAGGCGGCGAACAAGACAAAGAAAGAGGGTGATTGGAGCAGAACAGCTACCGCACCACCCCTCAGCTCTCTAGGCCCCTCAAGGCTGCCCATAACAGACCCAGATGGTCTTCTTAATAGCCCCCAATATTTTTCCATCAGTGGGGATTGTCAGGGACCTACAAGGCCAAGTTAACCCAGGTTAACTAGGGAGTATTTCCTCTGGGGTGAACTCTACAGACCGTAGACGATTTCAAACAACTCCCAATTAAGAAATCTACTATAGCTCGAAAGCTTTTTACCTCCCTAAGGTACAAAGAAATAAGTCCCTGAGAGGTAAATAGATGGTATAGTGGAAGGCAGGTCCTTTTTTTTTCTTGTCCCTATCCAGCCTCTGTGGTTAAGGGACTGATCACGGCCCCCATCAGTCCAGCATCTGCACACTTTCTGACACTTTAATGGAGGTAAAGGTGGCTGCAAATAAAAGGCAAAACATTTAGCGCAGACGGATGTGTGTGAAGGGAAAGGCTATGGAGGAGAAGATGAATAACACCCTTTGCTCTCACAGGAGCAGCAATTAAAGAGTTTCAATTTAAATATTCTCCATGTGTCACTTTACCCTCTAAGTAAGCAAGTCCTTTTAGCACCCTGACGTCCAGGGGGTACAGTACAGGGGAAGTACACGTATGATTTTATGTAATTTTTTTTTCAAATTCTTGATGAATCTTTATTTATTATTTTTCTTATATATTATTGTATGTATTTTTTTTACTGTAATGCAAAATTCAGTTAGCATGTAGCTAAAACATCCTGCATTTCTTTTACTTAAAAAAACAACCACTGACACATGGTTGTCATCTTACTCACTAATTAGTTGTCATACATTCTTACTCCCAGAAAAGCCACTGATTCCTCACTAGCAAAAATATTGCAAGCCTATAATACTTGTTATGTTTTACTGAACTCCATCTTACGTGCCGAAAACAACTGAGGTGAGCAAAAAAGAAAATTCCCATTGAACACTTTTAGCTGCTTCGGATGGCATATTTATTTTGTCTGCCATGAAAAAAAAAACCCCAAAAAACATGCTCTCTGGATCAACATACTCAGCCACTTGCATTAGAAAGAATGCAATGGTTTACCTGAGGTCAGGTAAATGCTTAAGTTTGTTACCCTTGGTAGAGGTTTGCATGGAATATGTGAGGAAGCCTGCAGATGCTACTCAGGGCTAGAGGAAGTCCTCAAACTCCATGTTTCGGTTCTTACTTACAGATAGTTCTCCAAACAAGACAATAAAACTGCTCATCAACTCAGCAATTAGATAAATGCACCTTCATTTGAGCAAGAGAGAAAAAGAAAGTTGAGTGTGCATATATTTAAACCATTATCCAAAGCATTGAGCGCCCAAACGCTAAAAGCTAAGACTTTTGTTGCAGAACACAGTTGTTAGGGGCAGGGCTCTTCATTCACTCGCTGTCACTTCTGGCCTCAGTAATTGAAAATAGCTATAATTACATTTAGTGGGGTGGTGTTGATTGCTGTATTGAGTAGAGCCAAGGGGGAACTGAGTGTGTGTGTGTGTGTGTGTGTGTGTGCACGCGTATCCGTCCAGCTGCCTCTGTCGCTGTCATTCACTCTATGGGCCCTAAAGACGCTGCGTGTAAGTGTGTATACGAGTGCATGACTTTCTTCTGGAGCGTCGTCCCGGAACCTTTGCACTGTAACTCTGTGCGCCCTCATAAATCTGGGATCATTCTGCACAGACGACAGAACCTGATCTCATATGATTCAGGCAAGCGCTTCTCTCTGTGTGTTCACCATAGTCCCAAAGAATGAAAACTGAATTTCATTAAACTGCTCCTCAATACCCCGTCCTCGCTCTCTCTCTCACATGTACACACACACACAAAAGAAAAACACAACACACCCGCAAACATTTTGGGATGAAATTGAGGTTGCCGTGTCAGTGGTCCGGCAGTGAGGATCCTTGCACCAGGGGAGTAATTGAAATGGCTGGTGAAAAGGGGGAGCGAGGCTTATACAACCATCCACACAAGTTCCTGGCTGCCATCCAATTATAGCCAGCGGCCTCGACTAGCTCCTGAACTCCAATTATAGCTGGCAAGGCTTGGCTGGTCAGAGAACCTGTCACCCCTCTCTTTCTCAATTCCCGCCCTCCCTTCAACAACTGCCTGCAAGAAAAGTCACCAAAGTCACAGACAATGTGTGATGTTCTCTGGTGCCTAAATGTGTGTGTGTGTGTGTGTGTGCGTGTGTGTGTGAGCACTTGATGACACTTGGTCTTTCAGAATTGCTGGGAGGCTCTAATTGTCCGGAATTAATTAGTATTTAAAATTAGACATTTTATAAGGGAGAGGAGCTTAAATGTAAAAGCCAAAAGAGAAATAAAAGTTTACATCATACCATAGATATCCGACGTATAGATAGACGAGACGGAACAGTGTGAAAAATGGGATTTGCTTGTTCCTTTTCTGATCCATCACACTCAACTGCATTTCACAGAGACATTCTGCTCTTGCAGTTTATAATCAGTTTATGCATGCGAATCTCTCATCAGCAAAGACACTGCACATATTTATGTAACTTTATGTTAAATAATAAGGCAAGACAAGAAAACTGGTTGATAGTGCTGATTGAGGACTTGGGTTTGAATATTTTAAATTAGTGATTCCGCTGACAAATAAAAAAAGCATTAGAAAAGTATAAATGAAAGTACTAGAGCTGTATTTTCAACAGTTTCTTTTATATTTGTGCGTAGAGAATGTAAAACCCTGAACCATTTTATAATAATATATTGAGTTATTATCGCTAATGAGTTTCGACTATGTGTCACTTCTCCAGCTTTACACTTAAAAAAATGTAATTCAGAATTATTGGAAACAAATTAAAACTTGAAGTCTTTAGAAACAGACCTTGCAATACTTTACATTAAACTTTTTTTGATTTATTTAGTTTTTCTTTAAATCCTGGTTTAAATGCATATCACTCACTATTTTATTTGCTTAAGGCAGGAAAAAATGAATGCCCATTCATTAATGACTTGACTTAAACGGTCATGCGTTCCTGACTTTATGTCACAAGATCTTTGCTCATAGATGTAGTTCTGTAGATGTAAACGAGGAGCTAAAACTAATTTAGCTCCACATCCAGCCCAACACTTAGACGGCCAATAGATTTTGCAACCTTTGCTACCACAGGAGAGGAGCAGACTTGCACAAGTGGCATTTTACGGGAGAGGGCATGGGTTTGAGGATAAGCACAACAAAATCTGAACATTTAAAATGAAGGAACAATGTTTTTTTTTTTTGATTTTTCACTTCATCATCCGACTGTGGCAGAAACAAAGCCGTGACTCAGTCAACAAAACAATCATTGTATGCTGTAGCTCCATTGAGTTAAAGGGTTCTGCTAAATCAGGTGAAACATCTCTGTGGGTCCATCACATCAAGTGATGCGCCACATTGATTTAACTGGTTTAGAAAAAGATAAAATGCAGCTGGAGCAGTTAACATAATAGCCAGTGCTTGCATTGGTTAAAGTTAAATATATGTGTAAGTGTATATTTGCGTGGCCTCATCAGTGGTCTGCTTCATGGTACATTAGCACCAGATATCCCTCACCACTGCAGATATGAACAGAAGCATCAGCTACTTTATCTCTTAATGTCTGCTATTCTCTCCAGGGTCCCTAAAAGTTTTTATGAGGCTCCTAATTATTTCATAAAGTTCAACTTGCTGTACTTGCTTTACCTATTGTAAACATACTAATACATTATGTGTCTAGAGTAAACTAGTAGGCCCACTTGTTTTTATATTTTCTGTTACTTTGCAAATAGGTTATATTATGTCAAATATGTTTCCCTGCCACGAGTTGTAAAAAACAACAACAAAATAAGCTCTGAGCTATATGATATATACAATGTAAACATTGTGGTTGTAGCTTTAACCGCACTTTACTGCACCATCCTGTCGATATTCAGGATTTTGATAAATATAAACATGAAGAGAGATATGATTGGTGCTAAAAATAAGACATGTAGCCCATGTTGGAAAACAAACCCAACTGACTAGATCAATTTAGATAATCAAGATTCACTGTTTTCACATGTTCATGTCTCCCAGAAGCAGACTGCCAATACACATCCATGGGAATGAAAAAAAAAGAGCTATTTGTATTTTTATTATGAGCAACAAGGGTTATTGTTCGGTTACCTAGTTTCTTTCTTTGATTTCTGTTTCGTCGGTTGAACAAGATAATTTAGTCATGGCGTGAGGAGTCCTCAGAGATTGACATCTTTATAAATTGTAACCAGTTGTTTGTTTTGCATTATGTATGATTGTGTAGTTGTGCGCCTCAGTTTTTCCCCCCCAGTGGTTTTTATTTTTTTATTTGTGGGTTTTATTTGTCCCTTGGGACTTTAAACCAATTCTAACATTTTGACTGATGTGTTCATTTTCCGGTTTGAGCTTGCCTCTAAAGTGACGCTTTCTCTGCTTTTACTCTCAAAAAACCACCAAATGCTTTGCCAACAGCACAAACCGTAGTATTTATGCATCAGCCAGATATTATAGAGAATATATTGTATTGTTCTGTAATGACTCCCATCTGCAATGAAACAGCGCAGCCTCGATTTTGGTGAGTCAGAGTTTTATGTGGCTCTAACTGGTCATTGCTTTAGGGTTTTTAAAGTGGTCAAAATGAATCGTGAATTGAAACCATGATGATACTGGCCATTGACACATTACTTTTGGGTACTTAAGAAGTCTTTATCCCTGTGTGTATGTGTGTGAGAAGAAGAAAATGTTTATATGCTTTATGCATAAAGCTACAAATGTGAAAAGCATTTAAAGTAATGCAGTTCAGATACCATGGACAGCGCCACAGCCTCATAACTGTGGACAGCTTCATGGACCTTGTAAAGCACACGGCCTCAAATTCACATTTAAGTACCAAGGATTCAAGACAACTTTTGACTTTTGTCACCTTTTAGCTACAGTAGCTAAGGCAGCCCTTAAAAAACATGTAGTAGTAGTAGTAGTATTAAACATTTTGTATTCAACAGCTTATGTATAACTTATAGTCCTAAGTAGCAATATCCAGCTAATGAAGTCAATTAAGTACTAGTGTGTATTCACAGTCCCTTAGTGTGTAGGAGTATGATCTGTAGAGCAGAAGTATAAATAACCACTAACAAAGTAAAAATACAGTTGGTTTATCTTTCATGGTCACACAAATTCCATCAATTTTAAAAAAAAATTAAGAAACACTTAATTGTAGAGCAAAGTCGTATCTATACACAGATTATAGTGCAGCATTTTCAATAAATATCACCATAGTGTCTGTTGTTCTTAGCCTTTGCAGACCCCGCTTCCCTGCTAGACATCCCAGCAGGAGCCTAAGTGCCTAGTTTGCCAACTGGCATGTTTCCGCTTAAGCCTGGACCGCAGCCTAATTATGCATCTTTGGCTCTTTGTTTTTGTCAGAGTCACTGAGTAAATCCTCCTCTGAGTTTCCATTTTCATTTGCTTCATCCTGATCAAGACTGGCCACCCAATTCATCTGACAGACACAGGTTCTTCAACCTTTTGTGAGCCATGTTACAAAATTACATTCTGTAGCTTAATACAGTATATATATATATATATATAGATAGATAGATAGATAGATAGATAGATAGATAGATAGATAGATAGATAGATAGATAGATAGATAGATAGATGGATAATGATACAGATTTATACTCACTCAGTGTGAAACCTAGGCCTGTTTAATTAACACAAAGCTGATATTCTGGCATGAATTGAAGAAAGACGTACACAAAGCTCTTTCTCAGCAGCTCTCAGTCACTCTCTTGTTTTTAGTTTTTATAGCAGTCATAGGTGAAAAGCTCCTCTCACACTGATATGTTGTGGAAAATGGGAGTAACGCTGAAATTGCTGTTTGCCAAAATGGGGAACTCCTTGGCAGCAGTCAACCATAAACTGTCCAAAGGTAGATCAGCAAAGCTCAGCTATAAACCACGATCTTGTCTCAGCACACTTATTTCATGTCCTGCTGAGCTACACGTGTCCCGAACCCAGTCAGGACCAATAAAACGCCAAGTTCTGCTCAAGAGTTTCAAATGTTTAGCAATGTTGACGTCTTTCCATTTCCTCGTGAGTGGAGAAATGTTAAATCAACAGTATTCATTCTTATTCCATTGTCACCCTCCAAGTTAACATTTTTATGTTTATTGTTACTGACATTTCTTTGTGTTTTGTTCTTTTGTTTCAGGTTTCGTGCCTTATGTTCTTTGTGTGACTGTCTTTTGTGCGTGCTACTCTGTGCTGTTGCCTTAAGAGTGCCACCCGAAATTTCATTGCAGCACTACAATGTTCCACATGTTGCCAGAGGTGCACCTTCAAATGGAATCCTTTTTATTTTCTGCATTTGTGAGCAGCTTTTCAGAAATGAAAGGAAAGATAACTTTATCTGGAGATTAAGAATTTTATCCAGTGTCCAGTTTGGAGTTAGTACTTTTTAGTATTTATCCATACCGGTTGCCACCACCTTTCCACGTGCATCACTAACTCCGTACCGGCAGTGCCTGTCACTTTACGACAGGTGCGCGGCGCCGGTGCAGGGTACGACACAAGACTTGTCCACCAAATGGGAGTATTTAATTGCACTACCTGTCAATACAACACAGGCACAGACACATAACAATGACAAATAATTTGCAATAACTGAATAACACATTTTACATGAGAGTTAGTTATGTTAATTAAAAATGGTTGTGTTAACATAAGATCTGGATGATATTTGAGATGCATTTAAAAATACTGTTGTATTTATCCTCAAGTATACTGGAAGCCAACTCTGCTGCCAAACTTAAACCTTTTTCTTTTACACAGAAATATATAAATAAAAAATAGTGTAATAAACAGCAAAGCCAAGGGACTGCAAAGTAAAAAGCAATATCTCTAGGGCCCCCTCCAATTTCCACTCATTCCCCTTTACAGGGTGACATTGCAGAAGGTGCAATGGAGCAAATTCTCTGACACTTACTTTCATTAAAATCTGAGCAGGGAGACGTCCTGGCTCAGTCAGCTGGAGGATATGCAGGCTTGTAAAAGTCTTTTCTTCCTCTAACATATACTAACCTTCTCAGAGTGCCACAGCCAGTGTGACAGCTCCGATAAGAAAAAAAAAAAAACAAGGGACGGGGTAAACAGCAGATAAATAATAAGTTGACACAACTGGTAAAATGTTATGATGACAGCATCTTTTGACCAGATAAAAGATTCTGGGATTTTTGAGGCTTTCTCCAGACATGTACATCAGTGACACAAAATATCAATATAAACATAAAGGAGGTGATTTTTTGCAAAAGTCATAAAAGACGCACAATAGAAGAGATTTTTGTACTTATGTACTGTATTGTTGTTAATTCCTCACATCTGAGTCATGTAATGTACTGTACTGTGTAATATATGTTTTTGGACTGTATTAATGTGAAACCTGGAGTCTCGTCCATGAAAGCAGATCAGAGGTGTAGGCTGGGGCAACTTATGAAAACACTAACAGGTTTCAAATTTTCAGGACATTAGGATCAAAACGTCGGACATAAGCAGCTGTTGATGTCAGTGAAGCTTCCCATTAATTATTTTCATATTTATAGCTATCATATATTTATTTGGGGAGATTTGGGGGGATTTATTTTATTTTCATTTTGGTCTGCTCCGGATCAGGCTAGTTTCCTGGCATGTGGTCTATGGTAAATGTTTGAGCTTACTATGTGAAACCCGACCCAATGAAAATACTCACCAGACTCACCAAAACAAGCTAAGATTATTCATTTAGCTTGCTTTATGAAAAAAGGATTTGGGTCTTGAATGACCTATGATGAAAAACTGTTGATTTGAAAATGATAAAAAGAATTCATCAAATCAGAGATGATTCAGCTCTCGAAGTCGGTGTCCAGCTAAATGAGATCAAAAATTAAGAATAGAGTAAAAACTAAACACTTGAGCTGGTAAACACTGCACAAATCATGATGCATTGATGCAGGGAGCAAGGTGACGATGACAGGAGACAACAGAGGAAGAAACTGCTCTTAACAAAACAGCATTACTGAGTTTTCCAAGGAGCACCTTAAGTATGCATAACACAACTAATGCTGACTAATAAAAATGTGCTTAAACTGTTCAGGATGAATCACAAGTCAATGTAAGGGGTAAACACGACACTGCGCACCACATACAGGCCAACATAATCATCACTGTGATCTATAGTAGAGGAAGCATAATGATTTGAGTCTCCTGTGCTGCCTCTGTCGCAGTCCAGCGTAACATCATTAAAGGGAAAATGAACTCCCAAATGTGTCCAAGATTTAAAGTGTAATGACAATACTGAATCGGTCGGCTGAATCCATTTCTTGTGGTCAATGTATTTTCTCATTTTTTTCCACTTAGATCACCCAATGATGACATCCTCAAAACACAAGAATGTCATTATCTTGTCATTAATCGCCACTGATGGTCACAGTGGCTGCCGATCATCAAAAGTTACGCAGTCTTTCTTTGGCTCTGGACACAAAGTAAAATAACGTTTCGTGAATCTGCAGTCGGTAGGATTGTGAAAGGCAATTTCATTCAAATACAAAAAGATAAGCAGAAGGCTAAATCCCAGGAAATGAATAATGACGGGTAGACAACATCCGACTGGAGATAAAGAAAAGTTCCAGAATTCACCAGAAAGATTTGAACAGTTGAAAAGTTGGAGGTTTGATGACGATTATGAAAATGAGACAGTAAAATTATTATTTTTTAAAAAAGTTAAGTAATGTAAGTATGCTCAAGAAAAATCCTCTCAGTAATATGATTCAACCAAAAAATGAAAAACATCACTGTATTATTTGAACCAATCTCGGCTTACTTGTTAAACATCTATGTCAAACCAGATAAGGTGGTACCCTTCTTATAAAGTCAACCACTAACTAGCTTTTTGTCACAGCCGCATCATTATATGATCAAAATAAACAGCAGCTTTGCCACTGTCAGCTGTGCCAGCGTATGAAAAGTTCTCCTGTCTTAACAAAAGCCTGTTTCCTCTTTGATCACTGGCTCTGATAGATCTGTGGACGACAGCCGGCATCTTTTTTCTACATAGTTTTATTCAAGACAGAGGAAAAACAGCATTTTTCCCCACAGTGACTGACACATTTGCCATCACGTGATATCTGTACATTCTCTACAACACCGCTGCAAAATTCTGGCAGCTGACATAAGCGTCTCTCTTTTCACTCTTCAAGAGTACAGGAGCTGGGACACGTCACACGGCTGCTCCCGGCATCGCTCCACCACACGTTTGACTGAGAGGGGATTTAAAAGCGAATGCTGTTCCAAACCTGTCGACGCAGTTTAAGCAGCCACTTACAATGTGAAACTTTAACCAGTCACAATCATTATTCTTAGTTTTAACTGAACTCAATCTGCAGTTCTACTAAGTTTACTGAAACTCTCGTACTCAACTGTTTGTGGCCTAGTTTTGGTTTTACAGCACAGTCAAACTTAGTACTCGAGTCATCAACATTTGCACATCAGCAAAAGCATGAATTTAGTCTGAGGACACAGATATTTTTCTTGAATGTTTGGGGCTATTGACAGTTTAAAATGGGGGTAACGTCAGCACCGTGTTGTTGAAGAGACCTCGGGGTTTTGAAGAGGTAAATTGGATGAAGTGATAATATATCAAAGCTGTTTCTCATTATGAGTGGAACGACTCAATAAATCACACGGACCTCAAGGTGAGATGGAAGCCATTAAGAGGTTGCTTTTTGGTGGGACTTAAACAGCCTCTGGGGGTCATCTGACACGAAACATGCCTGCGAACACACTTCCTAGTGACAGGACAACCTCAAGATACCCCCCTTTTATTCACATGACCCTCAGCTGTTTTACTAGGACACGTCTCCATGTGGCCTGGAGGAGCTTGGGATTGAACTACTGAGTGGATGACTCACTACCTATAAATTATGACTACCACCACTAAATGTCCCTAATTTAAAACCTTAATTGATTATTGTTGGTACATATAAGATAAGATATTATTTTATTAGTGAGGAAATTTCACTGTTACAGCAGCCACAGGGAAAGCAAGAAATTAGCAATTAGACTTTTTTTTTTTAAATTAGTAAAAAAGCAGAAATTATGAAAATCTAAATGTAGAAAAAGAAAACAATATATAGTGCGGTAATTGCATTGTCATTGTTGTTTAACCATTGTAATAATAACAATACTGGTAACAATAATAGTAGTATAATAATAATACTAATATAATAGTAATAATAATATAATAATAACGATAATAATACTAAAGTGTATAATGCAGATATACAATAGTATATAGTATAAACCCATTTATACTTGGTAATATATATTCATAATTTCCAAAACTATTTTTATGTTAAGATTAATCTTAAAGAGACTATTTGCTCAAGATTTTTGAAATCCCACACGGATTCGTGAGGAGAAAAGTCGTCACCTCTACCTCTTTTTAAGATACAAATACAACTTCAAAGACCCCAACATTCAGACTGCATCACAAAGTATACCCAGTCTTGCAAAGAAACATTTTGTCTTTTGAGGATTGCTGTCAGAAGTGGCATCTGGCGATGACAGCACTGCTGTGCTCATCCCCATCTTTTTTTCGCTTTCTTTCTTTCTTTGTTTCCTCGCAGTGTCCCCGCTCTCTTCTCCGTTACCCACCCTCATCCTCATCGCATCCTCCAGCGATTCTGTCCCCTCGTACTGACCCTCAAAGACAGAGTGCCCTGTTTTGTCGGTCTGCCATTGTTTACCAGCACACGAATACCAATGGCTGGCAGCTAAAAGCAATCAATTCCTCGAAGATAGATCCACTTCGTGCCTGACATCACCCTCCCTGATTATTGTCTCCGAATGCAAGCCAATCAATAGCAGCCACCATTTCACCTCCCCATCACAAAACCTCTCACATCAGACTTTCAGCTCCAAGTTTTTAAAGCGCTCCCATTCTCATTGACTGCAAACTAGAACCTTAGTCCCATTTAAACCTGGACTGGAGTCTCAGAATGATTCTGACACAGTTGTTTTGTGAAGAGTTGTTATTAGAGGGATTATCTACACTGCATTGGAAAAAAATAACTTGAAAGCTTGAATGGTCTTTGTAGACGCTTGGACATTATCAACTTCCTTGGCAGATGTCCAGAGTTGGCTGTGCCACAACAACAGTGCTATGAATGTGCTCAAATGGGGGCACTGGGATTCTGCCAATGGTCTGCAACCTTTCACCGATGCCTTGGGTTACTGAAGGTGATATTGGACCACTAAGTAGTATAATACGAAGTATATATATATAATACAAAGCATAACATTAAAAAAATATATAAATAAATAAAATAAAAATCTTGCCCTTTAATCTTTCTATGAGATAGTATACTCAAATGTTTTATTATGAAACACTGCTTAAAAACAGCGTTGATTGCTGTGATTTTTAGCTGTGATACCATGACATCACATGTTAACAATAATAATAATAATAATCTTTCTTGTACATGAGATGACCATTGGTATATACTTTAAAGCCTGGATGTAGAGAGTAACTTGTTGCCAGCATGTGCACCATCATTCTGTAGTAATCATATTCAGTGCCTGAAGCAGGCATGGGGTTACCTTTCTGTTTGACCACTGCCTCCAGTTCCTGGTACTCTGTGGACATTTGGAGTCACTTCAGGTGCAAAGCTTTGCCTTCACAGTTGAATAACTCTGACAAGCTAGACCACAAACCTTGCTTGCGGCTCAAATGCTGGTACACTAAAGGAAAAAAACAAAAAGAGAGCTGACCTCTATCAATACAGCTTCATTGACAGAACAGGGCAGTTTCTGGGCTTTCGTCCAAGCTGTCAACAACACTTGAAAGACATGAAGATGAACAGTGATGTTTACCAAATGGAGGTCTTCACCACATGATGTGGTAAGGACCTGTGTGCAAATGATGCCTAGAAGTGTAATATAATGCCAAATACGGGATGGGATGTACCTGGGTGAGGTACAATACTTGACCATCGTCTGCTCTAAACATGGTGCAACCGACTGTAAAAGTTGTCATGTCAAGCCCAACATTACCAAAAGACCTGCGTCACCAGAATAACAATGTTTGTCGGCTCATTCCAAAACTGCAACAACTACTATGACTAACATAATGACTGACATTATCATTTTTTTTGAGATTACAGATTGATCATGCTCGAAAAACACTGCCCAGTCCTTTTCTTTTATTGACAGTCTCTGTAAAAGGGTACAGAATTCCAACAATAAAGGTTGTTGTTTTCGTTTTCCAAACCAAAAAGCTGTGTTGTCAGTTGATTTGCGTTGTTGTGCATGTGGCCACATTAAATGAAGGGTAGCGTTTTATATGAAATACATCACTGACCTTTCTGCACAAGAGGAATGAATGCTTGTTGTGAAATCAAAATCACATTTCCAAGAAAGTGAAATAGTCTGATAACCATATGCAATAATGAATTTTCATTTTAACCAAAGTGAGATATGCCTGTTTTAAATGTTGACACAAAATCTATATACAACTATAAGGTGTTAATTAACATTGTAAATGAATACATGTGCTTATGTGTGCAACTGTGCAAATGCAGACTTGGGTTTGTTGATTTGTTTGTGTGTGCCGGAGCGTGAAGGGGAGCAGAATGGCCAACATGGCACATTGTGTATCAACTGTGACATGTAGCCAGGTGGGGAAAAAAAGCAACCTCCAAACTCCTGTTTTAACCGGAGAGTGCAGCTGCCCCAAGCGCACAGGGTACACAAACCTTGCAGACCAGCCGTGTCCAAACATTTCTCACTTCGGAACCATCCAAGCCAAATAACCCTGCGCTGAGCAATTATGAATAATTGCATTTGCCCTGCATGATGCCAGACTGGAGAGTAAAACACTTAAAAAAAGCCCTATAATGCTGTTTATAAGATCAACAAAACAGACATGTTGGACTGTCTGGCTCCCACAATGCCACTGTGTTAGTGGATTTGGTTAAACGCACTAACTGTCTGGCCACTTTGACAGACAACCACCTCGAGTGGTTACGTTATGTACAAGAGACTGCTCGAGTTCTTTGTTGATGGTGCCAGTTTGTTTACAGGCAAGACAAAGAACGAGAGGCACAAACCATTTATTGCATAAAGCAGCTATTATACTGTGAGTGATAGCTGCATTCATCTATTCGGGGTCCATCTAGACTATGGTGTATACCGCTTGACACAAACAATTACACATAATCATAGTTATAGCCTCATACGATACACACCGTGTATACTTTTCATCAAAGCATCCTTTTGTGTGTTATTAATGGCTGTACAACATAAAAATCCAAACGTGTGCAGATAATTTGAGTGGCTGTTGCTGTAACCGCTCCAACATTTAACTAAATTGTGTAACGGATGGAATTCACTTTATTGTTATAACAAACTTCCTTTAAGAATTCAGGTGCTTTTTCACACAAGGCTTGGACCCAAATGCACGAAACCAGAGACAATGAGACATTTAGTGAGGCTTTTATCAAACTCGGCAGAGCTAAACTAACTAAACAAAAGCAGATGCGAGGGAGCGAGACACAGCTTACCTGACAAACACAATAAACTTTCCAACCCACACACATACAAATCTAACTATGTGAAAACTATCGAAGCTTGACGAGAGCAAACACACAGAAAATGGCAAAAAACACACTTGGCAAAGCACACAGGACATATTGACAACAAGCAATGGGAGGGAGGAGTATATATATAGGGAGTGAGAGTAATGATCACCAGGTGCAAACAATTAGGAAATCAGACAAGACACTGACAAAGACAGACGAGGTGCCAACAGGAAAACAAGAAACCCCTTACCAAAATAAAACCAGAAGTGCAAATAAACCTAAACCTAAACTAACAAGCCAACACAAAACAATCCCGGCAAATCTGGCTTATTTTATTTTATCTTATTTTATAAAGCCTAATATGTATTTCTTGTGTGTGTATAAGTATATGTGTATAATATATAGTAGAACACATACTTATAGGAGATGACAATATTGTTCAGCGATGACAATACATTGTCTTAGTTTTAGACACAGTGAAAAGATGGTGCCATTAAGCTCTTTTTAAAAGTTTGTGTTTGTTGCTGAGAGGTAGTATAGGTACTAGGATTTAAAAAACATTGCCTTTTAAACTCGTTTTAGTAACTTTATATTTGGTTTAATGCTTTCAGTGTGAGACAGAGGGGGCCATGTTTCTCCCCATGCCAAAGGAGAGGAGCTCAGAGCAGACGGAATATTTACTACCTTCATTTTGTTCCAAGCTAGAAGCTTATTGCTTATTGCGTTCCGTTATTACTGCCTCCAACTGGGGCTAATTTATTTAGATTAAACAGCACCGCTGTTTCTTTCATGCCTTTTGTAAAAAATGGGAAAACATATTGGTTGGGCGAGAGAAAAACTATCGAGAGATTGTCTTCTGAACTGCAAGGAAATTCATCACCGTTGACATGACATTAGCTTATGCATCAACCATAATGCAAATGACGTTGCCAAATGTTTCTCAGCCATTCACCAGGTCACAGGATCCAGTAAAATGTTTAGGGCAACGTGCTGAATGAATGTAGACACGTGACGTTGATAAAAGCTAAGTCTGCATGTGGATTTAAATCTTAATTATGTTATGTAGTCCCCTGGTTATTACAAACCAAACCAGTTTACAACAGGAAAACACACATTTATAACATATGTTACATGTTAATACATTAATACGCATTAAGACCAATGACTAGTTTTAATGTTTTGCCAGGTTAGTGTATATATGTGGCCTGTTTGAAGAAAGACTTCATTCTGAACCATCAGCAATGTGTTTTTTATACACATATAGTATTTTTGCTTTTCAAGTTTTCTGCTTAGGCCATAAGACAAATACCAGGACAGTGAAAGAAAGCTGACAGAAAATAATTATAAAAATGTTCCTGAAAAAATATTGTGACGGCTATATATTTTTCAAAATAAGATTCACATGTTTCACTCGATTATAAAGCAAGTGTGGGTGCAACATAAATGTCAAAGTGATAGTAGTCAGTCCAGGAAGAAATGCACACTGCACCTGTATTGAGATACTGTGCCTTATAATGAACTGTCAGAACCATCATCGCCCTCAGCAATGCAGTCAGTAAACCCACCAGCAGATCCTCTGGGGGCGTTTTATCTGACATCATTTTTATACAGCACTTCCATTCAAAATTTGTTTGGTTTTAAAGGCTTTTTTTAAATAACATTTTCATTTTATAGTCCGACTGTTTTAAGGGTTAAACATTTACTAAGAGTTATTAATTTTGGCTGGATGTGTGGCCTGCAAAGTAGATCATTTCTTTTACAGCTTTGTCTCCATAGCTGCCGCCTGTAGTCCTGACAGCATATTCCATTTACCACAAATTCTATTTTTTTATAGCCATCAATACTAATAAAACAATGGATATGATTACAAGTGGAAAATACATTTTAATCTCATACAGTGACAGGACACCAGTAGTTGTCTCGAAGGAAGTAATTCAATCTAAAAACTGTTCATCGAACATGCCCTCTCTTTTACAATGTTAACTGATTTAAAAACTATGGTCTTGTGAGCAAAGTGTCACAAACAATTTAATTTTTACTTGTTTTTACCAGAGCAATCTTTAGCTCTGATTTCTGATTCAGAATACAGTCTCCTGGGAAAAACTAAACTACTGTATTTTCAAACACTTTCTTTAACTGGATCATGCATACTTGGATTAGACTACACAATCTGCTTTTGATAAATGGTGTGACAGGTAATTTAATCATTTTTCCATATTTTTTTTCTTCCATACACTGAGTTTTAACTGAAGTGTTTGCAGCCGCCCCTTGGACACCAAATAAAACATACAGCTAAAAAAAGGATGGGGATGTTATTAGTTTTGTGGTTATCTGGTCATGTTTAGGTCATGACCAAATATACCAAACCATGACCAAATATATGGGAGTCATATTTGGATCCAAGCTGTGGACCCAATGATATGATGGCATGAGAGAAAATGTGTGGGACCATATAAGTGGGCAACATCAACACCCGTGCCAAATGTCATTGCAAATCAACAGCTGTTGCAACTTCTCTGAACAAAAACTGGCACTACTCTTGGTGTTACATATTTCAGGGTGTGGTAGCCTAAAAACATTAGCTAGGTTAGAGCGTTGGGCTTGGGACCAAGATTGCTGGGGTTCAAATCCCACTCACTGAACCACTCTGGGCCCTTGAGTAAAGCCCATAACCCCAATAACTCCCTGGGCACCTTGTACTGTATGTATGGCAGCCCACTGCTCACACGTATGTGTGATGGGTTAAAAGCAGAGACCATCTTACATGTGTCTGAGATTTTTATGAGGCCTCACATACACAACCTCAAAAAAGTTACTGAGTAGACTTTTAGTCTTTGAAACTAAATTCATATGCCTTCCTCCCAGCCAGAGCCAGACTTATTAATTTGGCCTCCTGTAACCCCTGACCTTGAATTCCCAAACCACAGAGTCAACTAACAAAGTCAACACTGTGACTAGGAATTCAAGCCCACACATTTCACTCTGACTTTCTCACCTTGTAGCGAGTGTTGTTCAGTAAACAACAACTGTGAGATGCTGGGGGGTGCGTGCATTTAGCCATCTATTCCCTAATCAGAATAAACTTGTAGAATGTAAACTGTTCTCATGTCATCACATTTGGCTTTGTAGCCAGTGTAGCCATGTGTGGTGCTCCTATGCAACAATTAAATACGAGATTTAATGGGGCTTTTTTTATATTAAACATGAAACATGAACTTCACTTCACAAAATTCACTATAACTGAATATACTTTAACTTACACAGTCGATAGTTTATGTATTCTTATGAAATGGCTGCATTTGTGTGCAAACGTACAATCAGTTGAAAAAGTAAACCAACCAAATGTAGTGATGTAGAAGGTACAGATAACTGCTTCAAAATGTAAAAGTAAAAATAAAAAAAGTAAGTCAAAAGTATGTTGTATCATTTTTACTCAAGTACAGATACTTAAGTACAGTAACAAAGTATTTGTACTCTGTTACATTCCACCACAGCAAGTCAGTAATAATTAAATTATTATTATTGCAGCTTACTGTCACTTACAAATTCAATTTGAAGCCAG
This sequence comes from Trinectes maculatus, assembly GCA_016785345.1. Classification (NCBI taxonomy): domain Eukaryota; kingdom Metazoa; phylum Chordata; class Actinopteri; order Pleuronectiformes; family Achiridae; genus Trinectes; species Trinectes maculatus. Next base: position 146,164 of record JAFBJQ010001444.1, read on the forward strand.
TATGGGAAAGCCAAATCATAAATGATGAATCACTTTTAAAATGTAATGTTTGTGTTATTATTGGTGCCCCACCTTTTGGTATGGTTTTATCTGTACTCCATAATCAATGTGTTGCTCAAAAAACAATGCACAAAAACCTATTCATAAAGAATTTATGATTTCCAAATAAGCCCCTTTAACCCCCTGAAGCCAATTGTCCATTCAGACTGCAGCGACAGCGGAGATAACACATGTATTCCCCAGTGTCAGTTTGTGCATATTCGATATGTACCTAGGAATCCTTTTTTTAACCATATATGCTTGTTGTTGCTTGTTGTCTGCAAATTCGAATTGAGTAATAATATAATAGTAATAATAACAGATCTCTATTCTATGTGCCATAGACATAAACAATCTCTACTTAAGTTAGCACCAAATATTATTGTTTCAAACTCATCCACAAACTACAAATGTGCTGGAAAATACTGTATGGTCCCAATGCCAAACTTTGATAGGAGTGGTGATGATCTTATCCAAGACGTACATCCTCTGCTCGGCCGCAGATAATCCACTGACCATCTCGACTATGTCCAGTATTCTCCAGACCCACCGATTGTCTGGTTAAAGTCAATTTAAGATGAATTAAAATGCCACAAGCTGGATAAGTTTGCTTTGTGGTGGCGTCTGGCTGCAGTAATCAATTACACAACATAAGCATCAGTTCCAGTAATACTGGAGGGAGTGAAACCACAGCGTTTAGGTTTAACTCATCCTCTGAAGAGTCCACCAATCTCCTCCTTCTGTGTTTTCACTGTATTATTTCAAGTATTTCACATGGTGGGTGAGCTGCATTGGATTTTTGTCAGAGTGAATCAAATACAATGTATTATACTTCATCTACCACAAACCAGGACTTATCCTAAAGCCTTGTTTATCACTTGTCTTCTTCTTGAGTCCAGAACAGTCTGTGTCTAAACATAAGAAAAAGCACATGAAAATAATCCCTTAAACCCAGGCGTAGCGCACACAGTGCAGGAGAGGCTTATTGATTCCATGTTATGAATGGGTAATGGCAGGAAAGCGTCTCAATCCCAAACAAAGCAGTTCTTCCTCCCCGGAGTAAAATACTGTCAGGGTTGCCAGGCTTGGCCATTTCAACAGAGTAAACAGACTTGACAGGAAGTGTAATGAAGTGTCATAGCGCTTCACACACAGTGAAAGACTTCTAATGACATACCTGGCAAAGGGCTTTAATTTGGATCTTGCGTCAGCATATCTTGCTGCCAAATAATCATTTACCGCTGATGGATAGTGGTTCCAGCAAGTCCTGTTTGTCAGGGTTTCATAAAACAATTCATATGGATATGCATATGGATACTATGTCACTTCCAGGTCATCCGGGGCTGCAGGTCCTGTTATGACCTTACACTAACTAATAAAAAAACACACATAGAAAAATATTTTGCTGTCATTTCTTTGTTTTTTTCTTTTTCCACATTCGATACTCATTCAGGATGAATGTGTCTCGCAAACTTTAACCACCTCTCATTTGAGGGAGATAGACGGGATCCTTGGCTCTGTCCATGTTTACTGATGTGCATAGTTTGTATAGACAACAGCAACTCTATTTGACTTCGGGGCTTTCCAGAGGCTGAGCCAACCTCCAAAAAAGCCACAAGCACCTTCACCCATCCTTCTGTTCGCACTTTTAAACTTGTTTAGGACTATTTTAGTTCCACATGTGTTGAATGTTGTGCAAAATGTCCCTGGGAGTGCATGCTGTCCCGATGGTTTGAGTAGCATGCGGGGGCAGTCAAGGTGTTGCTTCTGTGTTTTTCCCATTCCTCTGTCCCTGAGGCCACCTACAGTCTCACATACAGTGTCCCCAATTAGAGCATAAGAGCATGCCGGGTCGATGTACACAGAAGGATGAATCATACATACTCATACTCTTTTTCAAGTCTTTTTTTTTTTAACCATTAACACCCAGCCTCATATTCTTGCAACTCAACATGTTCACACCTCTAAGGTTTCCGCAGCCAGTGGGGTAGAAACACCTCAGTTCTGTATTTGAGGGTTGTGCATGGCAAACACCTCCATGGAAGCTGCGAGGCTCAGCTGAATGTGTTATTCCTACTTACACAGAAATCCGTGACCTTACAGCAGCAACTGTAACTTCTATAACCTTATGTCACCCCTGGGTACATAATGCACAGTATGCGCCTTTTACATTTATTGCAAAGCCCCTTCATATCCGTTATAATGCTTCATCCCAATAAACTTATATGAACATAGATTTGTAACTGTATGACTTATTAATGAAATAAATAACACACCGTAGATGTCACCGGTTGGGCTTTGTTGCATAGGCACTGAGAGCAATATCCATAAATGAAAGAAAAGTAGGAGAGAAAAGAAGTAGAGCAATATAGTACAGGCTCCAGACCTCAGGCACTTAATACTGGTGGGTGAATCTTTGTTGCCAGGGCAACAGAGCATCCAGCATTGCAGAAGTGCTCAAATACATTTTTTATGAGGATGTATAAAATGGTAGAAAAGAAGGTGAACAGAGACCAGTGGTGTCATGGTGTTCTTGCATAACTGAAGGGACACTGTGACAGCAGGTGGGCACGGCAGTGCCTATAGCGCATCACTTAGGATGGCCACTTCAGCGGCCTGTTACTGTCATTATCCGTATCATTATTCTATAATCCATCTAAAATAAATAACCCGACGGCAATCTAAACAGAAGGTAATCATAGAAAATCCCTGCGTTAATAGCAAGTGGGAAAAAAAATCTAATTGGCTGTTGTGTTTGTTGACATCCTCCATGGTGAGCATCTCCTGTGTTGACACATGTAATATACTGACTTGTAAACTCCAATACAATTCTTACCAAGCAGGATTTTTTTTTCCTCGTATGATGGGATCTGCCTCAAATCATTTCCCAGTCTCAAAAGCACATCAAATCCTGTGTCAAACCTTGTTACACCTGTGGTGTTCCCGGTCAAGTTTAATCTCTCAGTTCACTGGCCGTCAAATTGTGTGCATCAGTGATGATGATGTCTGTTAATAATGGTTGAAACGCACGTCAACGCGGCGACAAAGCGGGTGACATTCCATCATCAAAGACGGCAGCTCTGGCTGAGTACCAGGATGAACGATCAGAGCAGCGGGGTTTTCGACAAAGCTGCGGGCGTCTCTCTGCTTCCGGGGCCAATCTAATTTCAAATGTCAGCTCTCTCTCTCTCTCTCTGATTTCCAATTAAGAACCAAACAAGTTGTGAGATGGGTCAAAGGTTTGTCACAAAACGGTCTGAGTCAGCGACCTGAGCTCAAAAACACTGCATTGCTCGCTGGAAGCTTTGTTCAGCTGCTGGATGATTACAAAACTCATTTCCAGTTTGCATCCAGCACTGATCACCTCCAGTGCAGGAAGAGTACTGAAGCATTATATTGAAGGATGTTTCCTAGTGACAATGATAAAGCTGCTAATCCTTTTACACTCATACGAAAGTGAAATTACTACTCGATGTTGAAGGAAATGTATTATGTAACTGGAGTAAGTCATCTACTTCAGGCTCACTGAAGCTATGTGGCGTTCCACAGGGCCCCATCCCTCACTTTTGAAATTCAGGAAGATGTGCCTAGGGCGGGGATAAGGTCTGTTTGTGCTCTGTGGGTGAAAGAGAGCCTTTCTGATTAGTAATAGTTTCTCTTCCTTATAACAGTAAACCAACCCTCACACCAGATTCTAGGTTTTTTTTTCAGATCGCACCTCTATTCCTGCCTTTTGTCCTTACCTGTCCTGCCTTTTTTCCTCCTGCCCCAATTTGCAGTCCCAAAGGCAATGGTCATGACATAGCCACAGCACTACAGAATACATTTTCTTCTCATACCCGCTTTCTTTCCTTCTCTTTCTTTGAATCTGCGCTCCCAGTGGGATTCTGGCTTTTCACTGTGCTAAATAAATAGAGAATTATTTGGCTAACCCAGCTCACCGCTCACGCCCAGGGAGTCGGAGACCCTCAATCAATGTTTACCGTTACACACAAACTGAAAAAAAAAACGCTCTCACAACTGTTTGTTATTGACTGTTACAGTTGGACATGACATACTCGCTCCTTACACAAGAACTTGTGTATTCTATTCAGCAATAAATTCTTTTGATTTTGAAGGATGCAGCACTGGCAAACCTAAACATCCACTGATTCATGTTTAACCTGATTCATACCTGGAAACAATCAGTTGGCTTAGACAAAGACACAATTTGGCTTTTAGGTTAATGTGAAGGACAGAAAAAAATCATATGACATTCTGGTGCATTGATTTTGTTTACTCTAATAGATTTTGTTAGAGTGTGACACCTAGAGGCGTGGCAGGGCATTAGACAAATGATGTCCCCAACCTGGGAGAGAGAAGTTTTCGAAAAACCTTTTCAAAAGTTTTAATTCACTGATATATTGCTCACTCACTGGCCTTGCGCTCGTTTCAAAACAACATTTATCTTGATCCAGGCTACGAAATACAATATGTCAAATCCTGCCAAGAAATCACCATGGCGATAAACATACTTAGACATTTTTTGGGGGAGGGGGGTCAATCTGGAGCGTTAAAGATTAGTTTAAGGAAAGATCATGACTGAAAATCAATTGAAAGAATTACCGCGGGAAAACACAATGAAGCCTGGTGTAAGTTCATCAGGATGTAACAAGCATAGCTTATGAAAGTGTCAAACTTCTCTTGGCAAAGAATTCCTGGCATGAAAGTATACACGCCGGAGTCCGGATTGGACGAGTTCATTTTACAGCTATTTGCAGTAAGTAAGTAAGTAAAATAACCATTAAATTTGCTTCTTCAGCCACTGCATCAATGTTCAGAAAGTGTCAGTTCACAATATCTATACGGGGAAGAAAGAAAATGTATCATATAACTGTGTATCATATATCAATATAACCAAGCAAGACCAAAATTTTGACATTTATAAAATAAAAGCCTCTATAATAGCTATTGCTGTCATCAAAATCAGGTGCCAAACAGAAATCTATCTTCAGTCTTGAGTCCATATAAAGCTAGTATTGCTCAGTCAGCCATGTCTCTCCAGGACCCTGAGTCTCAGCAGTACAACCGTGGATACGTCAGTCCTCTCTCTGTCAGATGAAATGATGTTAACTTTTTTTTCCCTCTTCCACAAAAGGAAGATCTGATGACAACTGCGCCTGTCTATGAATAATCCCCAGGACTCCTCACTAAGACGTATCTACTGTTCTCTCTCTGGCCACTTGTTTTTTTTTTTTTTATTTCATTCGAGGATGAAAAAAGATGCACGTAACAAAATTATATTATACATTCCCAGATGTCAGACGTACTGCTTTTATAAAAAGGAGACTCAGTTTAACCTGAGGACGACCACTTGATTGAAATTCAAGGAGTGGTGCACTTTGAGAATTATAATCACCCTATAGTGGATTTTCTTTGTTACAGCCCGCAGGATGAGCTATTGAATTTGAAGGATAACTGATGTTATCTGAATCAACAATTTAAAGACAGTTGCCTCAAAGTCCAGAATATGGGTATTTTTGCTATTAAAGGGGATGGCAGATTTTTTTTTTCTTTTCAAAGGGTTTTTAATCACCTGGCTCAAAGGGAACCCCCACTGTCAGCTGACAGGTGATGGGAGAGGTGGGACCAAGTGATCTGAATCCCTCACTGACACTGATTTAATTGAGATCTGTGTGAGGTGAACTCAAATGATGAGATTTAACCGGCTGTCAGGCTATGGATTTGGAGCTTCAAAGAAAAGGAATGGCACACACACAGAGGATTACCCACATGAATAACAACAACAGCATTGTGACTCAAGGCTTAATTCGTGTCTTTTTAGGGCCACGGTGTCATGTCGAAGACGCGCAAAAGCACAAAGGCAGATATTCAATAAAGATCTGTCACGTGCATCGACATGACAGCTGCACTGAGGGGATTTAAAAGCTGCTTTTTTGCATGCATAGTGAACTGGGTGGTGAGAAATGAGTGTTAGCCAGTGGCTATTGAAAACATAATTTGCTCATAATTCCTGCTAAATGTGTTTGCGGTTGCATCAGTTAACAGGTGGTTACACAAACCATAAATGCACTTGTTTCTTATAATGTACCCACTGTACTGTATCACGTGGTAAAAAAAAGTGCATAATGAACTTAATGAAGCACTGTAATGCAAACCTTACACCATAATGCATGCCACCTGTTGCAGGGCACCAGATGTTGTCCATCACTCTGATAGACTTGCTGAATATTCTCATTGGTTTTCTGCTGGAAGGAAGCGACAATGGAAACAAAACCAAGCAGCTATTTTGAAACAGAATTGGCCAGTTTTCCCATTTTCATTCTGGTTGCATTCACAGTCCAACTAATGCAGTCTTTTATTAATTTCCTCTAGCTGGCAACACACATGTCTGGCGCAGCTTTAAAATTTAATGAATCCAGGGAAGGTTTTCGTTGGGAATGGATGTACCTGCATCTGCATCATAGTCACGTCATCGCACAACAAACAACACTGAGACTGTGAATGCTAGTGGAACATAGTGAAAACTGTGCAGGGAAGAGAAACTGTCAGATATTCTTTTTCTGGTTAGAATTTAAAAAAAAAATAAAAAATTCCAACATTGGCTTATGTCCAGTCTCTATTTAACATGGTTCAACCTTTTCAATTACATGCTCAGCAGGTTGGAAGAAAAACAGAGATTTGATGGCATAAGCCGATTTTCTTCTTCACTTCAATCCTAATTGAATCTTATTGAGCTGTTGATTGGATCTTGATAGGGCTATGCCATTATCTGATGCTTGCCAGCTCTAATTTCTGTATTCTTTTTTTTATCTAATTAAACCAACTGGCAATGTTAAAGAGATTCATTACAAAGTCTGTTTAGCAATTCCACTGTGCAGAAGCATTTAGTCATTATAATCTGGACCCCACAGTGAATTAATATGGATAAAATAACATTATGTTAATTACTAAAAAATGGTTACATTCAGTTATTTCTGCTTTATTGTGGACCTACACAGAAGAATCGCTTGAACAGCTTGAATAAAAACCTGAATCTGTTTTTCTTTATTAAAAAACAAATGGCTATTAGGACTACAAAAGACAAATCATTTTTATTGGTTTATAATGAGGAAAACGCTTAATCTAGCCTTTGTTATTTAATGAACTTTTATATCCAAATCAAAATCAGCAGCCAAACACAAGACACAAAAACAATCACTTATTTATTTGTCATGCTCAAATTCCTGTGGAACCATACTTCAGAATCCCAAGATGTGTAGTCTGGGCATCAGAAACTAATTACCCACGTATTACCACGCAATTAGACGGCAAAGCCTATGTGAGCTAGTTCAAGAGATCTGACACTAATTGTTATGCTACATAATAAGCTGAAAAATTGAATTTTGGTGCTTAAGCCTCAGGTAATCTTATTTATTCCTGTCATTATAATGTGACCCCACTTTTCTCTCAATGTGCTAAGTAAGTAAGTAAGACGTATGAGCTGGAGTTCAACATTCCAGTAGTGGAAGTTAGTAGTAGTAGATATGATACTATTTGTTTCATTTCACCGTCTTTTGAAAATCTTTACAATAAATATGTTCTAATCAAGCTTTTTTTTAAAAAAAAAAAAATATTAACAGATAATTGTTAAATGTTATATTTATGTATGAGGGATCAGGCCTCTTAAGAGAGAGGATATTGAGCTTTGGTCAAAATGTATTTTTCAGACCAGCAGAGCGCAAGGCCAACGGCATACACAGATATTATAAATAAATATAAATAAATCACATTGGATTACACACAGCATTAAAAATCAAAAGGAGTCCTGGCACTGACAGAAAGATGCAAGTTTCTAATCTGTTTGTCTGTGGGCGCCATTGTAATGAAGCCCATGGAGATTTAAAGCTGCATACACACTCTCCCTGTGGTCCTCCCTGCTCTGCACCCTTATCTCAGTCACTCATCATTCCTTTGCTGATTCCCTGTGTGAGGTAAACTGAAGGAACAGTGTGCTGGTTGCAGTTGAACAGTGCATATTGCGGAGGGCTTCTGATACAGGTTACTGTAATTCATGTCACATGGGGAAGCTGGTTTACAAATACAGAGACTACATTGTTGTTATGGTAAAGAATTTTGAATATTTATTGAGTCCCATTTGACTATGATATAAAAATCTTCAATAACAGACTTTTAGTTAGTGATATATTCGTTATTATGTTATTATACTGCTGTTTCTTATGTTATTAAACTGTTGCTAAGAACCTTTTTAAATTCATTTAGTTGCGCCTTTGTGAGCCTTATCAAGTTATACCTGAAGATTACTATAATCCTGCAAAATAATGCAGACTGGTTGTGACAGATGAATATTAAAAATTAAGAGTTGGAATTTATCATAGGCCATTCTGCCTTTTATGTGTGTATGTAAAAAATATATGAAAAATAATACAAAAAAATAGATAGGTAGGTTGATAGCATAGAACATACAATGATCAGCCACATTTAGACTGTTAGACTGATTTTAATGTTGTGGCAGATCAGTGAATTTTCTACTTTGTCAAGCAATGAAGCCATAGAACCAAAGTGGAACAAAATATGGTTAAAACAGCATTCCTAATGGGTTGGGATCCACTATTTCAGGCCACAGATATACACTGCTACAATATAACCAATGAATGGTCTTAATGCTGAAGCTGATGCATCCAGTGAAACAAATACAAAAAAGACTTAAGAAGTCATCCTTTTTTTACATTGGATCTGTAAAAAGTCAGATAAACAACTCAAACGAATAAACAATCCCTTTTCTTGCAGCAATGTTAAAGCAAAATTGATTGTAGCATTGTTATTTGGTCCAAATTTTGGTCATTGACCAAATTTCTGCAACGTTACAATTGTTTAAATGAAATTTTCGATCTGTATTCAGTCGTTTTCATTTTTCGCATGGTAGCATGTAAATAATCTCAGATGCTAACATCAAGAAACTACAGACTTTTTTCTGCTACATCCCTGAGGGAAATATTAAACAACTTACTCCACTACTGGTAGATTTAGATTCACAGATAGAGGTTTTAAAGACCCCCCAAAAAATATTATGTCTGCATGACATTCTTTTTAAGTACTTATTTGCTCAATTTGCTTTGAGATTCCTAAACTTTAATGTGCAAAAGTTATTTACAAGCCAAGTTTTTGCTTTTTTTAACTCTGCTGTCAGCAATTTTGTCCTAATTAAAGTCTACCACAAATTTAAAAAGTCATGACCTGAGTTATGCTGTGCAGACAGGAGCTGCTAAACCTGCTGGGTCACTCATGGGTGCTTTTCTTAAAGTGGATCTAATGTAGTTACAGAGATTATGTACAGTACGTTCTGAATGCATTGAAAATACCTCGTCCCCTGGATTCTGTAAACATTCATTTTGACAAAAGTTACATTTGGAGTACATTGTAGCAAATTCATTGTCCATTGCAATTTAATGTTAGTTGCAATAGGTACACAGCCTGTAGTGTATGACAGAAACTGTTGGATCTAGCTTGTTAACATAAGAGAGAGCTTACTGCTTATGATTTGAAGCATGGGGAAATGTGTCAGAATAAATATATCTGTTATATAAAGGAATGAACACCTGAGGGAAAGTTTATTAGTAAGACTTTTTAAGCAAGTTTGACATGAACTCCCAAACATCTAGCGCATAATTATGCTGCAGCATCTGTAGTTTTAAAGTGCATCAGTAGATAAGAAGCTCTTAGTGTGATTTCATTTTGCACACACCGACTATACTCTAAAGTAGTACAACCTGTGCTTATTACAAACAGGTACTGCATTTATTATTTTTGACATTAATATCACCGCATCAAATTAACTTCTTTTGTTTGGACTCACAGACTTCCATCAAAGGTAATGATGAAGTCACAGCTGTCCCATCAAGTAAGACAGCTGTGTTGTCTGTCGGCACATTTTGTGGTTTTCAGAGTACTCACTACATTTAACTTCATTTAAGTTTTCCAATGGAAAAAAAATTACTTCCCCTTCCTAATCCCAACAGACAATGAGTGATTGTCAGTATGCACCCTGGACAGGTGGGCCAACCTTTCACAAGGCCACTATAAGTAGTTCCACTGTGGGAATTCAGGGTTAAGCACAGAAGTAAAGGTACAGTCAAGATGATCTATTTCCACTATCCCACCACTAAACAACAAAATTGAAGATCTGTACTTACACTTTGTGATCTTTCCTCCTAAACAGTTTGAATGGTGGACTACACATAACCCACCTGGTTGCAGACAGTGGGCATATTGGCTTTTGGATAGCCATATAGGTTTTTGGGAGTTCATACAATTTTTGATTGCAGCCATCACAATTACAACTGCAGTATGGTGCAATTGATGGTACTCTCTAGTCCCATATCCTTTTGAAATGCAACTGCTATCATTTATTTCCCATGTCACCAGGATCTTCTTGAATGGCACCCACTCAAAAACCAAGCGTCTTTTTACTTAGAATAATATATCTAGCAGGTCAAGCAGCAATGCTCGTGGCCCAGTTCCTTCCTCCAAACCTTTGCCATTGACCACGTTATCTTGTATCCATTGTTACTTCCTACGTTTTAAACCACTGTGATTCACTACCTTTCCCTTGAAAAAATAGGTTGACTTGGACCTTGGCGGTACTATTATAAGGAGCGAGTGTGAGTATACCTGTGGTGTAGATAGGGGATTCGGGATGTTGACTGGGCTCAGGCCAATTAGTGTTTATTATTGTGACCGCCCAGTAATCACACATGCAATAAGCTCTCATGAGCACCCAAATGACAGGTACACCGAGAGGGCAGGTGTGATGCTGAGAGCTGTATGCCCATGAATCAAGCACATTGTGAAATGAAATGTGAGAATGGTTTGATTGTTAGGAAACTTGCATCAAGACAAATCTGACTGCTTGCAAGCCACAACATTCTTGTTCGCTCTGGTTTGGCATCCATGCATTGTTCCTTTGACCATGAATCTCACACTGAATGCATCAAAACACGCTGTTCTATCTATTCTAGCTATCTCTCTTTGTACCACCAATGTGCCAAGCCTTTCCTCAACCAGTCAGTTATCCATCCATACCTATGAATTACAGAATCCAGAATTTCATTTTATTTAATCCGTAACATATTATATAGGAAATATTTTCAGCAGTTAAAATTTGCTATATTTTTGTTCTATTTTATCACCAATGTTTTTATGATTTCTTTCAAATGAATAGCACCTCAATTTAAGTGAAGGTTTTTACTTTTTTTCCACCCTAGTGGAAAATAGGGAACTGTCTGGCCCTGAGAGAGAGCAGCCTTTACTGAAAAACAGATGGGCATGAAGGAGACAGTCTTGGCCTTATGGCTTTCAGTGGCATGTCATTAGTCTGCCTAATTAGATAATAATGACTCTGCTATCCATAACAGACTGGTGTCGTACACATGGTGCTTCAAGCTTCAGACCACCTTCTCCATGCCAAGACAAGTCAACTCCGCTGACAGAGTGGTTCAGAGATGACTTACTCTCCTGCATCTTTCCTTTTTGACGTCTTTGTTGATTAGGTACACAACCATCCCCCCACGGCCGTATGCATATTCAGCTGCTTCCATCATCTGCATCCATTCATCTTCAAGATTAAGCAGAAACTCTAGACGTTAGACGAAAAAGACAGGGCTTCTGAAATACTTCATACCTGTTGAGGCAATACTTGGATTGTAGTGAATATTCACACGATCAAGTGCGCTCATGAAGATGAATGTAAATAGGAATCACCTGTGGTTGCCTGTCAGTCAGCATCACAAGAGGCACAATCTGTTGTATTTTTCACAGGCTTTAGTAATTTGTCAGTTGATTGTGCAAAATCATTCTAATAACATTCACACACAGTATTCTTTTTTTTGGGTAAATGTGAATATTACAAGCTCTTAATATTAGAGATGTCCGATATTATAGGCCGATATTGGCATTAAAATGTGATTTCGGAAATTATCGGCATCAGTTTTTTAATGACAACATGTACACATGTACATCTTATGTATCAAACTCTTCAGCCTTCAGCTACTTCTCTCACTCAAAATGTCAAAATGTGAGAGATGTGAAGTATAGTTTTTGAGATACTTGTTTTTTTTTTTACTTTTGTTTGTTTACCTGAAATGATTTTGTTTTTGTTTTTTTGGGGGGGGTGTGCATATATCGGTATTGGTTGATATTGGCATCGGAAATTAATAGTTGGACAATATCGGTATATCAGATATCGGTAAAAAAGCCAATATCGAATATTCCTATTTAAGATGTTTTTTCTATCATATAGTCAAAGGGAAAATGGATGAATTCATTTATGATTATGATTATTCAGATCTGTCACATATCTCATACTTTCTCTGAGAAAACGTGTAAGTTCAAATAAGCATTCAAGCATGCATTCATCAATGCAATTGTCATGATAAATAAATGATGTCAATATGTATCTGCCCCAAATGTAACGACAGTGTTCGTGTCACATCAGTCACTACTGTAAATATTCATTAACAAGGCCTAGTTACCATTTCAAAGCCAGTCATAATGGACAAGGTGAGGGGGGACAGCAGGGCCTTCAGTCTAAATCAAAACAATTTGAGAGGTTGATTTCCCACAATGACTGCCAGTTCAGTTGATAAAATTAAATGTTCCGCTTCAGTTGCTGGGAGTTCGGTGGGGGTGGGGGGTGGTGGATGAGACTTCTACCCCATTTGGAAGAAAAATTAGCCTCTTCAGTGCCAATGCAACACCGGCAAATGGAGAAAAGAAGAGAGTGCCTCCTCGTGCAATCAAGCAATAATAATATGACACAGTGATCAGAGACAGTGATCATTATGCATATGAATCAAGCATCGCAAAACCAGTAAATCATTGCGAATCACAGAAAATGACACAAAGTCATCTCACCCGTTGGAAAAAATTTGTGGTCAATAGGAGTTTTCCTATTTATATGCAAAGTTGCTGGGAGTTCAGGGGGGGTGGGGGGTGGTGGATGAGACTTCTACCCCATTTGGAAGAAAAATTAGCCTCTTCAGTGCCAATGCAACACCGGCAAATGGAGAAAAGAAGAAAGTGCCTCCTCGTGCAATCAAGCAATAATAATATGACACAGTGATCAGAGACAGTGATCATTATGCATATGAATCAAGCATCGCAAAACCAGTAAATCATTGCGAATCACAGAAAATGACACAAAGTCATCTCACCCGTTGGAAAAATTTTGTGGTCAATAGGAGTTTTCCTATTTATATGCAAATCAAGTAAAAGGTTTCTAAACCCTGCATGTATGTATGTGTGTATGTGTGTATGCATGTGTGTGTGCGTGTGTATATGTATGTATGTATGTGTGTGTATGCGTGTGTGTGTGTGTGTGTGTGTGTGTGTGTACATATATATATATATATTTTGTGTCCATCAGGGAGTTAACTCTGGGCCTAACTTTTCATAGCCTTGCATCAGATTCAGTGGACCTTCATATTTACTTTTTTAAATGGAGCCATGGATTGATGAAATAACAGGGCTGGCAGCCTTGAGCAGTGTTGCAACGTCCACAACTGAAATGTTTTCCAACCTCTGTCCGAGGAACCCTCTATTTCTAAAAGAAGGCTAGAAATCCTTGGAAAACTTTACGCATACTTTAACAAAAACATTTAATTTCATGGTTGGAGGAGAGGAACAAAAGGAACATAAGGAATAAGAAATGACTGAGCCAGCACAATATCTGTAGCATTCCCCATCTGTTGATGAGATATTAGCATTCACATTTTGTTTAGAGAGGAAGGAGAGCATTGGCGTTGCCTTCTTCCTCCACAGGTTTTCCACCTCTTTCATAAAACATTCCTTTCTAGGATCCTCTGGAGATGTTGTTATTGTGCAGTCAACTTGTCAGACCCATCATGCTTCCCCCTCACTGACCATGAGCAGAGTTGTCAGAATCACTTTAATGGTGATACAGTCAATACAGAAGTGATTTCCATAATATTTTTGCGTCTTTATGACTCATTAGTTTCATATTGAGTTTTACAATCCTGTGTGGGGGGGGGGGGCATCAGAGCAGACCATTTCACTGGCATTTACTAAAAATCCTTGCCCTTTTAACTCCTCAGCATATGTGTACTGATAATAAGAGAAACAGTCTTTCTTACATCTCCCTATAGGGATTGCTAAAAGGAACTGGTGACAGCACTCTGCTGTCACTGGGCTGTCAATCTCACATCCTACTTTCTTCTGATATACTGGAGGAGATATGGTATGAGACAGGAGATATACTCTCTGATATGATTCACAGGGAATACAGGAAGGCAGTTAATACACCGATTGTAAGATCCACTTTGTTTGATTATTGTGTCATTTGATTTTTTTTTTTTTTTCAGAACAAGCAGAATTGCAGGTGCCAGTGGGTGGAGGCAGCGCATCAGGGATAAATGAAGGGGGATGAGGAAAGAAATATAACTGTGCAAATCAAACCCGGAGTGCGGAATTTTAAAAAGGAAATGCATTATTCATGACAAATCACTCACTGGCAGTGATTGTGTGAACACAAATTGCAAGTGGTGGGGAGTTGTCAAACGATCAACAAACAACACAGTTAAGATGTAAATACCACAGTTAAGCCTTCAACATACATGGGGTGAAGTTGAAATAACCAGAGGTGCAGGAGCTTGACTTTGATTTTTCTGAGAATCAGTGGGGGGAAGTCACATCTCTACAGTTGCACAGGATATGTCTGCAGTGATGATTGAAGAAAACTGTTTGTCTTCTACACAGGCATTAAATTAGTTTTTCACCAAAAACAATATGCATTTTAATCAGCTAAAAGTGCATCACATGAAAATATGTTTCATATTACAAATATATACTTATTGTCCAAATATGTTTTGTTAGGGTATGTTAAAATTAAAACTAAGAATAATACTAAGTGGTTGCATTTTCATGTTGCCCAGAACAGAGACACTGTGTAACAACAACAGCTGTGTCTCATGAAGTTTTGGAAATAATAATAATAATAATGGTGTAAAGAGTTATTATCATCACATCACACACAAAAGTTACATTTTGGAACCAAAACTGCAACTTTAAAAAACAACTCAGTCCAGTGCAATGCATCATTAGATAAGAGGGCCGTCACTATAGTAAGGTTTGTTATTTGTGTTTTATTTATATTAATTGTTAGGTTGCAAACTGGAGAGAAATTAGAAAAGGGATCATTAAAATGCGAGGGGTGAGAGAGCAGGAAAAATCTAATTTCAGTCTGTACTCCTCTCACCACTTTAACGTCTCTTCTTGCTTGTCCTTTCAGCAACACAAGTGTGAAGAAGATAATGGAATGAGCAGCATTAATCAATTGGACTCTGTCTGATGGGGACAAAAAGTTTGCACAGTAGGTTTAGAATGACTTTTAAGAAGGGTCTGTCAAGCTCACTTTGCCCCCACTGTGCTAAGAGTCCAGCGCTACCCCTGCTCAAGTCACTAATACAAATGTATTGATAATATAATATAATATAATATAATATAATATAATATAATATAATATAATATAATATAATATAATATAATAACGTACGTTATATTATATTACGTAATGTAACATAACAATATAAATAAACATAAACATAATTTAGCAGCAATACATTTTCAGACAGATCCACTTATCAACAAAAATGAGTTGTTGCTGTAAACGTTAAATGTTATATCTAGGTGTGAAACAACATGCAACGGAATTAATTAACCATGCATTCCTGCTTTCATACATTTTAAGTTATATCAAATGCATTGCATCGCAAATTCCCCATGGCCCTTGTGGATTCACATGGTTTGCTCTAAGACCTGAGCATTACTTCAACTTGTGTGAAATCCCAAGGAGGATCTAACATCTTATGGTTTGAATGTCTAATGCCAGTAAGCAGCATAATGTGTAGTAAGATTAGGGAGTGGATGAATCCTGGAGGGAGAGTAAGCGAACCTATTTTCAACTGGTGGAACTCGTCGCAAACATGCAGAGCTTGCAAATGCACAAACGCTCACATCACATGGCCGGGAAAATGAAAACTGCTCTCCCGCAGTGTACAGTCAGATGGGGACGGACAGACCTACTATACGTTTATGTTCTGAAGGCTCCGACCAAATTATTTCTGCTAAAATAGACTTTTTTAGTAGGCAGGGTCCATGGGGCACTTTTAGTTTCCTGTACTCTGTCATGAAACAGTCCCATTAAAAGCCAAGTTTTGCGTCCATAAAAAGCTGCTTATCTTTAAATATCATTCATACCAAATCGTTTCGCCAATTCATTAGACAGAAAATTACACATTTAAAACAGAGGGACAAGGACATGGCGGTAACCTGCAACATTTTGATGAATCGTACCACTCGATAATCACTCTTACGCTGATGTCCGTTGTTCCTGCCCGCACAAGCGGGAAAGGAATTTGCATAAGGATATTAAATTGCGTTAATAATTCAGGTAGCGGAAATGTTTGCTTTGATTTATCGCAAGTGGCTTTTGAGTCAAAGATGGTAGGAATTGTTCTCGGCAAACAATTCAATTACTCAGTGGTGTTTTCTGGTAGAGGGCACGGGGTATATGGGGCATAGAGGGGTTGAATAATTAACTAAGTCTCAGGGTAGAGCTTTGCATAATCTTCAACATCACAGTGGTGGTCGTCCAAGTGAGAGAGATGATCGACTGATTCCTGATTCAATGAAACGGGCTGCTTCCTCGCCGGCTACGGCGGCCCGTTCTAAAAATACCCCAGAGGTCATTTGCCAGGCTTATTACGATCAATACCTCCTCCCCGCCTTCCTCCCTATCCAGCTGTTCCCAGGTGAGACGCTGCTGCGCTCAGGAAATCATCACAGCGGGGACAGGGTCCGGGAACTGAATGAATGAATGAAGTATCTGGTGGTCAGATCTGAGCGACAAGCCCTGCATGGGGAGCACAGAGGGGTGGTTTGACATACCGGAGGTCAAAGACTCGCTCTTGTTGCAAATGGGGCGAGACCAACATACCATTTGCTTAAGCGATTAGCAGAGTAGAATATATATATATATATAATATATATATATGTGTGTGTATATACTTCAAGGTTTACACATACACACACACACACACACACACACATACATACATACATACACATATATACATCAAAGTGGAGTTTCAGAGCGAGCGTGCTGCTGTCCTGTAGGACTTCGTACACGTGCAGCTGGTAGTGCTGGTAATTCGCCCAGTTGCAGTGGACACCACGCAGAGATAATTGTCCCGGCTTCTGTTTCTCAACGTGACGCTGCATGGCGTGCAGTCTCCTCTGCTCACACGCATTTGTGATGCAACAAGCATCAAAAAAGAGTAATTGCTGGAGTTCAGGGTCGCTCAGAAGGCAATGAGGAGGCCAGCGTTGCTAGCTGTTATATTCAGTAATTTACAGTTTTGTCCAGATGGCTTGGTTAAAAATGAAAAAATCAGAGTGCCCCATCCAAATGAAGAAAGTGTGGTTAATGTGGTTAACTATATAAAATACATGTATTCTATATAAGTTCTAAGATACTATGCATTTTATATAGTATTAAAATACTATGCATTTTATATAGTATTAAAATACGATGCATTTGGTATTTCATTGCCACAACCATCATAGAGATAGATTGAAAAAAAGTTTAGAAAAAAAAGGAACCATGCAACAGTGGCTTGGTTTGTAGCATATGGTGTTGAGGTTATTTAATTTACTTTGTGGTCCAGAAAAAAAAATTCATTTCAATTCAATTATTCATTTGAATGTAAAGAATACAAAGTCTGGATATGAAGGTATTTCAGATAAGAAATAAAATAGAAAATAATTCGACGCCACCCTATTTCTAATAAATTTTGTCATCATCTACATAAAGGTTAAAAATGACAGCTGTCATGTCACTTTTTCATTGGAGTACGCGCATGATAGGTCACTGAAGTGCTATTCCTTCATGGTGACATCGATGTTATCTTCTAATTTCACCAACGAGCTTCTTAGCTGTAACCTGCACTTTCTGAAAACACAGCGCTCTCGCTGCTTCATTTCACTGACGCCTGTTGAGCTGGTAATGTGAGAATGTATTACAAAGAACAACCTCTGCTGAAACAGAAATATTTCTGTCTAGACCAGCAGAGTGATGGTGTTAATTTCCACAATTACAAACGTCAACAGAACCCAGAACTAAATTTACACTGATTCTGTATTGCTCTCTACAAACTAGTATAATATGGATTTAAGAGAAGCATCTGTTGTACTGTGTAATTACTTTGTGGTATTTCCACAGTTATTTATCTTATACTCGAACGATCAAAGACAAGCATGAAATTTCTGAAAATTAAAAAAAAAATTACACATTATCTTAATAAACAATAGCAACGCTTAAGTTAGTGTCTGATTTCTTTCAAACAAGCAGCCCTCTGGGTCCCCGGCTCCACAAGTGATTCCATTTGGGCCATTTCCCTGGAGAGGCCACACAAACTATAATGCTCCACTGAGCATCTGATGAAAGTGAAATGTTTGCCCTGTGACAGACAATCCTCAGCAGAGCCTCAAATCCACATCACCGTATGGTGAGTGCTTTGCTGTCAAGCCCATTCAAAGCCTACCCGCTCTTTAACTTGTTTTCTCTCGGAACACTTTAAAGTCAATTAAGTCTTTAGCTATTTTGCACCTCATTTCATGCGCTGTATAATTCAAATTATTTGGGATGCACAGACACGTCCACTGGGGCAAATGTTAAGGTATGAAGTCCCACCTTCCAAGTCGATCTAATCCAAGCATTCGCTGTGGCTGTGAGTTGTTACACACAATTAGCTGACATACTTGGCTTGTCACCACCCAACACACCATGGGGATAATAGCTGTCAGATAGTGTAACTCCCTGTAATGGTGATCATAAAAGGAGGAAGGTTGAAAGGCTCCACCGTGAGATAAATATTTGATGGAGATTGAAATAAAAGCTCTAACAAACTGAATTATTGAGGGGACAGGTCTCAGCTGAACTACACCCAGAGCTTAACGGCTGTACGGTCAATTATTTAGCCTCCCTAATTTAGCTCCATAAAAAAAGAAAATAAAAAAAAGTCTCATCAAGCTAACAAGTTGAATGACCTCCTGTCTCATTCCCAACGCGCCTCACCGAGTAGTGAAATGTTCCCTTTCACTGTCACATATTGATTCAAGATAAAACTATGACAGGTTGATCTGTAAGGTGGGTTTTCTTTTGTTGAAATGAGAACAAGGTTAAAAGGCTAAATCTGTCATATAGTTTTCCACAAGGATCCAGGTCTACGGGGGTGGGGGGGCCTGGGGGTTTGACCTGTGATACTTCAGAAGTGGCTTTCCTTCCTGAACTTTAACCTTTCACACCATTGCCATTATTGACCTCTGTCAAAGAAATATTGCAGGTCAACTATGGCACTGACTTATCTGAGTTAATTTGAGTGATATTGGAAATCCTGATAATATGTTAGTAAATATACTAATACTAATACTAACACTAATACTAATAATAACAACAACAACAACAACAACAATAATACTACTACTACTAATAATAAATGTAATAAAATTTCCATTGAAGTTAAAGAGCAATTAAGTTGTGTATTTTTACAAGCAAAAGAGAGGAACATACTAAGATATACAGTATGTGGAAAAAACAGGTTTATTGAAACATTTCACTTTGATAGTGAATACACCGTTAATCGTCGTGACAGGGGGGTTTTCTCATTTGCTCATTCGAGACTAATTGGGGTGCACCCTGCCTCTTACCCGATGCTCCAACCCCTGGTCACCCTACGTGACCTTCAAAAAGATAAGACATCGATAATGGATGCAACTTCCATTAAATTTGAACATTGTTTTATGCAGCTGACAGTTCACGAGTTGCACTGTTTTGCTCACACTTTTCCTATGACATGTCAAATGTGTTTATTTTTTTATCTTGTCATGTTTCATTTACTTTGTTTCCTTGTTAGTATTTCTTCTAAAACACACTTGAAGCAAAAGGAGTTCTAAGTTTCCATCTACCAGAATGATTAAAATTCAGAAGCCCTTTGGATGAACATAATCAATAACGCCATTACCTTTCAATTAGTTGCAATCATGCCGGGCTTATTAGATTAACACTGCAATCATATCCCTCAATAAAATCAAGTCCCTTCAGAAAGTCAATGGATGTTACTGCCCTTTGAAATCTCCACTTCAATCTGCTCGCAAACCGTCCCTTCGATATCTTTAATGGCATCTAAGTGCCTCGGTGCTAAAGTGTGTCTGTTTGTAACGACTCCTACACCTTAATGGTTTCCTCTTCTTCTGCCACAGCGATGAATCTGAAAACGAACATACCATGACGAGACAAGGTTGGGATGTGCAAAACTTGCAGGTGTTTCTAAAGTCATTCATTCATTCATTCATTCCTGTTGTGTTCTGTACATGCATCATGTCTTGCACGTCTTGTCCTTGCTAGGAAAAAGAATGGGGTGTATGTCAGCTAGAGAACACAATCCACTTTGATCCCAACATCTGTGCTGTGCTAGTTCTGTTCCTTGTTATGTCATGGGAGCATCCGAATACTTTCTTTGAGAGCATCGAAGCAGCACGGGGCGTTCTCCTTGTTTATCCACCGTGGTTTCCCGCTGGTGTGAAAGGGCTCTCAGTTAATTTTTAATTTCATCCTTTGAAACCCATCAGCAAAGTGGGGTTTCCTAATTAACCCAGTTGCCAATGCAGATTGAGGCAAGAGGAAGCCTGAAACAACACAAGCCTCCAAGGCGTTGTCTGTTTTGCTTGTGTCATCACCTACAACCTAACCATCACCCCTCACTGACAATAACGCAAACATCCCCCAGAAAAGAAATAAAATTAAACATTGACATTCGCTTGCTCCATTGGTCAGAAACAGAAAAACAACCATTACAATGGTAACATTTACATCAGTGACTGAACTTGCACTCTTTAATCTTTGAGGACACAGTTATTCCCTCCCTGTTGGGAATTGGCCCTTTTCTTCAACCTCCGTCCTCTTTTCCGTCTGACAACAAAAACAACAGAAGATGAAGATGGCCACATTCCTGCACTCTGAATGGAAAACAAAACCCACCTCAGCCCATAGACCTTGTGTGGGCAGGCATTGCCACACATTATCAAGTATCACTAGTTTGGGAATTGAATCAGGTGAGAGGACTTCCATAGTAATCATGCTGCCAGATTCTATTAATGCCGCGTTTCACTGAGCGTGAAGCAAACAGCCTTTCGTCCTCACTGCCAAAGCACTTAAATGTGTCTCAATGTGTTGAAGGCAACACATTGAAATGTGACACATTATCTTTGGTGTCAACCTTCTGTCAAGTATTTCATCAAAATTCTGAAATCATGAGTTGTGCTCAGTAGCTTTACAACAACAACAACAACAACAACAACAACAACAACAACAACAACAATAATAATAGTAGCTACATTGTTATAGTTGTTTTATAGGCATCTGCACTGTGACGAAAAGTCTAACGAAAAGACCTTTTTTTTTCTCCAAACCTTTTAAGATTATTCCTTTTATCTCAGATACTATGGTTTTAAATTCTAAGGATTATGGCTTTCTTCTTCATGCACAGACATTTTGCATTTTTATTACCTCTTGAAATTTCTCTCTTTTGTCATTGTATTTTTAAGGAACGTCAGGGTAAGATAAAAATTAATGCCCTGCAGGAAACATGCTTGCCGGTGTCGCCTTAAGACAAGAAGGCAGTGTTTGTTTTTGAGGTTGAATTGTGTACCTACCTTTCCGTCACATAAAATCACACGCTGAAGTCTCCAAGCAAAGTTTCCTCGTTTTGACAAAAGGGGGAAAAAAGAACAGATCGAAGGACAAACAGTCTGTTCACCTTCTACACAAGTTTTACTGCTGAGTCACTGCCAGATTCCGGGCTTCTGTTGGCTTCATGCATTCTCACGTTGATTTAGAGAAAGAGAAAATGACAAATGAGTTTAAGATAAAGCTAAACAGATTGTGTCAAATCATTACCACTGGATGAGATAAAATCTCTACATCAACAGAACTTTCAATGTGAGCTTAAGTACAACAACATTTTCTGTAAATACATACATTTTAAATGCCATTGCTCTAATTTATACAATAATGAAACAGACCAAATCATAAATGTGCTTAATAACTGAATTATTCCAATAACTGATATTTAGCATAATATGCATTATGCATTATGTGCTTACAGCTTCTGGAGGTGAGACAGAAGCTGAGATTGTGGGTCGCAACATCTCTTGTATAGATGATTCTTTGTTTTTGTCCTGTCTCTGGTTATGCAGCCTGGTATTTATTTCATTGGTACATACTGTACATACATCTTAAGTAATAGGTTTCCAGTCCGAGTGCCAACCAGCTAAATCATGTGCTATATTCCACGCCACTACTCTCACAACCCATTTCCTGTTTCTTTGTCTACCCTGGCAAACAGAAGGTTCTCAGTTCTACTGAGAGGTCATGCTCTTACAGAGTGTGACATTTTGTTAAATGCACTTCTTCACGTCTAGAAGACCTATGCCACTGCTACGTTTCTACACGTAACACGAAGCTACATGCAACAGACAGACTGGCTTAGAACAAACACCAGGAACATTTGCACTGGGTGAACAGAGACTAACGTGTCATGATCTTGTTGGCATCTGTAGCCACTCTGCCAGCACAAAGCCTGTGTGCATGACATGACAGGCAGCAAAAAAAAACAAAACAGATTGTCCACTTCCGACAAAAAGGCTGATGGGGGCACAGTATGAAAAATTATTATAATTTTTGTGTGCTTACGTTATTTTAACCATGATTGCTAAAATAAACTGGTGCCAATATTCTTCTGCTAAACTGGAAAAGAAGAGCAATAGTATTAAATCATTGCCAAAATTGGCCATCCTTGGCAGTTGCCTATGTTGGCTAATCCTGGAGCATGCTATGATCTCCACCAACAGCGTATGACAGAATATCCAGCTAAAAAGTCTCTAAAAATTATTTAGGGAATAAATTCAGTCAATCATAGTTGCAGACAATCCAGCATAGAGCATGTGTACATTCATCAGGTACAACATTAAGACTAATTAGTGAGTTTATTATTATTATTATTATTATTTTTATTATTATTATTATTGTTGTTGTTGTTGTTGTTGTTGTTGTTGTTGTTGTTATTGTTATTATTATTATTGTTATTTTGTTGAGCAATCAAAGCAAAGGAAAGGAAGCGCAACTACAAAATATGTTAAGGATGGACTCTTTCAAAGCAGGCCACAGATATACAGTGATCTCCCACATCATTAAGACCAGTTAACCATCTTAATGTTGTGGCTGATGGGCTGATGGAGGGATGCGAGAGGACAGGTATGTTTTCAAAATATCTATATATCTCAGCGAAGCTCAGCTACCAGCAGTGGAAGCTGAGAAAGTCTGATTTGATCATCATGAATGAGGAGAGGAATAAAAGGGAGAGCCTTGGGTGGCACGGGAGAATGTTGAGTGATGGGGAGGAGGCACAAGCTTGCTAAGTGACAGCTAAAAGTAAAAGATAAATAAAGAGCTGCATGAAGACTGGCACACAACACAAGGCTATGTGTGTGTGTGTGTATATAAATATAAATACTCATAGATTGACTGTGCCTGCTCAGCCTTTGCTTCCTGTTCTCCATTTACAGTGAGAGTGGAGGTAAAAAGCCATTACCACATACTGTCACTTCAATAATCCCCGTACTTCGATTTCAGACTCCATCAAACTAAAAAAAACAAAAGATTGTTTTCATTTGCAGTATCGACACCACTTTACAGAAACCTTTTCAAAAGGGAATCAATCAGGTTTGCTTTTCCATGACGCTCGAGTTGTGATTCGTGCCACTGAGGAACGATTTGATTTGATTGTTGGGTCAGATTGGGTGAGATGTTTCCGTCTGACTTGTCGACACTGTCCACCGAGTTGTGTGTAGTATCTGTACTGCTTCCAAGGTCAAGAAGTGTTTTGTCGGATGACTTGGTGGGTCTGGACTTTTTACCCGGTTAGTTTTAATGTTGTTATTGTGACTGGAGTCAGAACATATTGGCAAACAGATGGACATATTTTTTAGATTAGTCTTCATTTTGGCAACGTTACTGGGGGCTGAAGCTATAACCCGTTTTACACCCACTGACGCTGGCTCATTTAGTTCCAGAAACACTGTTAACTGACTCATAAAAAGATTATTTCTCGCTGCACGGAATGCACTTCACATTTGTCGACATATTTTAAAGAATCTTAAACGCCTCTTGTCATTAAAAATTTCCCAACTCATTAGGAAAGAGACCCAAAAATCAATACGGCCTAAAACGGGGGTTGTTAAAAGTTTTTCTCTGCTCGGCTGTGTGCGGTGGGAAAATCACGGAAGTCTCATTAAGAGAGATTTATTTCATATAGCCAGCGATATATAGCGTAATTACTGCATACTTTATGTTGGATCTGTGCTGAAGCTTTTAGATGTAATGGCGCCTCGTGAATCCCTTTTGTTTTACCTTCCTTTTCCTGTTTGTTGCCAAAATATTGCAATTCTTCATATCATATAAAAGTAAATATGCTTTCAGAGATATTTCAGGAGATATGTGCTTGTGTCTTAAGGTGGACAGCCGTGCCCCATCGTCATTGCGTTATCTCACTATTCTCCAACATACCTTTTGAGACTAATTTCTGCCTGAGATGATGGGGAATGTCAAAGTCAAAGTCAAACCTCCAGCTTTGGACAATTTGCAGCTCACTGCAAACATCACAGGAATCCAATCCAAATCCAATTTGCCCTGTGATTGATTACCGTGCTCGCTCCTTAATTAGGTGGGCAGCCAGGCTAATAACTGATGTAGATACATAGCAGCCATTTCCTTCGGCTCCCATGTAAACTTACTATTGACCCCACTGGCCACATATGACGAGTGTCACCTATTTTATTTTTGGTTGTTGGTAAAAAAAAAAAACACACATCTCTTGGTAATATTCAGATAATCCACTAATTCATCTTCCATGCCAAGGATCCTTTAGTGTCTGAATCTAAAGCTTTTACTACTCTATGCATTGTAATTGCTTTTCTAATTTGTGTAGTGACCTTTGTGAAGTGAAGCCCTTACACCTGCATTGTAATGATCGAGTAAAGGATTTAGAGAAAATAAAGCAGGAGGTCGTTTATTCATATCTAGGAACAATCCTTTGCCCGGGACAATAACGGCCTCCTGAACGGTAACACAAGGGGAGCTAGATAAATATACACAGCTAATTCAGCTCCGTCGCAGGCAGCATGCGCTGGGATGTGATGTATTTATTCAGACAAAAACGTCTGGCTGCCTTCTTGACCCGCAATTGTCACGAGTAAATATTTTGAGACTAAAATCTGTGACGTGCAAGATGTTTACGCTCCTGAGCTGAACCGAATGATAGACATGTCTACACAAAGCTGCTTATTAAAAGCTGAGCTCTATGAAAGAGAAGTTTCTTTTTTAAAAAAAACAAAAAACAAAAAAAACAAAGAAACTAAGAAAATGGAAACAAAGACTTGTGAAAACAATGGCATGAACTTGCTCGAGAAGATAAGACAATAAATCGATCCTGGTGTTATCAACTGCAATGCAACTGGTTAGTACCATAGTTAAATGCACGCAAGTGTTTTGTCTGAGAATGTGTGTAATTATTTATCAGTACACACAATTATGACTGAGCAAAGCTTGCTGACAACATTTTATTTGGGTCCATCATCTTTTTGCACTGAATGTCCCAGGAGACTTCTATATTATTTATTGTGTCCTCTGTTTTTGTTTTTTGTTTTTTCTGTGGCGCCAGTATATGGTTTGACATATTGTCAGTCATAGTAGGACAGGAAACGCATCAGTCAAAAATATCTGATCCGCTCATGTGTCATCATCAGTCAGTGAGTCATTGTGGATCACTACCTGATACATGATGCTGCAGGTCGGGTGACACTGGGAGGACATTACTATTTTGTCAGGCATTGCAGGCCGTGGTATGCTCTCATGTCTGTAGGCTTAAGAATGAAACTTTTAGACACAGCTTACAGAGTGCGACTCTGGTGACTCAGACACGAAACACGGAATGACGCATACGTGTGTGTGCGTATCGCAGCGTTTCCGCATTTAGCCTCAGGTGTGATCACACAGCTGCAAATCACTCGCAATATGTTCCAGTACCGTTTTCACTTTGTGCTGCAAGAAAGCCAGTAATGGCATCATTGTTAGATGCCTATAACGGGACAAGTTAACATGGAGTCTGAAACTAAAATTGCTGCATATAGGTTCTGAGTAGATGAGCAGCACTTTTGAAATTCAAATCATATGAAAAACCTTAAAGAGTACAGTTTTAGAATAGCAAAGGGTATTTGGATCTGCTTTGCTTTGTGCTATACCAGTTTGCTCTTTGCATGTATTGTAGTATAAAGTGCATAGACAGAGGTTGGGCTATTTAGAGTCATTTTGTTATGGCCAGATTGTGACCTCACTCTCCACAGCCTTTTTTTTTTTTTTTTTTGATCTTCCAGTTTAGTTGGGTCTGTGTCCACTGCAGCCTCAGATTTATGATGCTGGCTGACAGGAGTGAAACCTTGGCATAATCTTCTGCTGCTGTAGCTCATACACCTCAAGGTTTTATGAGTTGTTCATTCTGAGAGGCTTTTCTGATCACTGCAGTTGTAAAGTTTTCAGGAGTTCTGTAGCCTCTCTGTCTGCTCCAGTGAGTCTGAACAGGTTTTTTGGATAACAACATGAACAGAAGCATTGCTCTGCTCCAAAAATTTGGTTGTGCTTGGTTTGTGTATTGATTAGAAGAAAACAAAGACCTTATGGAAAATAAATTCTGTAAAAATAAGAAACAGAAGCTCAAATTGGATACACACTGAGAGAGACGTACTAATGCTGTGCCAGCCGTGAAAGAAACTCGGATTTTCATAGGTGTCTCCGAAACACCTGCAGCAACGCCTGACCTCTGTTTTGTAGTCGCATGTTTGAAGTGCTGACTGTTCGGTCTGAGTGACAAAACAATTTCATGCAGACTGGAGAGGATTCATTTATGCAGACACTTGACTGATGTCAGAGGGAACGACAAGGTGGGAGTGCAAAGAAAAGCTGGGAGCGTCATACCCTGGAGCCCAGAGGTGCCGGCACATCAAAGAGGGAAGCAAAGCTTTTCTTAATACAGAGGGGGGGTACAGCAGGACAAGCTTCAGCCCTGACAGTTGGCCACAGTCTGCTTTTGTAGATTACTGTTCGGTCTTCCCTGGGGAACGCCGCACCGACGGTACAACCTGACAGAACACGCATCACATTGGCTAACCGGAAAAGAAGTGAGAAGAGGTCAAAACAAAAGTTGAGTCATTCGGGGTTGAGAGCGGAAAAGGGAAATTAGAGCATTAAGAAAAAATAAAATAAAGCCAAATAAGAAAAAAAAACAAATAAGAGGTCAAATCAATGTTGACTGTCTCCATGTCTCCCACATTTGTAGTCATTACGCTACAAAATAAAGCAATTTCCTTTTACTGGAATAAAAAGCAAAAACAGATTTCTATCCATAGGTCATAACCCCCTAGACATCTGCTCCTATCCGCTGGGCATAATTATTAACACCAGACCTCAAAGCTCTGCCTATGCTCAGCAGCAATGTGGTATCCAGCTTCTGGCTGTAGGAACCGGATGCTTCCACTCTAATTCCATGCAAAAGAAAACGTTTTCTGATTTGAAAGTAATGCAATGAAACATTTTTTTATGTCCATTTTATGAACCAAATCTTCCACCTTGTCCGTCAGGTCTCCTCCTTGTTCCAGAAGGAAAGCTGACCAGATAAAGACAGCACATCTGGATGGACGAAAGGTCTGCACTCAAATATGCATCCTGTCAATTAAAAGTAAGTGACGTGTTTTCCACTGCTGATATCTCACCACCAACCACACACATCCATCTGAATTCATCTCAAGGGATCCCAGTGCACGCCAGCCTTCAATCTACAAATAAGCCTGCAGCTATTATATTCCATAACGCTGGCCGCGATCGATTAATAATATCTAATGTGATAACAGCAAATAGTTAAATACAAGCCACCGAGCATGGGAAGTGGAGAGCACCTCAGCCCATTGGTGGAAAATGACTTCAGAGAGAGTACAGAGAAGCAAATAGATATATATATTCACCGTATGTGAAATTAAATATGAGCAAAAATTATAAAAACATCATACCAAACCAGATCACTGGGCTGAAGAGCAACCCAATGCTGTGAGCAGCAGTGACCCTTATCAGTACTGACGAACACCAGAGCATCATAGAAGCATCATTTGACTTGCAAGTGGACACAGTGTTAAAATACAGTTGCATTGTAATAGTGTGAGGGTCAGCCTAGTAACAACTAACAAATAATTTAATAATTTAATTTTCTTCATGTAATCATTACCTGATGCAAATGTTTCTATAGGTTTCAGACAATTTTTTTTCTTAAACAAAAAATTAGACCTCAGTGAGTTATCAGCATTAGAGGCTATGGCCATTTCAAGAATTTTTATGAGACAGAAATGGTAAAAAGGTGACATGAGAGTGAAATTCCTTGTTATTCTAGCCCTTTTGATTTTTTAAAAATTTTGTTTCATGTTTATATGTTTACGTTTTAGTTCCAAGTAATTATGTCTGATCTCCCTCACCTAAATAATTTAACCCATTTTAAAACATATTCCTAAACCTTACCAAACTGAATGTTTTACAATTTGAATAACTTGTTACCATGACAACAGAAGTCTTAGGTCTCTGCTTCTCTTGGCCATGTCTAAAGGTAGGAAAAAGGCACTCTGTATGTTGTTATTAATATGGCCACTGTTGTGGGTCGTTGGTTTGTCACTTGTCCACTGCAGCAGAGTGACTATAAAAAACAGTGATAATGCACCTGACTGACTCTCCATCAGTATGAAAAGTAGAATAACACTGTCTGGAAAATGTGGTATCCAGCTTCTGGCTGTAGGAACCGGATGCTTCCACTCTAATTCCATGCAAAAGAAAACGTTGTCTGATTTGGAAGTAATGCAATGAAACTTTTTTTTTTAATGTTCATTTTATGAACCAAATCTTCCACCTTGTCCGTCAGGTCTCCTCCTTGTCCCAGAAGGAAAGTTGACCAGATAAAGACCGCACATCTGGATGGACGAAAGGTCTGCACTCAAATATGCATCCTGTCAATTAAAAGTAAGTGACGTGTTTTCCACTGCTGAAATCTCACCACCAACCACACACATCCATCTGAATTCCTCTCAAGGGATCCCAGTGCACGCCAGCCTTCAATCTACAAATAAGCCTGCAGCTATTATATTCCATAACACTGGCCACGATCGATTAATAATATCTAATGTGATAGCAGCAAATGGTTAAATACAAACCACCGAGCATGGGAAGTGGAGAGCACCTCAGCCCATTGGTGGAAAATGACTTCAGAGAGAGTACAGAGAAGCAAATAGATATATATTCAACGTATGTGAAATTAAATATGAGCAAAAATTATAAAAACATCATACCAAACCAAATCACTGGGACGAAAAGCAACCCAATGCTGTGAGCAGCAGTGACCCTTATCAGTACTGACGAACACCAGAGCATCATAGAAGCATCATTTGACTTGCAAGTGGACACAGTGTTAAAATACAGTTGCATTGTAATAGTGTGAGGGTCAGCCTAGTAACAACTAACAAATAATTTAATAATTTAATTTTCTTCATGTAATCATTACCTGATGCAAATGTTTCTATAGGTTTCAGACAATTTTTTTTCTTAAACAAAAAATTAGACCTCAGTGAGTTATCAGCATTAGAGGCTATGGCCATTTCAAGAATTTTTATGAGACAGAAATGGTAAAAAGGTGACATGAGAGTGAAATTCCTTGTTATTCTAGCCCTTTTGATTTTTTAAAAATTTTGTTTCATGTTTATATGTTTACGTTTTAGTTCCAAGTAATTATGTCTGATCTCCCTCACCCAAATAATTTAACCCATTGTAAAACGTATTCCTAAACCTTACTGAACAGAATGTTTTACCATTTGAATAACTTGTTACCATGACAACAGAAGTCTTAGGTCTCTGCTTCTCTTGGCCATGTCTAAAGGTAGGAAAAAGGCACTCTGTATGTTGTTATTAATATGGCCACTGTTGTGGGTCGTTGGTTTGTCACTTGTCCACTGCCGCAGAGTGACTATAAAAAACAGTGATAATGCACCTGACTGACTCTCCATCAGTATGAAAAGTAGAATAACACTGTCTGGAAACACAGACCATCACCATTAAACAGCACCACAGCTGGGGTTTTCAGTTTTTAGAATGAGGAGGCAGAGAGACATAAGCATAACACAAACAGCCCAAAGAAAGACGACATTAAGTCGAGTTTGAGATAAGATCGTGTGCTTCTGTCTGCTGTATCTCAGCTCTGTGCACTGAAATCCAAAAGCAACCCTCTGCTCTTTTATCTGATTGCCTATGTATATCAGCGTCACTCGCGTTGCCAACAGAGCTGACGGTGGCGTTCGGTTGTCTTTGTGTCTTTTCCATGAGATAGTAGAGGTTCTTGCTTCCAGCTCCCTCCACCACATACAACATTCTCTGAACGGGAAGAATTTAATTTGTTGAGATTTTGTTGAGAACCACAATAATAAATATGTGAATAGCACTTGAGCTATCAATAAGTAATTTTGTTCAGGCTACATAAACAGATTAAGCAAATCACATCGTGGAGGAATTGTGGCGCGTGCAAGATTTTACGTGGCGCTAAATGAAAGTCACACAATGTGACTTTTCAGAGCGCCACGTTTCATTTGGATCACTCCCATAAGTTGGTGGCGATATCTGCGTCTTCACCTGTTCCCAATGACTAAGGAGGAGGCTGGTAATCACTTTAATTAACATTCTAATTAAGGCTTTGCTCAGTTGTGTCTTAATGGTGCTCACAATACAGACAAATTAATCCGTGCTCATATAATAAATCTGATTTGACAAAGCACAAAGTCATTAACCTCGTCACCCAGTGACACTGCTCTGTCTAGTGGCGGGTGAGATGCAGTGATTAGCCCGAGCTGGAGAAATCATCCTCACGTCGCCAGCTTTGAAACGATTAGCATCTTTTTTTTATTATGTCGTCACATTTTACAAGGGAAAGCTTTACAATGTCCGACAGTGCAGTTCAACACGTACCTTGATGTCCCAGAACTGGCTACACGTGTGTAATAATATAAATATATGCTACATGACTATAGACATGGGCTGTGTCCGAAATCGCCCCCTAACCCCTATATAGTGCACTATATAGTGACCGCGCCATTTTGTAGTGGTGTCCGAAAGCTTAGGGATCATAGCATGTCCACTATATAGTGCACTCAATGTATCCCACAATTCACCGCGAAATGTAGTGAACATCCGATGGTCACTAAC